>OZ026500.1:9186068-9594616 GCA_964019985.1 Aurelia sp. 4 Dawson et al 2005 | reverse complement strand
TACCAGATGTAGACGCTTGATCCAAACCATTTTTGTCATAAGTAAAAAGGTATATTGTCGAACTGCGTTTTGTTTTGAATGCGTCAGAACCAGCAGACTAAAATTTCCAAGTACAACCATTATTCTAAAAGTACCGATTCATGTAGTCATTGTATAAGAACGCAGGCTGGCTCGTTACAAACACAAAAGTTACAAAATGAAGTTACATTTGAATTTGTGAAAATCCATGATGAGTCCAACACGAAGCTGTGGTAAAATTGACCTATTTGGTCGTAAATGCTGCAGACCTTTGACTTATAAATGGAATTATCCAGCGCGTGATGACACTGATTACCTTCATTTTGACATAAATCATAGTTGCAATAATTCATTTTTTGCAACACTATATGGTTGCCATAAACAACCCAACAGAGAACTGGCACTTTTGCAAAGATAATTCTGATCATATCATGCTAGCGTCAAATCTAGTTGGAAATTCTATGAAATTTGAGAATAGATTTAGTGAATGAATGGGTTAACATACCTACTATGCTTGCAAAAATGAAAATACCGATTGCATAGCAAATTATCATATATGTGAACCTGTAAGAAAAAGTACATCAAGTTCATGATCTAAATCTTTTTTTTCAGAGAGGTTATATATTTGTGCTGATATATTATTTTGTCGTGATATGGATGTCACATGAAAACATTCACAAGCAAATTAATTGCGGTGTATGATTAATTCATATCTAATCGTCGAATATTGAGACATGAGGGTCAGTGCAAACGAGAGATCTGGGACATAAGCCGGTGAAGATCGGTGTTAGATCATTTCTTGAGCCACATCATATTTTTATATAATCTACTTAATGCATCAACTACTTATGTAGTTTTCGTCACCTCGATATTCGACACTCAAACTGATGCACACATCACGAAAAAGCAGTAACAGTAAATGATTACAAGCATTCATTTGCTTAGAATGTTACAAAAATTTCCCGAAGAACATCTGCTCATCGCTGGTGGACATTAAGAAAGAATTTTGAAATTTCTTCACAATTTGAAGAGATGATGCATTTTCCCCCTGCTTCCAACTGTTGCTAAGTCTTCAAATAAACTTCTTCCTCGTGCAACTCAGCAAATGTGGTAGTGTATGAAATGAAGACTTTTCCCATCAATGAATGATCTAACATTTGCTGTGCGTGAAACTATTCCGCTAACAGTTTCAAAATTTTTGCCTAATGTTTGCAACGATTTTGGAAAACTTTGAATTATGTTTTCAATGCCTTTGACTAAAGTAAGCAAATAAATCTATATAAAAAGTGTTCTTTATCATAAAAAATTCGTCTAAGGCAATTCGAGGAATGACGAGCTATTCACTAAAATAGAAGCAAAAATTGATTCCACTTAGAATTGATGTCAGAGCACCTTTTTCATAATCGTAGCTGATCTTAGAATTTCTAAGACAGGCATGTCAACAGCAGAATCATACTTTGTTGCTTCATGGTACTTTGCTCTTATCTGGACAGGATTTCATTCATGATTTTTAAGAACAAACGCCCAGCTGACCTCTTAGTGCGCTGAAAGATGCTCATCCGCAAGATGAATTGCGGTATCTAGGCTACAAGATGAATTTGATCCAATCTAGTTTTAGTTGATAGAAGAAAGACTCGAATATTTTGTGATGTCTCTTGCATTCTCATGCGCAAGGAAACACATACCTTTTTGACCTTACGAAGTTTCTTTTGGTGCGAAATGGCCCAAAAAGACCGGAGACACAATTTTCCAAGTCGTAAGGATCTTCAAAACAGTACTGGACATTACTTAAATCTGAGGGGCATTAAATCGCTCGGATAGAAAATAGAATTTTCAAAAATACCGAAGTTTCTCATTCACATAGCAATGAATATGTGGACGAGATGTTAGATTTGAAAAATCGCACTGATACTTTGTGTTGGTTGTTTGTGTAGGTGAATGTGACATTGAGGTACTTACTGCCAAGCGCTGGCATCATGCAATACGCCCGACAATCCTTGCTGACTTATGACGTCACATTGAATCCTCGAAGCTGCGGAGGCAGGAAGAGGTCAGGTGATTTTTGTGTGCCCTTTTCTTAATTTCATGACGCGTACACACAAAAAACATTCTATTTTTGCAAGATTTGATGTTGACCTCGATTATTGATAAAAAATGTTCAAAAATTGAAGATTTTGATGATTTGCAAGTAGATAAACAAATGCTGTGGATGCTAGCAGGTAAGCAGATCCTCTTCGATTTCAAACAAATCTCGTAGGTCCGGGATTGCAACTCAGCATAATTCTTTGCGTTTCTTATCTATCTGCCGAGATATTCCAACGGCTTTTTATTGTGCTTGGAAGAATTGGGTTCTAAAAATTCATTTTGTTTTGTTTAGGATATTTTGAAATGAATTAACCCATTTTCAAGCAGCGTTTAAATTTGTGACTCTCAGTGGCGTAATGAAGCAGCCTTGGGCACTTAGTAATTTAGCTCTACAGGGACCCTCTGCCGCGGCAGATAAATCAACAAAAGTTTGCCTGATTTCCAACATCAAAGCGTTATATTTCCAAAATCAAGATGAGCCCAGCACATCAAAATCTCCATAACTGGCTTCTATTGAAATTTTATATTTGAAGTCGCCTTCGCATAAGAGACATATTGGAGATAGTGGTTGAAATTGAATGCGAGCGAAGCGAGCTATATTTGGGGTATCCCCAAATGTCGTTACTCTCTAGAATGTCTGAAAATGCATCTTTCATAGAACTTTCGTCGATGAATTCAGAGAAAAAAGGACTGTGATCGACGATATGGTTCCAAAGGAAACATTCAAAGTTTAGCTTAGGTATCGTACAGAAACAGATCTTTCGTCACGTCATTTTCTAAAACTCTCATGCTCCCTAAAAGATAACAAGGCATTTTTGAAAATTTTGCAATTTTCGTCATTTATACTAAATGAAACTTGTGTTTAGTTTGCATCACAACAGTGTTCAGTTTACTAGAACCCTTGCAGTCTCTTTAGAGGGCCTGTAAAGTAATTAGTGCAGTTAAAATCAACATGCTGTTCTTCCAAAGTTGCATCAGTAAGTTATTAAATATCCTAAGGGAACCCCTTGGGGCCCGTAACGCTCGTGCGCCCTTAGGAGTTGCTTTAACCCGAACCACCGTGCGCTACTTAACTGGTGACTCTCTTCAGATTTTCTTTCGCTTGGTGCAACGAAACTTCATAGTTTTTATGAGGAGTGTTTCCTCGAGAAGTGACGAGTTTATTTGGAAAGCAAACTATCCTATGCCATGCAAAATATATTTTCTTTTCATATGATATGCTACTCGGTATGTTTTTTAGCTATAAGAATCAAAATCCTTCTATGCCATGCAAAATTCATTTTTCTTTCTTTTGAGCCAAAGTTTGGTATGTTTATTGTTGTTGTTATAAAACTTATAAAAAGGCGTGGGGTAACTATGAATTTTGCACCCATTATTTTGGTTAGGCCGGTTGGTCCACAGTGGGGCATTTCATGGGGGATTATGACATTCGCTATACATAGATCTAAAGAGGACGGTCTGCCCCAAGACGTGAATATATGGTGGTTTGTAGACCCTTGCATGTCTAAAAATTCATGAACTGTAATAAAATGACTTAAAAGCATGGGTTTTAGGACACAAAAATTTTGATAGCATTTTGCACACAAAGTTACAAATTGGTATCAATGCAACGCTGCTCAGATTTGGTTAGATATGTCACATTAGATTTGTTAGATTAGATTTGATAAGATTAGATTTGTACACATATTGCACAATCAAATCTCAAATACATTCATTATTGTTAGAGGCTTATCACTTTTTGTATGTGAGTTGCACAGTTAACGTGTCAAATGGGAAGTATTTTGAAAAGTTTGTTTAAGATGCAATATGTCTAAATAATTTTTTCAAATATCATAGCTTCTTTAAAGATTGTCAGTGTGTCAAAATGATGCTTGATACTTTGAAACATGGATCATTATTTGCCCTACCTCAAGACTGCTTTCATATACAGGGCAAAAAAGTAAAACAAGGACACAAATTTCACTAACGTCTTACAATCGTGAAGATGACCATCTTTCTATGTTGTTTGACTTTGGCCATTACATCTGTCTACTGTACATATGTTTTTGCAATCATTTCTTAAGCTCCATGATTTTATACTTTCCACTAATAATGACATAAACAATTTAATTTTCAAATGCATCCACAAATGAAAAGATAGAACAGTCTTTATTATCACAATGTTCATGCTTCATTCTGTATTAATTTTCGAATTTCTTGTATGTAAGACTAAAATTCTAGATGGTAACCCCCCCCCCCCCCCCGACAGGTCTCCTTGGACCTGTAGAACCATACTGCTTGCAAGTACGAAACTCGATTTTATGACGAAAGTTACCGCAATGAGAAAAAGGTTCACAAGACAGTGTATTAGCATCTACATGTGTTTGCGAAACCCATGAAAGCAACAAAAAGATGTCAATTGCTTATTGTAATAATAGTTTATGTAATACATAAAAACACATCTGTAGCTGAATATGGAAGGAACATAAACAAGCTTTGTCATTCAGTTTTTCGAAAGTCAGCTACCATTTCCGTTGAAAAAGGCCCTTCCTGACCCTTACATATTGGCTGAAACCCCAACCCCCCTCCCATCCCCAAGACACCACTCTAGGAATTTCTTTCCCAACGTGATCTATTGTCTCGAAAGACAATTATTTCCATTTACTGTCCACATCTTTTTACTTTGGCGAAATTCAGCGGTCCTGTGCTTTGAAGGTTCATTCAGTAGACAAATATTGCAATGATCTGTGCAGAGCCCCCTTCACAAAAAATAGATATAAAAAATTCCGCAAATTTCCACAAATACAGATTTCTCTAACTTAACCAGTAGCATCTGCTGGTCACTTTAAGCTATAAACCTAATGTCTGACGCTGTCTGGATAGCTACTTGTTCAACTATTTGTAAATCAAATCATACTTTATTTCAAAATTTTGTCAAAATCTACTTCACTGCAATGAAAATTAGTTTCACAGAGATCGAAATGGAGTAGAAAATGGAAACCTCGAATAGTAATCAAAGGAGGGTGTTGAAATCTTTGTTTCAAATTTCATTGAAATTGGTCCGAAGGCTTTGGCTTCATAGGCGATTGAAGATGGCTGTTTTTTGCTACGTATGTACAACAAAAGTTTGTCTTCTCCCAAGCTTTTTCGGAACACGTTAAACAAATAATTGCCAAAAATATTTCTGTAAAGATATGACGCTAAATCATATGTTTTCTAAGTCAGCAACTATTGCTCTTTCAAATTAGGGGGATTTGAAATCGATTGGCGAAGGTTGATTTTTTGGCCTATGTCATAATCTTGCCCCACTGTGTGGTCTCCACTTCCACTTTTCGACGTTTTTGCGGCTCTCTGCTGCCTTGGCATCCAATATTTTTCGACTAGGAGGTTAAGCGCTCGCTTCGCTCGTGCTTCAACATTCCTAGCTCCTTCGGAAAGCTTTCTGTGGAGAGCTTTCTTATAGACTTGCTTCAAGTTTGTTCCTGCTGTCCTTAAAACCGTTCCATTTAGGGCAGTTCACCAGGCCAAGTCTCAAATCCCAAGAAAATTAATTAACTCTAAAAACTTTTGATGAATATCACATAATGATTAAAAAATAGTGATAATAGTGATAATGTTTGGAAAAATTTGCATTCTGTTTTCTTAACAGGGTGATAACCGTCTGGTGTTAAGGGTCCTATGTGACATTGGTACTTAAGGGTCCCAGGGTCCTAGGGTCCCAGGGTTCGGTTTTTACTGTATGCCGAAAATTTTAATGGGATAAATTTCATTATATAATCCGTAAGGCTGCAAATTGGCCATTTGTAAACACCGGCATTGGAATACTGGCATCGGCATTGGAATTGGTATTGGCATTGGAACTGGCATCGATATTGCACATGTACAACAAGGCATGCAAAACTGACCAGGGGTTATGTGACTTTACGCTTTTTATTTGCATTGTTCGGCCAATTGCTTTTGTTCAAGCTCAGCCTTAATATTTCTCTTTCCTGAACTTCTGCATTCGTAAACAAAGTCAACAAATCAAGTCATGACTGAAATAACAAGTTTCTTAAATATTTTTAGCCGAGGGACATGTAACTGCTATAAAACTGAGGGGAATTTCTTCAAAACAAAGTGCTTTTTACAGACTTTTTATGGACTTTTCTTGAGAACAAAAAGACCTTTGCCACAAGGTGCACGAGACCTTCAGGAATTAAATGTCCCTCGGCCAAAATTATTTAAGAAATTTGTTATTTCAGTCAAGGGAATCTATGAAATCATTTGTCTGTATTTACACAATGTTTCACATTAGGCACATCGTGTAAACATCAAGGGATCCCAACGAAGTTTGAGTATTCAAATAATAAGAACTTTTAGAAAGTTGGAGATCGATCGTAGGCTTCCAAGTTGGGTACTTCAAACATGTTTCTCGCGTCAGGTTATTTTTGGCTGACCTCAAGAGTTCACTGCAGTTCGAGGGGCAAATGAAATGGATGATTTTTTCGTACATCTTCCTTGAAATCACAATCACATACAAAAACTACAAAATCACAAAAAGTCGCATGCAAAAAGCACAAAATCACAAATCACTGAAGAATTAGTGAAAAATCACACGAAAATATCACTAAAGATAATTAAAATCACAAAAAATTACAAAAGCCACGTACTACGCTATTTTGAGGTGATTTGCCCCGCGCTTCAGTTTGCCCTAGCCATGGCTTGAATTATTGTTGACTTTGTTTACGAATGCAGAAGGCTGAAACTTTCAGGAAAGAGAAACATTTGGGCAGAAGAAAGAGAACATTTGATAGATTACTTCGAACAAACGCAATTGCAGTAAGATGCAAATAAATAGCGCAAAGCGCAGTCACATAACCCCCCCCCCTGATCAGTTTTGCATGCCTCCTTGTACATGTGCAATATCGATGCCAGCTCTAAGGCTAATGCCAATTCCAATGCCGATGCCAGTATTCCAATGCCGGTGTTTACGAATGGCCCTGCAAATTGTACCAGTCCGTTCCATTGATTACCTCATTCCTCATCCTCATTCCCTTACGTCCGTTAAATTCATTCCCTCATTCATTCCCTCATTCCAGGATCCAGGAACAACGGAAAAGGGATGAGTACAACGGATTGACGTAATAGACTTGGGGCAATTCTAGCTTTGTTATAACATCTGATAATTCACCTTGAATGTATAGTAACCCTTATGAATATCAGCAATACCAGGCTTTCGCACATTATAATACCTTCATATCTTGGGAGAATTGTTATGAATGTTCTTAATTTCTTCTGAAGAAACTATTCAATTTGACAAAATATCTTGTCTGGTTTGGAAGTGGGTGCACGTATCTTTTTATCGGAAACTAAGGATTTGGACCAGCACTGAAAGTTGCTTAACATTGTCAGATTTTGAGTTCTCAGAGTTTCTTACGAGTTCCTTAAGGGTTACATAGCAGTCTTCATGTTCACTCTCTGTGCCCTCCTGAACATTTCAAAACAATGTTAATTGAAGTTTTTCCCGAGGGGCACTTCACTCATTGGAAAAAGTGTGTGAGAGTTTTTCAGCACAAAAGGATTTATACGGATTTTGGATGGATTTTTCTTGAAAACAAAAGGATTTTTGACAAAGGTGTACGAGATTTTTGGGAGTGAAATGCCCCTCGGTTTTTACAATTTACAAAGCGTAATTATGATGTGTTAAAGCAGCCGGTAATTACAAAGGTGGCGGGAGAAAGATCAAAGAAAGCGCAGAGTAGAGAGCTGCTGAAGTCGGTGGCTGTGTCTGTCTCGCCGAAGCTGAAAAAGATTCGCACGTTACAACAAAACAAACAATAGAAAGATCCGAGAGAGGATTGGCAGAACAGAAAACCCTAAAAAACAGCGTGTGTCCCTAACGAAAAGCTCAGCGCCAAAATTAAAACAACACAACAACCAAAATGTAAAAAATTATGAAATCTATGTATCAACCTGCCTAGTGTTTAAACCCTTAGGAGCAAAGCAATCCAGCCGATATTGCCAGAAGCTTTCCCGCATCCTATTTCCCCCCGTTAGCCTATCAATTATCTTAACACTAATATCCTTCAGAAACCCGTGGTGGCCTTCTTCAGTAAAATGCCTGAAGAATTCCGCCTGGGGTACTGAGGCCCCCGAATTAAACCTACGACTGCACACCTTGTAATTGTTAAACCTAAGCCTAAAAGGCATGCAAGTGCTACCAACATATTGTACAACACAAACGGTACATTCCAACAAAGACACAACATTTAACGAGTCACAATTAAACGAATAATTTATCCTATATTCCCGGCTATCTATATTAGAATGAAAATGCTCACTATTACTTACAGCGTTACACACCTGACAAGGAGATTTACCACAACGAGAACATCCCTTTTTATCAGTCCCCCATTTCCCTCACTGTTGAGGCTAGCCCTAACCAGTATATCCTTAAGGCTCTTACATCTCCTAAATGCTATGAGCGGTGGCTCAGGAAACACCTCCCTATGCTCTTCCGAATTCGTGAGCATAGGATGGAGTCTCCTGGCGACCTTCCCCAAACTATTGAGCGCTGGATGGTATGTCGCAACAAGAGGAACACTTTCCCCCCTCCCTTGGTCATTGGTCCTATTTCCCGAGTTTGCTAGAAGAGTTGTCCTATCCAACCTAGGTACCCTATCTATTTTTTCGTTAACTAAAGACTCTTCGTAGCCCCTGTCCTTAAGCCATCCAGCTAACTCGCCTACCCTCTCCTGAAATTGGCGATCTTCCGAACATAGCCTACGCAACCTAAGAGCCTGACCATAGGGGATCGCCTTCTTTGTGTGCCAGGGGTGACAAGACTTCTTATGCAAGTACTGATGTGTATCAGTTGGCTTGCAGAACAAGTTTGTCGAAAGGACTCCCCCCTCCCCCAAGTTAACCTGAACATCTAAAAAGCTAATCCTATCCCGTGATTGTTCGCTAGTAAACTTAATGGTTTCGTGGCTACTGTTGAGATGATTGATGAAAGACTTCAGTCTTTCTTCCCCATGCACCCAGATAAAGAATACATCATCGATGAATCTCATCCAGACGAGGGGCTTGTCAGGTGAAGCATCCAACAATCTCTCTTCCAACCGGGTCATGAAGAGGTTGGTATAGGCCGGAGCGAACTTCGTGCCTATAGCCGTGCCCAATTTCTGCCTATAAAACCTATCATTAGATTCAAAATAATTATTCTCCAAGACCAAGGACGCCAACCCCACTAAGGTATCAGTAGTCACGCCCGGGTTTTCCCTTCTATCCAGCGCCCCCCTGATGGCCTCTAAACCCTCCCCGTGTGGAATACTGGAATAGAGTCCCACAACATCAACTGTACACAACAAAGCCCCCTCTGGTATCTTACCTAACTTACTTAGCCTAGATAGAAAATGGTTGGTATCCTTAACATACGACCTACTTTGGCTAACCAACGGGTTAAGATGGTGGTCTAGATATTCTGACATATGCTCCGTTATAGTACCGCTATTGGAAATGACTGGTCGCCCCTTTACAGTACTAAGACCCTTGTGGATCTTAGGCAACAAATAAAATCTACCTAACTTGGAATCCTTAACCTTTAAATAGTCATTCACTTCCTCTAACCCCGGGTCCTCCTCCCTCAGCTCATTCAACCTAGAATTAATGGTCTTATCCAAATCTACCGAGGGGTCCACCTCTACTTCTTCATAAACCTGCCTATCGTCTAATTGACGGTTAGCCTCACTTATTTAATCCTCCCGATCCCAAACTACAACCCCTGAACCCTTATCCGCTTCCTTGATGACTATGTTCCTATCCGATTTGAGCTTTTTCAAAGAAAGTTGTTCAGATGAAGAAAGATTACTAAAATTCTTACCCTCCGGCGAGACAGGCATTACCTCCTTCTCCAGCAATGAAAGATAGTTTTCAAGAACAGGTTCATCCTTAGGGGGCTGCCATGTGGATTTTGCTTTAAAACTACTGTCCTTGCCCGGTACATAATCGTCCTCATTATTGCGAAAATGCCATCTCAGTCTCATACGCCTGTTGAATGCCTCAAGATCTGATTTCAGCTGTGCTTTGTCGATGTCGGTAGGAGTGGGTGAAAACTTCAAGCCTTTCGAAAGAAGACTTATGTCTTCCTCCGAAAGTTCCCTCCGAGATAGGTTCACCACACTCCCACCGACGAATCATCCCTTCAATCTCCCATTCTCCAACACAAGCAGCTCCGTTTCCTCGTCTTCCTCGTTTGATGTCAATCTTTCTGCTCCTTCATTCTGATTAATGATCTCCTCATGCGGCAAGTCTTCTCCGTCAAATAGTTCATCTTGGTGGTGATCAATAGTCCTGAGCGCGCGAAGGTTATCTGCTGATGCATCGATACCAGTTTCCTTACACAGTTTCGTGGCCTTGCGGATTCTCTTTCTTTCTAGTGATTCCTTGCATGTCTTGACCTGATCACTAATGTGTTCCAGCTCTTCTTTGGTTAGATTGGAGCGTGCTCTTCTTAGTAACTCATAGGCATGAACTTTCGATGCTACTAGTTGTTCTCTGTACTGCACTATCAACAATGTCATCAACTGTCCTTGCGCTGTGTCCAAGATGTCCTTCCATGACTGTTCAAAATCTTCACACGGTCTTCCAAGCAGCGACGGGACCTTCTTTATCCGAAGCCCAAATGGAACCACGTTCTCAGCATTGCAAAATTCCAGGAAGCTCCTGTGGTGTTCCAGCTTGATTAAATTAATAAATGAATTTATGATTGATATCGTCCGCTCCATCCAATTATCCTTCAATTCCTATTCTAAGCAATAACTAATATATATTTTCATTAGCTCCTTCTCAATGCGAATTAAAATAGATATAAAAACTCATAAAAGACACATTCTTTAAACGTTTCGGCGAAAGCCTTCATCAGTAATGACTGTTCTTTTAATCAGACAGAGCAGACATATCAATCTCGAAATTAAGAAACAATATAAAATAAGAACCTAAAGAGGGATCTAACAAGATACAATGAATACACCTAAGGTGTTAAAGTAGCGGATGTTGACAGAGGCGGTAGGAGATAGATCAAAGAAAGCGCAGAATTAAGAACTGCTAAAGTCGGTGGCTATGTCTGTCTCGCAGGAGCGGAGAAAAACATGTGCTAAAATAAAACAAACAATATAGAGATCCAAGAGCGGATGGGCAGAAAGAGTTTCCTAAAAAATAGAGTGTGTCCCTAACGAAAAGCTGAGCGCTAAAATCAAAACAACACAACAACCAAAATGCAAACAAAAAGTCAAATCTATGTGTCAACCTGCCTAGTGTTTAAACCCTTAGGGGCAAAGCAATCCAGCCGATATTGCCAGAAGCTTTCCCGCATCCTATTTCCCCCCGTTAGCCTATCAATTATCTTAACACTAATATCCTTCAGAAACCCGTGGTGGCCTTCTTCAGAGAGATGTCTGAAGAATTCCGCCTGGGGTACTGAGGCCCCCGAAATAAACTTACGACTGCACGCCTTGTAATTATTAAACCTAAGCCTAAAAGGCGTGCAGGTGCTACCAACATATTGTACACCACAAACAGTTCATTCCAACAAATACACAACGTTTGAGGAGTCACAATTAAACGAATAGTTTATCCTATATTCCCGGCTATCTATGTTCGAATGAAAATGCTCACTATTACTCATGACATTACACACTTGACAACGAGATTTACCACAACGAGAACATCCCTTCTTATCAGTCCCCCCATTTCCCTCATTACTCAGCCTAGCCCTAACAAGAATGTCCTTAAGGTTCTTACATCTCCTAAATGCTATCAAAGGTGGCTCAGGAAACACCTCCCTATGCTCTTCCGAATTCGTGAGCATAGGATGGAGTTTCCTGGCAACCTTCCCCAAACTATTGAGCGCTGAATGGTATGTCGCAACAAGTGGAACCCTTTCCCCCCTCCCTTGGTCATTGGTCCTATTTCCCGAATTTGCTAGAAGAGTTGTCCTATCCAACCTAGGTACCCTATCTATTTTTTCGTTAACTAAAGACTCTTCGTAGCCCCTGTCCTTAAGCCATCCAGCTAGCTCGCCTACTCTATCCTGAAACTGGCGATCTTCCGAACATATCCTACGCAACCTAAGAGCCTGACCATAGGGGATCGCCTTCTTTGTGTGCCAAGGGTGACAAGACTTCTTATGCATGTACTGATGTGTATCAGTCGGCTTGCAAAACAAGTCTGTCGAAAGGACTCCCCCCTCCCCCAAGCTAACCTGAACATCTAAAAAGCTAATCTTATCCCGTGATTGTTCGCTAGTAAACTTAATGGTTCCGTGGCTACTGTTGAGATGATTGATGACAGACTTCAGCTTTTCTTTCCCATGCGTCCATACAGGGGCGGATCAAGAAATTTGAGTGACCGATGCAAAGGAGGGGGTCTGGGGGCGAAGCCGCCATGAAATTTTTGGGTGACCACGCCCTTCAGACTCTCGGAAAACATAGGCAACGCCCTTTTTACAATTTTTTTTGGCTGGAAGACCTTGCTTTGAAGGTTATTTCCGGCACTAGGATATGAACATGTACCTAAAATCAGAGCTATTCAAGCCAGCGCTTCTCGAAGTGTTGTTTACATCTTGGCCTAGACAGGCCAGATTTCGTTGTTTACTGATTTGGTATTGCCAGAAAAGTTCTCCTCCGCGGACTGATTTATCCAGTCAACCACAATTTGGTCTTCTAAAACGTTGAAGAAGAGTTTAGGTCCACTGCACTTTTCATTCAGACGAGAGGAAGCGAGACAACAGAACAGCGAACAACAATAATAATAGTTGGGCAGTCTATTGCTCAATGTTAACCTTTGGACTGCATCGGTCAACCGGTGCAAAACGCTGATTTTTCTCCACTCAGGGGTCTGTGGACCGATGCATTTTGGCTATCGTTTGTTGAGAAGAAAGGAGCTGTCAAAGCTGCAGTGATTGACACCGATGCACTCATCAATATGATTACGCAAGGTTCTCCTGTTTATGCGTTAGCTTTTGTTGCCTTTGTCGAGACGCGCGTCACACACTTTGAATTGGGGATTAGAATAATAATGGGATTTACCGTTGCTGTTTGGAGGACACTTTATTCTTTTGGATAATGGGTCTAATCGTCGGCCATGGCTTTTGTACCTGAGTCTGTGTTTACGAGGAGGTTGCTACGTAGAAGCAGTGGCAACAAAGAGAAGGGGGCATTTGGAAAGTTGAAATGATCTGCGTTTGATAAAAGATCTGGTGCACAGACTTCTAGTTTCTAGACCGATGCATTTGCATCGGTTGCATCGGTCTGGATCCGCCCCTGCGTCCAGATAAAGAATACATCATCGATGAATCTCATCCAGACGAGGGGCTTGTCAGGCGAAGCATCCAACAACCTCTCCTCCAACCGGGTCATGAAGAGATTGGCATAGGCCGGAGTGAACTTCGTGCCTATTGCCGTGCCCAATTTCTGCCTATATAACCTATCATTAAATTCAAAATAATTATTCTCCAAGACCAAGGACGCCAACCTCACTAGGGTATCAGTAGCCACGCCCGGGTTTTCCCTTCTATCCAGCGCCTCCCTGACGGCCTCTAAACCCTCCCCGTGTGGAATGCTGGGATAGAGTCCCACAACATCAACTGTACACAGCAAAGCCCCCTCTGGTATCTTACCTAACTTACTTAGCCTAGATAGAAAATGGTTAGTGTCCTTAACATATGACCTACTTTGGCTAACCAACGGGTTAAGGTGGTGGTCTAAATACTCTGAAATTTGTTCTGTTATAGTATTACAATTGGAAATGACCGGTCGCCCCTTAACACTACTAAGACCCTTGTGGATCTTAGGCAACAAATAAAATCTACCTAGCCTAGAATCTTTAACTTGTAAATAATCAGTCACTTCCTCGAATCCCGGGTCTTCCTCCCTCAACTCATTCAACCTACAATCCTTCACAAAATATATTGAGACCAGCAGGTACAATCCCGACATTTTAGTATTAACATTTCTCTACTGCAGGAAAACCATTGTTTTTCTTGCCACTGTCATTTCCCCTTCCCCCTCAGTCACTGTTGTAATTGTAGGCAATGTTTCCCCTGAAAATTGACATCCAGTCACCCCAGAGTCAAGCGAAACAACATTGACTGAGGGGAAAGGGGATGCAGTCTCATAATTTTTGTGAAGGATTGTCTGAAACCTTAGAAAAAACGAATAGGAGCAGTTCAAGTTAGACATCAGTTTCTTGTGATCTTAAAGGCTTTGTTGTGGTCGAGTCTTACCTGTTTGACTTAGATCCTTTCGGTAGGGCTATGTCTTTACGACGGGGGGTTATGGGGAGAATGCTAGGGAGGGAGAGGCGCGAAAAAGTGAAGAGCAATTTCTATGTTATGGCAACTGAACGACGGTCTTCGAATTGGCAAATTGTCTAGCCAAGGTTGTAACAGTTTTGAATTTATCATTCCAGTGGGAGTGTGTCAAAATATTACAGTCAAGATGCAAGTAATTATTTATTTAAGAAAGTAAGAAATAGGTCATCACAGCAGGAATCGTTTAAACAAGGAAAAAGTTAACTTACATCTCAAATCATTGAAATATGAGTCCAGATCATGTATCGAATTTGTCAACAATTGTTATCACACTACCGAAGGACGAAGCAATTATCGTAGTCAAGGAAGAGATAATAAGGATGTAAGATAATAACAGCATGGTAACGCTGTTTTGGATGATTAATAAATGAAACAGAGGCGGCTTTCGTGCAGTCTTACATGAATGATTTGAAAATTTTGGCGCGTCTCTTCAACTGCAGTGCTCCTTGATTTCAAAATGACAGACGGTGACTTTCAAAACCCTCGAGTAGGAAGGCGTCAGTACCTGATTACATATTCACAAGCAGATGCTGTGAAATTCCCAACAAGGGAAAGCTTTGGGAAAATGCTGGAAGCGGAGTTCAACGCTGGAAATAGTCGAGTCAAGGTGTCTCACTGGGCATGTTGCAAAGAGAATCATCAGTTAGGTGGATTCCACTATCACTGTTGTATGAAGCTGACAGGTGTGAAGAAATGGCTCTCTGTGAAGAATAACATAATGAGGAAGCACAATATCGTGGTAAACTTTTCTGAAACTTATAGTCATTACATTTATGCATATCGATATGTATGTAAAGATAAGCCTCTCGAAGAAGTGTCCCACAGTCAAGGACATCCCGATCTATCCGAGGTCGGGTCCCCACGCACCAAAGCCTCGACAGAAGCATCTCGTGCTGCCAGCCGAAAGCGCCAATCTACGGTATCTTCCCTACAGCCTGATGGTGAATCACACAGCACCAAATCAAGAAGGCGCCTTAATAACCTTGAGGTGTCTGATTACCTCATTGCTAACAATATCATCAGTGTACCAGAGCTTTTTGCCAAGGCCGAATCTCGCAAAGAAGAGGGCGAATGCGATTTGGCAATGTTCTTATTTTCGAGAACGCAGAAGGCGTTGGATGAGCTCATAAGTAAGGCATGGCTACTAAAAAATGCCTCCAGTTCGCTGGCTCTAGAAAAACCACCAGATTGGAAAAGGTGCGTGCAGCTGCAGCCCAGAACTGCATTGAGGGGTGCAACAGTTTGTGGATAAAGTGCGCCCTTGAAGTTTTAGCACTCAATGGTATCGAGCCAACTATTTTTGCAAGCTATATTTATGAGCTGCTCACTTTGGGCCGAGGAAAGTTCCGAAATCTGATGATCTACGGCCTTTCCAACTGTGCCAAAACATTCATTTTGAAGCCGTTGAAGAACAGTTTTGGAGGGAAATTGTTCGATAACCCAGCAAACGATAAATATGCTTGGGTGGGTGCTGAGAAAGCTGAAGTCATCCTTCTTCAAGATTTCAGATTCAGTAAAGATGTGATTGCATGGAAGGACTTACTTTTACTCCTCGAAGGGGAAACTGTGAAACTTCCATCTCCAAAAAATCATTTCGCAAAGGATGTGGTGATAGATTCAGATGTTCCGATATTTGCAACAAGCAAATCCCCAATCACTTACAAGGGCCCATTCAACGTGGAGGATGAGCGTGAAACAGATATGATGAACAGTAGATGGAGAATCATCAAATTCAAGCATGTCTTTGAAGAGAAAGATCAGCGAAAGGTCAAGCCATGCGGGAGTTGCTTCGCCAAACTGATCATAATGGCAGCCAATTGAACAGATATGTTTCAACTTTTACTATTATTTCGGATTGATATGAACAGGGTTACGCATGCAGTATTCATGTTTGGTTCAAATTATGA
The DNA here is from genome assembly GCA_964019985.1 of Aurelia sp. 4 Dawson et al 2005. Lineage (NCBI taxonomy): Eukaryota > Metazoa > Cnidaria > Scyphozoa > Semaeostomeae > Ulmaridae > Aurelia > Aurelia sp. 4 Dawson et al 2005. The sequence continues at coordinate 9,578,278 of OZ026500.1, read as the reverse complement.
CGTGTTACCACGTGTTACCAACGTGATACCAACGTGATACCAACGTGTTACCATAAAAAAGTATATGCTTCCAGTACATTTTGACGTGATACCACGTGTTACCATCTGATATAAAAAATATAGGATATAAATAATATTTATATTTGATGGTAACACGTGGTATCACGTCAAAATATACTGAAAGCATATAGTTTTCGATGGTATCACGTAAGTAACACGTTGGTAACACGTTGGTAACACGTGGTAGCACGCCAGAATTTTGTCACAGTGTAAAGACCAAATGCTAACTCTTGGAGATAACCTACGAAATCATTAATATCTAATACGTTGTCCCTTTGCCTTTATGACCAAATCGATGCGTTTGTCCATTGACATGATTGTGCGATCAATAATTTCGCCTGGGTAATTCAGTAATGTCGCCTTTGCCCTTGCGCAAAACTGTGAATAAGTTTCATTCGTTATTCTTTTGTTGAATGCATCATCTCTCATTTGTGATTTGATATTATGGAAAACATTTTCGATAGGATTGAGATCGGGACTGCGTGCAGGAATAGAGAACTTCTTGGCACCAATTTGGTACATTGCCTCTTGTGCCTTCCGGCTGTTCTGAGATGGATCACCATCTTGCAAGAAAAGCTTTCCTTTGGGATTGGAACTCCTTTCAAACAAAGTAGGAAATTGGTCCCTGACAAATTCTGCAAAATTCTGGCCGTTCAGTTGCCCCTCATATTGCTCTGCTAAAATAACGCCTTTCTTGTAAGCTATTGCAACAAAAAATTTTGCAGTTTTGCCACCACAGCCCTCGTGTGATCCCTTTGATGTTTGCTGAAAGTTTAAACCATCGGCAGGTCTTCGCCAGGCCATTGTCCTAGGGGCCAGCGCTTGGTCATGATGGTTGTACTTGTGCGTAAAACCAACCCCATCCAAGTAGAATGCCACACCTTCTGTCCATACAGTTTTTGCCAAACGCCGGCGGACTGTTTTGGCAAACTCCAACCTTGTTTTCAAATCTTTCCTACTAAGAATCCCTTTTTTTCTGGAATGGGTGTATTTAAATCCAGCATCCCTCAATACTCGCCTTACTGTTTCGTCTGATATTTCTGGTGACACGCCCGCAAAAACCTTCAATCTTTTAGTCGTGAAATAGCCATAGTCTCGTCGAAGAATTTCAACCTGGCGCAAGATGTTGCGCTTATCTCGTGCCGTAAGTTTCTGGGGACGTCCTTTGTTGTCCCTTCTTTTATCTATGACAGTGTCATCGATGGGTTTCTTCATGTGTCGGCAAATCGTTGCTTTCGAATATTGTTTGTAATCTTTCATTCGAGCTATCTCCTTCCAAGTTTTGTCTTGATCTTGATGAAGGTAACGCCAGTGTATTGAGACTTCCAAAGGAACTCTACTTCGCTTGCATTTTCCTGCCATTTTACCGCACGTTTCTATAATATCAAACAGCTGCATATAGTTTGCATAGCTTTGTGTATAAAATTCGTTACGTTGAAATATAAAATTTTCTGATATACATAGCTGTCACTATCATTTTGTTCTTGTTTGTTAAAAATATAGAAATTATGTTGCAATAAGGTCTGTTTTCAGTTTCACTACTGTTGTCAAATTCTCCACTTAAGTCATATCTCGTCGCAAATATAGAGCCAAGGAGTTTACAATGACTTTTATCAATCAAATATCACAAAATCTGCAGGTTGTGAGGTTTTCCAAATTTTTCTTTACCACCCACCCCTCCCCCCTGAACACATTTCATTCCCTTCATTGTTCATCTTCAAGCAGATCAATGACAAAAAACCAGCCTTTTGTATTTCGCAAACTATTTGATGTCAAATTTCAGTGGTGACCTTTCACTTAGTCACAAGAACCTTCCAACGGTAGAAAGCCCTAGAAATTCTCTAAAGCCCCCCCCACCCCTGCCCACGCAGCCCATCCACCTTGGAATTATCTCTCGGAATATTAAATACAAAACTATTCATTAATATTCACATGTATCACTTAACTACATCACAGATAAACATAGTAGGAATTACTAAAACATGACCAAAATATCTAAGTCTGAAAATTTTCAAGACTGTCTGAAACCTTAGAAAAAACGAATAGGAGCAGTTCAAGTTAGACATCAGTTTCTTGTGATCTTAAAGGCTTTGTTGTGGTCGAGTCTTACCTGTTTGACTTAGATCCTTTCGGTAGGGCTATGTCTTTACGACGGGGGGTTATGGGGAGAATGCTAGGGAGGGAGAGGCGCGAAAAAGTGAAGAGCAATTTCTATGTTATGGCAACTGAACGACGGTCTTCGAATTGGCAAATTGTCTAGCCAAGGTTGTAACAGTTTTGAATTTATCATTCCAGTGGGAGTGTATCAAAATATTACAGTCAAGATGCAAGTAATTATTCATTTAAGAAAGTAAGAAATAGGTCATCACAGCAGGAATCGTTTAAACAAGGAAAAAGTTAACTTACATCTCAAATCATTGAAATATGAGTCCAGATCATGTATCGAATTTGTCAACAATTGTTATCACACTACCGAAGGACGAAGCAATTATCGTAGTCAAGGAAGAGATAATAAGGATGTAAGATAATAACAGCATGGTAACGCTGTTTTGGATGATTAATAAATGAAACAGAGGCGGCTTTCGTGCAGTCTTACATGAATGATTTGAAAATTTTGGCGCGTCTCTTCAACTGCAGTGCTCCTTGATTTCAAAATGACAGACGGTGACTTTCAAAACCCTCGAGTAGGAAGGCGTCAGTACCTGATTACATATTCACAAGCAGATGCTGTGAAATTCCCAACAAGGGAAAGCTTTGGGAAAATGCTGGAAGCGGAGTTCAACGCTGGAAATAGTCGAGTCAAGGTGTCTCACTGGGCATGTTGCAAAGAGAATCATCAGTTAGGTGGATTCCACTATCACTGTTGTATGAAGCTGACAGGTGTGAAGAAATGGCTCTCTGTGAAGAATAACATAATGAGGAAGCACAATATCGTGGTAAACTTTTCTGAAACTTATAGTCATTACATTTATGCATATCGATATGTATGTAAAGATAAGCCTCTCGAAGAAGTGTCCCACAGTCAAGGACATCCCGATCTATCCGAGGTCGGGTCCCCACGCACCAAAGCCTCGACAGAAGCATCTCGTGCTGCCAGCCGAAAGCGCCAATCTACGGTATCTTCCCTACAGCCTGATGGTGAATCACACAGCACCAAATCAAGAAGGCGCCTTAATAACCTTGAGGTGTCTGATTACCTCATTGCTAACAATATCATCAGTGTACCAGAGCTTTTTGCCAAGGCCGAATCTCGCAAAGAAGAGGGCGAATGCGATTTGGCAATGTTCTTATTTTCGAGAACGCAGAAGGCGTTGGATGAGCTCATAAGTAAGGCATGGCTACTAAAAAATGCCTCCAGTTCGCTGGCTCTAGAAAAAACCACCAGATTGGAAAAGGTGCGTGCAGCTGCAGCCCAGAACTGCATTGAGGGGTGCAACAGTTTGTGGATAAAGTGCGCCCTTGAAGTTTTAGCACTCAATGGTATCGAGCCAACTATTTTTGCAAGCTATATTTATGAGCTGCTCACTTTGGGCCGAGGAAAGTTCCGAAATCTGATGATCTACGGCCTTTCCAACTGTGCCAAAACATTCATTTTGAAGCCGTTGAAGAACAGTTTTGGAGGGAAATTGTTCGATAACCCAGCAAACGATAAATATGCTTGGGTGGGTGCTGAGAAAGCTGAAGTCATCCTTCTTCAAGATTTCAGATTCAGTAAAGATGTGATTGCATGGAAGGACTTACTTTTACTCCTCGAAGGGGAAACTGTGAAACTTCCATCTCCAAAAAATCATTTCGCAAAGGATGTGGTGATAGATTCAGATGTTCCGATATTTGCAACAAGCAAATCCCCAATCACTTACAAGGGCCCATTCAACGTGGAGGATGAGCGTGAAACAGATATGATGAACAGTAGATGGAGAATCATCAAATTCAAGCATGTCTTTGAAGAGAAAGATCAGCGAAAGGTCAAGCCATGCGGGAGTTGCTTCGCCAAACTGATCATAATGGCAGCCAATTGAACAGATATGTTTCAACTTTTACTATTATTTCGGATTGATATGAACAGGGTTACGCATGCAGTATTCATGTTTGGTTCAAATTATGACGTGTTACCACGTGTTACCAACGTGATACCAACGTGATACCAACGTGTTACCATAAAAAAGTATATGCTTCCAGTACATTTTGACGTGATACCACGTGTTACCATCTGATATAAAAAATATAGGATATAAATAATATTTATATTTGATGGTAACACGTGGTATCACGTCAAAATATACTGAAAGCATATAGTTTTCGATGGTATCACGTAAGTAACACGTTGGTAACACGTTGGTAACACGTGGTAGCACGCCAGAATTTTGTCACAGTGTAAAGACCAAATGCTAACTCTTGGAGATAACCTACGAAATCATTAATATCTAATACGTTGTCCCTTTGCCTTTATGACCAAATCGATGCGTTTGTCCATTGACATGATTGTGCGATCAATAATTTCGCCTGGGTAATTCAGTAATGTCGCCTTTGCCCTTGCGCAAAACTGTGAATAAGTTTCATTCGTTATTCTTTTGTTGAATGCATCATCTCTCATTTGTGATTTGATATTATGGAAAACATTTTCGATAGGATTGAGATCGGGACTGCGTGCAGGAATAGAGAACTTCTTGGCACCAATTTGGTACATTGCCTCTTGTGCCTTCCGGCTGTTCTGAGATGGATCACCATCTTGCAAGAAAAGCTTTCCTTTGGGATTGGAACTCCTTTCAAACAAAGTAGGAAATTGGTCCCTGACAAATTCTGCAAAATTCTGGCCGTTCAGTTGCCCCTCATATTGCTCTGCTAAAATAACGCCTTTCTTGTAAGCTATTGCAACAAAAAATTTTGCAGTTTTGCCACCACAGCCCTCGTGTGATCCCTTTGATGTTTGCTGAAAGTTTAAACCATCGGCAGGTCTTCGCCAGGCCATTGTCCTAGGGGCCAGCGCTTGGTCATGATGGTTGTACTTGTGCGTAAAACCAACCCCATCCAAGTAGAATGCCACACCTTCTGTCCATACAGTTTTTGCCAAACGCCGGCGGACTGTTTTGGCAAACTCCAACCTTGTTTTCAAATCTTTCCTACTAAGAATCCCTTTTTTTCTGGAATGGGTGTATTTAAATCCAGCATCCCTCAATACTCGCCTTACTGTTTCGTCTGATATTTCTGGTGACACGCCCGCAAAAACCTTCAATTTTTTAGTCGTGAAATAGCCATAGTCTCGTCGAAGAATTTCAACCTGGCGCAAGATGTTGCGCTTATCTCGTGCCGTAAGTTTCTGGGGACGTCCTTTGTTGTCCCTTCTTTTATCTATGACAGTGTCATCGATGGGTTTCTTCATGTGTCGGCAAATCGTTGCTTTCGAATATTGTTTGTAATCTTTCATTCGAGCTATCTCCTTCCAAGTTTTGTCTTGATCTTGATGAAGGTAACGCCAGTGTATTGAGACTTCCAAAGGAACTCTACTTCGCTTGCATTTTCCTGCCATTTTACCGCACGTTTCTATAATATCAAACAGCTGCATATAGTTTGCATAGCTTTGTGTATAAAATTCGTTACGTTGAAATATAAAATTTTCTGATATACATAGCTGTCACTATCATTTTGTTCTTGTTTGTTAAAAATATAGAAATTATGTTGCAATAAGGTCTGTTTTCAGTTTCACTACTGTTGTCAAATTCTCCACTTAAGTCATATCTCGTCGCAAATATAGAGCCAAGGAGTTTACAATGACTTTTATCAATCAAATATCACAAAATCTGCAGGTTGTGAGGTTTTCCAAATTTTTCTTTACCACCCACCCCTCCCCCCTGAACACATTTCATTCCCTTCATTGTTCATCTTCAAGCAGATCAATGACAAAAAACCAGCCTTTTGTATTTCGCAAACTATTTGATGTCAAATTTCAGTGGTGACCTTTCACTTAGTCACAAGAACCTTCCAACGGTAGAAAGCCCTAGAAATTCTCTAAAACCCCCCCCCCCACCCCTGCCCACGCAGCCCATCCACCTTGGAATTATCTCTCGGAATATTAAATACAAAACTATTCATTAATATTCACATGTATCACTTAACTACATCACAGATAAACATAGTAGGAATTACTAAAACATGACCAAACTATCTAAGTCTGAAAATTTTCAAGACAATCCTTCACAAAATATATTGAGACCAGCAGGTACAATCCCGACATTTTAGTATTCCCATTTCTCTACTGCAGGAAAACCATTGTTTTTCTTGCCACTGTCATTTCCCCTCCCCCCTCAGTCAATGTTGTAATTGTAGGCAATGTTTCCCCTGAAAATTGACATCCAGTCACCCCAGAGTCAAGCGAAACAACATTGACTGAGGGGAAAGGGGATGCAGTCTCATAATTTTTGTGAAGGATTGTAGATTTAATGGTCTTACCCAAATTTACCGTGGGATCCACCTCTATTTCTTCATAAACCTGCCTATCGTCTAATTGTCGGTTAGCCTCACTTATGTAATCCTCCCGATCCCAAACTACAACCCCTGAACCCTTATCCGCTTCCTTGATGACTATGTTCCTATCCGATTTGAGCTTTTTCAAAGAAAGTTGTTCAGATGAAGAAAGATTACTAAAATTCTTACCCTCCGGCGAGACAGACATTACCTCCTTCTCCAGCAGTGAAAGATAGTTTTCAAGAACCAGGTCATCCTTAGGTGCATATATATATATATATATATATGTGCATAGCTAATAAGCTAATTAAGGCCAACTAAATAATTTAAATCCTATTTTACAATGTCCCAAAATAAACCTATGAAAAAACCCTAGATCTTTAATAAAAACTTTGCGCAATCTGCAGATGCAAGTACTTCCATCCCATGATTTTATTTTTCGTTTAAATTCAGCGAGTGTGTTGGAATCTTTAACTTCCCTCGGCAATGAGGACCACAAATGACAACCTCTGTACTGAATATTCTCTATTCCGTACGTTGTTGTCTTAACTTTTGGCAACCGCAAATGATTTTCACTACATAAACTGTATTGAATATTTCTCTCAGTAAAAATGTTTTTCATAAATTTTGGATTTAGATTGTTTTTCGTTTTGAATATTTCAATCATTAGCTGTTGCAGATTGTGCTGATGAATATTTCCATATTTTTTCTTCAATTTTTCTAGCTCTGATTCTCTATCTTTGCATACCAACCGCAATGCTCTTTCGTGAATGCGATTTAACTTCGAATTAGTTGCTCTGTCATGAAACATCCATACAAGTGGACAATGATTAAATTGCGACCGGATGAAAGAATTCATCAAAATTTCTGATTTAATGGGACAATGTAATTCGACAAGCGAGCAAGCGCATGAAGCTTTTGGTTGGCCTTTTTAGACAAATCCTCAACATGTTTTTTGAAACTTAATTTCTTATCAAATGTCACACCTAACAATTTTTCGTAATCACTTTCATTAATCCTTGAATTTCCAATTGAGACTGTTGCCTTAGTACTTTTATCGCCAAATATCATCAGATGGCATTTGCCATCATTTGATTTTAAAAAGTTGTCTGAAAACCATTTTACTAGCACAGAGCTGTCTTCTTCTAATTGTTTGATAATAGTACGCCTTTTTATCAATTATCTTTTCTCATCACGGCTGTTGAAAGAACAATTGACGTGTCAGGTGATTCACGTTTGGCTTCCTTTATGATCTCTCTAAAATTATTGATCGTATCAGGTTTTTCTTGACTCTTAAGGTCATTTGTGCCTGCGTGTATTATTATACAGTCCGGCTTTTTTCTGATAACTGGTCTCACGTAATCCACGATATCTCTCGTTGTTGCTCCAGGGTGACGTTTCACTGGGACGTAATGGTCTTTTTGCAAACCTTCGTCCAAGATTCCATTTAGCATAGAGTCACCAACGATCGTGATTCTTTCCCGACTCTTCGTTTTGCTTGTTTAGGCCCATTCTCTTGATTCTCTTCTTGGGGTTGTTTACTTTGAATTTCCTTGCCTTTCATCGTTCTTTGTTTAGACCTTTGTTCTTGATCCAGTTCTCGTAATTGGTCAGTTTGAATAGGTTTTTTTGCACCTTTTGTCTCCTTTGTATCAACCATTTGTTTCGCTTATTGTTCTCCAATTGTTTTATTACATTTTGTTACATTATCTCCTATTCCTGTGGGATTTGCTGGCCTAAAGGATGGAATCGCAGGTTTATGGCCGTCTAATAATTTTTCAATGATGAATTGCTTATCTTGCAACTGTCTCTCCAAGGAATAATTCGCTGTTGTAAGCAAGTTACCAAATGCTTCACGATCTCTATCACACTGGGTTTTTACTTTCGGGTTTGGGCTTCTACTGGCAATTTCAGCCTTCAATGATAGAATTCCTCCATGCGAAAATCGCTTGAATTCAAAAAAATCGGTTTGAAACCTATCCAACTGATCCTTGGTCACAAAATCGTTCCAAGGCAACGGGTCTGTTTGAGTGGCATTTGTTTCGCAGTGATCTTCGATACACAGTTTCTTTTTTTCAAACTTTCGATACGATACTTTGTTATCTACGGTGGTTGTTTGCAATCTGTTCTGTTTGATGGCCTCGTCCAGTATCGCTATTGTGGTGTCTTCGCTCCAACCATGCTTTGTTTGGCATATCTTTGCGATATTTTCTAAATATCGACCTTTGGTGCTTGCTTTGAGTGCTTCAGTGATGTCTACGACTATATCGATGCTATGTTCCATGATTTAAACAAGCTTTATAGCGTCAGATTCAATAAATTACGAGAGCAAGGTTTATGCACGTCTTGACTCTCCACGGTCACGCCCTCAATGCGTCTCTAAATGCTTCTGTTAGTCACGCAGCGTCTCATTAACTTGCAATGCTACGAAGGCAAATTGCGGTAAATTGCGGACCATTCATTCTTGAAGAACAAAGCTTGGCAATGTTGCTTTTCAATTGGTTTACGTCAGTTTACCCCGAGCCCCGCATATCATGCCCGTCGCAAAAAACTGTCTGGGTAATAAAGTCCATCTTCACAGGTGCTCAACGTCGTTTTGACCGGTGCTCAAATGGAATTCATCAATCATATAGCGGGGCTGCCGGGGCTCAACGTCAAATTGATATCACTCGATCTGCAGGACAATGTTCTCGCAAGATTCAAATGACTCATTCAGAACTTAAGATGGCTGACTGGCTGCTCGAAACTTGCATGCTCTTGAAGAGAAGTACTGCAAAGCAAGTCAACCACCCATTCGCTGCTGCAAATGATGCTGTCTTAGATAAGAAATAGACGGGGCAGGCAGTAAATATACAGTCAGCAAAACACATAATTGCTTTCTTTCTGTGAAACACAAATTTCTTATGATGTATGGAGGGGAGGAAGGCGCCAAGCCATCAACACACAGCAAAGACCTGCTGCCTGGGCGGTATGAAGTTATGCTGGTCTCGATTTGACTCCTGTTACGATACGTTACTATTATTTATTCCACGCAGCAGAGTTGTTAATCATAATCGAAGTTTGCCTGAGATCTTACAGCTTTTCGAGCCAATATTTTTTGCTATTTACAATGATGATGGAGTATTTAGGCCTGTTGCGGTATCGATCGCCCACCTTCTTCAAGCATGCGCGGTATGAGACTGATGTCTTAGCCTAAAAGTGCTTAAATCGCCTCATAAAGAAATATATTCATTCAAACTTTCATTCATTCAAACAACCTTTAGTCCATGGCCCTTCCTTTTCATGAAGCTAAAATAATGGGAAACTACCGGGTATCGAGCCTTGTCCGCCTGACTGTTTAGGCTGTAAAGTCAGAGGAATACACAATTTTGCCAAAACATCTTCAGTGTTTAGGCCCCTTTTCAGGAATGTCACAGGCAAGGATTTTTGCACACGCTCACCCAAGCTTTAACGTGTATGGCTGCCTCGGTTATGAGCCTATTTAAAACATATTGTTGTCTATAAAACAGGACATATGGATCCGCGTTGACCCTCTCTGTTCTGCAGGAATCCAGATTTTCTTAGCCTGTGAGACGGACTAGATGCAAAGTGAAATGTTAATGCATGTTTTCAAATTGCTTTTTTGTCCTGCTAGAAAGTACTTTTAATAATCTTTGGTATCTAAGTATTTCTCAACTCTTTAAGACTGCACTTCGATGCAGCTTTTTGCCTGCAATTATTTTTCACAAGGCATTTGCATGCACTTAGTGCAGGCAATCTGTTTGTCGTACGGACACTGTTCGATGAGCAAAAGCTTCTTATTATTTCGCAATGCCTACTTCATACTGGAGACCCCAATGCCTACGTGGCATTATTTCGAGTATAATTCCGTATAATCATACTTCAGTATAATTACTTCAGTATAGTATACTTCAGTATTCCGTATAATCATACTTATCTTCCCTGCTAGACTGTGCACTCGGTTCCATATTCAATAAGAAGTTCGTTTCCACTCAGCAATATGAAGACAATTTCAAAAAAATGGATCGTTTAGTTAAAAAATCAGTTTCGTGCAGCAGAACTTTCACGTTACTATTCTTTCGTCAAATTTTGGTAAACTGAGTCACATTCTTCTGCCAGACGATGCTAAGAGCAGTTTAATTACTTTTCAACTTCAAAATACGCCCATAACTCGGCCTTTAACCCATTAAATAGAACTCATTTCCTTTAAATCGCTTCATGCTTGGTGCAAGAAATTTTCAAACGGCTGCTCTCTTCTTTGGTCCCCGGTGGGGGGGTTACATAATATGTTGAGGGTACGGGTATGTGCCGCCCATATGGGTGGGTTTTTGAGCCGAAATTGCCTAGACAAGGGTCCCTTTTTCGGCAGATTTTCCATGAACATGGGTGGGTTATCGAAAAATTGGCAAAAAATTGCCAAAAATGGGGCAATTTCCGCCAAAATTCATCATAAGAGTGGGTATGAAAGCAAGTTTCGGTAATTAGAAGAGGGTACCTTTCTGAAAACCGGGCGGCAGACTCCCGTCCATCCGCAAGTCATGTACTACCCCCGGGCTTTGGTCACCTAGCAAATGTTTATAATAGATTTACTCTTGTGCAACATCGAAAGGGTACTTGAGGTTCGTGTTGATATCTGATCAAAAGCAAGCTGCAAGTGATGTACTGCATATTTTACAGGGTTGTCATGGTAGAAGAATATTGTGCCATCAATTTCATGACATTATATTTTGAAAGCACCGTTAAATGCCACGTCCTTACAGTCTGAGACATTTTCTATGGCAGTGAAAATTCAACACAGTTATAAAAACCCTGCTAAAAGTGTCGAATAAGTCTCGAATACTTACTCAATTGTCGTCACTGGGTGTGCACTTCCACCAATTGTAGTGAGGGACAGCGTTGACCAGTAATAGCAAAGAGCATATTGATGAATCAAAGCAGTATTGTTCTCATTGAATTTCGGGTATACAAACTCGTTGATACCAATGCCTTCGAATTTAGATATCATAAAGTAAAAGCATGCATTCCAATGCATCATGATTAGCATGAGATGTAGAAATGAGCACGTCCTGACTACATTGGGATAAGTCGTCAAAGCAAGAATTGTCTTTTGTGACGTAAATATTTTGTAATATTTTAGCATCCGTGGTAGCCTTAATGCGGGATTAATACCAATAGCGAAATAAAGCAGATCCAGTGGTAGTACTGAAGCGAAGTCAAATGCAAAATGATATGATTTTATGTATGCCAACGCCATTCGTTTCAGATCATCCACATAAATTCCATCCTCAAGAAACGATGTTCGTAGACATATGACGATATCCATTACATAGATAATATCAAAAATGTAGTCGAGAGTCATCCAAAAGCTTTGGTATTGGTCCTGAGCGTCTGTGAAAGCAATTCGAAGAAATATTACCCACGCGTTGTAGTGAATAGCAGTTATCACGACATATAGCCAATAGTATAGGAAATTACTGTAGGGCTCAATGTATGTGTAAACAAAATGATAAAATGGACTCATAAAATCCTCTTCCTCCTGGTCATTCTCACAGAGACGATCGACAACCATTGTATCCTTTGCTTTCATGTCATCCAACTCTAGCTGCTCGGTAGAATGACGTTCACGGTTTTCCTCTTTTCCAGTTGGTACTACGTTAATTGGTGCACTTACAACAACCGACACTCTACGCCCGTGGTTACTTGATGAGTTTCTTTTACCTGCTCTGACATGGTTGACCTCCCTTGTGCTGAACTTTTCAAGAAAGTCTTTTTGTCCAACAGGTTTCCTGGCCTTTGGTTTTTTCTGAGCATCCATGACTGTCCTTACGGCAACGAGTGTCCCCAGTCTCTTTTTAACATTATTCCATCCCAACGAACCTGTTTCTGAAAATACAAATTCTCGCTTGCGATTAGCAGTTACTCCAATTTGATAATTTGACGTAGCATCAGATGCAAGTGAAGAGGCAGTAGGCTGACTTAAAAAGCTACCCAGGTTTTCATTAATATTGCAGCTCTCAACTTTCTCACTGCTTCTCAATAAATCATTTTGCTCTACAGCTTTGTCTGACATTTCTCTTGGAAGAAATATTCTTGCACAACTTTCTCTTGGGCTTCTGTACGAAACTGCTCGAAGGCTAAAGTGTGGATGAATAATGATTATTAGAATAATTTTGATGACATGAATAAAGAAATCTACATTGACCCTAATCCACTTGGGGGTGTTTTCCACCCCCCCCCTCGAGGCTTTTCTTGCCGCGTTTTTCAAAGACATCAACTATGTCCCCCAAACCTATCTGACTTTTACTAATTATCTATTCGCCACATTTTGACCGAAAAATTTTCAAACAATAGAGCTCACAGGTCACGTGATATGCCCACATTTGGAAGCAGGTAGCAAACAAATCATTGTTTTTAATGATTTCAATGGAAAGATTTGATCCTATTATGAAGTATTATGCACCAAATGAATCAGTAAACAAAGAGCTTAATTTGATACCGGAATTTGTGGAATTTGATGATGTCAACATTTTTTGATAATGACTTCATAATGGTCGCCATTTTGCGCTATCTAGCAAATTTTTGAATTTTTTCAAAATTTCTCAATTGAATTTTCATTTCATTTTTTTTTCATTTTATCATATTTTAACACAAAACCCTATCAGCTAAAAAAGAAAAGAGAAACTATACAAGGTCTATTTACATATATATATATAAAATCTTACAACTTGCTGGTCTTCCTAGGGATCGTGCTTCGGGAAGGATGCTAATTTTGTAGGAATTCCTTCAGTTTCCTTTTGAATCGGGTGATAGTGGAACTTGTTCTGATTTCTAATGGGATTTCATTCCACGTCTTTGCACCAGAATAGAAAAAACTGTTTTTGGAGAATTCTAGGTTCTGCCTTGGAGTGTCAATATCTAACTGATTTCTTGTTTGATAACTAGATATTTGAGATCTGGTAACAAGTCTCCCTCTTAAGTTGTCCGGGCAGAGGCCATTCATTATTTTATAGATCATCACGGCCCTGTCAAATTTTATCAAGTTTTGGACTGAAAGCCAATTGCATCTCCACCCATCCTTTAATCTAGAGCCTTCTATTAGCGTTCGTGCTCTAGTTTGCAGACGCTGAAGATGATCAAGCTTTGTGTTTGACAAACTGCCCCATAGTTCATCACTGTATCTCAGATGACTCTCAAGCAGTGCCTTGTACACCTGATCCAATTTTGATTGCGGTAGTATGTTCTTTAATTTCCGCAGGGACGAGAGAGCATTTTTAATTTTACCTTTGAGGTTTTTATATTGCTCGTTCCATGTAAGGTTTTCGTCCACTGTAATTCCAAGGTATTTGACTTTTTTGACCCGTTTGATTGGTCCTCCATTTATGTTTACCTCTAGTGGACCTTGGATACGGTTAGTTTGTCTTTTGTGACCAACAACCATGTATTCTGTTTTATCAGTGTTCAGACTGAGCTTATTCTGCCGTAACCATTCTGCAATATTGTCAACCTCAGTTCTTAGATCATTGCACAGTTCGTCAATATCTTCAGCAGAGCAAGTTACGCTGGTGTCATCCGCATACATGTTTGTGGTGCATTTATTGAGGCACTGCTCAAAGTCATTGACATACAGAATGAAGAGGAGAGGCCCCAAGCACGAACCCTGAGGAATACCGCAGTGAACAGTTTTTAGGCTAGATTTGTGGCCATTCACCTGACAGTATTGTTTTCTAGTCGTCAAGTACGATGTGAACGACCGAAGAGGTGTCCCTACAACGCCGTACTTAGTAAGCTTTGAGAGGAGAATACCGTGGTCCACCGTATCGAAAGCCTTTTTGAGGTCGAGAAGTACGCTTATGTTAATTTTGCGTTTGTCAATGTTAGAAAACCACGCATCTGTTACGTTAAGTAGTGACGTTAAAGTGCTATGCATCTTTAAAAATGCGTGTTGACATTTTGAAAATTTCTTATGCATCTTCAAGTAGTTTGAAACTTGATCATGCCCTAGTTTTTCTAGCAACCTCGAGAAAACAGATAACACGGATATAGGCCTGTAATTGCCCATGTCGTTCTTCGAACCAGACTTGAAATAGAGGTCACTCTTGCTATTTTCCACATGTCAGGAAAAATACCCATTTCAAATGAAGAGTTGAATATGGCAGCTAGAGGCCTACATAAAATTCCTGCTGCATCTCTTACTAATTTTACAGAAACTTTATCATATCCTGCAGATTTGGAGCACTTCAACTTTTTGATTTCTTTTTCGATAGTGCTTGGATCAACCGGATGAAATTCGAAACGAGGGGCTGTAGAAGGCCCTTCATCAATTAGGTATTTTAGTGAGTCATCGGATTCTTTAGTTTCGATTTTTTCAAGACTCCAATGACACGTTTGTAATGGAGTATTACCATTTTGCAGCTTCTTTTTGTCTATTTTTACAGAGAACAAGTTAATTGCACAAATGACGTCATAAAATTGGCTAATTTCTGCCAAAATATCACTCCAAAATCTTCAATTTCAATGAAATTACATTTTTATATCTTATGAGAAGAGCGAAAAATGCATGCCGCTGGTCATGGCGGATTAGCAACGCGGGCACAGCACGCGCCGCGCTGCAACTCCCAGGACATCTGGAAGTTGCAGAAATGCTGTGGTTCGCACGTGGTGAAAATATTCAACGAAGTAAAATGCCAATGGACACGATCAACTCGAGTAGAAGCTAAGTATACGTTGAATTTTATTTGAAAAAATGATAATGCAATGAGTATTTAAAAACTGGATGAAAACAGTCTTCCAGGACTAAAATTTCAGGTCAAAGTCGCCGGGTATGCTAGGGCCTAAACTCAACTGCCCAATTGGGATGCCAGACAATGCTAAGTGGTGTAGGGGAAACTGTTGAAAATCTAGTTAATGTTACAAAACAAACTATTCAAACCTGTAAAATAGATGCTTTTAGAAGGAGATTTATGCATGTCTGATATAGTGAAATTTTTGCGTCTACTGGAAATAGTGGAACAGAAATGACCAGCACAGACACTCAATAAAGGCTCTCGTGTTGGCCTAGAGCACTGTCGCCCTGAATGGGTCCAATCACAAATAGAATTGATATTCTTATTAAATACTATGACCCTCAGAAATTTTTTCTTCGTGGATGTAGACTTCATTTCCTTGCGAACGGTTATTTCTAAGCCAAAAATATTTTTACTCGAGTTTGCTTCCAAAACTGTGGCTAACATCAGCAGCACTCAAAACAACATCTTGCCTCAATTCTCGCCCTGAATGGGTCTAAATATTGTCAGGGCCTCAGCAAGGAAATTTTACTAGCAGAGAAGCCAGGAATCTCGCAACATTTACTATACTGAGTAGACTTTAAGAAAATGTTTATGGCATCCGGTTTTTACATCATTGACAACATAAGACTTTGACAAACAGATCGTGCCTTTCCTGCGCCGATTAAGGTCAAATTTACGTAAAACTCAACCGCTGCAGTATTCCTCAAAGTTGACAAGGCACCAAAGTTGATGAAACGCTAAAAAATATATCAAAATAAGTAAAGTAGCACCCTTCCTTTCCAAGTTGACATAAAACCGGCACATATAAACTTGACTCGCTATGTGGAGTCATTTGAAAAGAATAGACCAATTCAGCGCGAATTTTTCCCGATCTATCTGCCTCCTGAAAAATACGGCAACGAAAATTTTCAAGGATCGGCATATGATCGGCAACGAAAATTTTCAAGTTGGTGCGATGAATGCTACAATTTAATCTTAAAAGGTTGGCATGAACTGTGAAACAGTTTAACAGGATATCAAATGTGCAAAAGTGGAAAAAATACAAGCTGACCCATAAAACCAATGTCAACGCAAACGGAAGATTTGACGAATCTTGCAAGTCCACGGAAATAGCCTGCCCGAAAAGTTTCATATTTTCTAGAAATATCCTCTTTAACAAAACACAGGCAAAGAATATCATGAAGAAAAGAGTTAGTGAACCATTTTCATTGGATTTTTGAAAAATATCAAATCCAGGAGCCTTGTATTTCACGTCGAAAGAGGAGCGTACGATTCTGACGAATAACAATATTAGACCCATTCAGGGCGAAAGTACTCTAGCGGAAATACAGCATATTTAAGGGGGAATTGTTGAAAAATTAGTTAATGTTACAAGACAAAATATTCAGATTTGCAAAATAGATGCTTCTGGAAGGAGATTTATGCATGTCTGACATAGTGAAATTTTTGCATCTCCTGGCAATAGTGGAACAGAAATGACCAACACAGACACCCAATAAAAGCCCCTTATTGGCCTAGCGGAAAATACAGCATATTTAAGGGGGAATTGTTGAAAAATTAGTTAATGTTACAAAACAAAATGTTCAAATTTGCAAAATAGATGCTTCTAGAAGGAGATTTATGCATGTCTGACGTAGTGAAACTTTTGCGTCTCCTGGAATTAGTGGAACAGAAATGACCAACACAGACACCCAATAAAAGCCCCTCATTGGCCTAGCAGTAAATACAGCATATGTAAGGGGGAATTGTTGAAAAATTAGTTAATGTTACAAAACAAAATATTCAAATTTGCAAAATAGATGCTTCTAGAAGGAGATTTGTGCATGTCTGACATAGTGAAATTTTTGTGTCTCCTAGAATTAGTGGAACAGAAATGACCAACACAGACACCCAATAAAAGCCCCTCATTAGCCTAGCAGAAAATACAGCATATGTGGGCCCCCCCCATAGTGGTTGTGATTCACGCATTCACGCACATTATTTTTGCATTTCACGCATTCACGCACTGCAAAATTGGATTTTCACGCTCTCGCAAACAATGAATGTAATATCACATAAGATAAACGTACAAAAAACCAAAGTAATCATTTTCCGATCCTCGGAAAAACATCCAATTGATTGTGAGTTCAGATTTAGAGGAACAGCCATTGAAATCGTTCAAAATTTCTGTTGAATAAACATATCTTCTAAGGGGATAAAACACTGTTCCCGCTGTTCTCTCCTTAACCAATTTCAACCTACCACCTATATTAGCAATGAGTCTCTTCAGGAATGGTTTGAGGAAGAAATGCTTAGGGGGGGGGCATAAACTGTCAGAGTGCCAACAGCGAGCGAAGCGAGCTAAAGTTTTACAGATCACACCTTTTAGATTGGCTACGACTACACTTGAATACACTCTCAAAATGCGACTACACTCTCTAGAAACATAACAAGCAAGTTACAGAGGTGCCGACAGTGCATAGGAATTTTCAAAGGTTCAAGTGCCGACGGAGGGCTGAGTGAACTTGTGGATGGGCTTCTGCCCCTGAGCCCCCCGGTCGCCATCACTGAGTCTGTTCAAAACGCTAATCACACGTATTCTGACGCACGGATGCAATGCTCAATCAGCATCAAATTCTCGGACTCTCCGAAAATGGTGGTTTATTGTTAGAATGTAGTACCGAAAATGAGATGGCAAAGGTACACTTGAAATTCTGCAAGGTGATTCTTGGAGTGAAACGAAACTGCTCGATGTTAACCGTATAAGGCAAACTTGAAGAATTGCCTGTCAGGGGCGGATCCAGCCCAAAGTTGAAGAGGGGGCAATTTGCAGAATGGGCGCCAAGATTATAGTGAGAGGTAAGCGCGCCGAAGGCGGGAAGAAATTTTTGGGCCTTTATTCAGGGAAAAATTATCTGGTTTTTCAATTGCATAACGCCTTAATCTATATGTTTCCCACATTCAGAACGAAGAACGAAGAAAAGAATGCTTTTGGGTCAGGATAAGGGGCGCCCTTCTTGCCAAAAATGGGGCGCCAAAGCTCAGTTTTCATGATCAAGGGGGGCAGTTGCTCCCAACTGCACCCCCTAAATCCGCCACTGTTTACAATAGCCATGATGAATCGCATGATAACCTATTGGCACTGGCACAGAGTAGCTACAATGGATGGGGACAACCTTAGTTAATAATGCTCAGTGGTACAAACTTCATTGACAGATGCAAAATTTGACTGCATCTCGAAAGGTTAGATCCATTTTGAAGATGATCAGATTATCTTTTCTATTTGATAATCCAGCAATCCAGCGCAAATGAGCACATCGCAAGGTAAAGCGCGATTAAAATCGACGCTAGCAGAGTTATCTGCGAAGGAATGGAAAGAGCGTATAACTCAAACCTTCGCCAAGCTTAGAACATAGGAAACTCTGTTGTTTCAAAGTTGATTATTTAGATTATGTAGATCTTTTGAAATATTGCCATGCCTTAATATTGGTAGTGCTTCTTTTGATAAAAAAATCACCTATTGCTCACCAGAGCCTTGTTTGAAGGACTACAACACTACTTTCAAACTTGGAATGTCTACACTTCGCTAGCTCTGCAAATCAGAAGAAACGGCAGGAAATTTAAACTATCAGAAGTAGGTATCACCACCCTTTCATTTAATAAAATCAAAGGTGCAAAAGGTGCGCGGTCCGAGGTCTGGAACAAAGTGATAGGTCCCCTCACACCCACCCGTATACAGACTGCAGTGGCTTGATATGATAGCTGTTAGGGCAACATGTACTCCAAAGCAATAGCAATATTGAAGTTGAACTACCTAAACAATGACTTGCAGTATGCCAGTTAAGTAAAAGTATTGCTCTCTGGCATAAAATAGTTTCGAATGAAAGTAGCTGTTAACCAATTATCAACTGTTTGTAATTTACTCTTTGAAGACTTGCTTAAAGGACAACATACTGTAGTCTAAACTTTCACATGGAGAATTGCTAATTCAAGTGTTTCTTGTTACACACAGTATTTATTATACATTTTGAAAATATGTATGTTTAAAGAAAAATCTATCTGGCACAGAAATCTTCTTTTTCTGATTATTGAAGCTTTCTGAGAAGATTGTGAGTGGGTTTAGCAGATTTTCCTAATTTCTTTGGTGGGGATGTCACAACTGAGCCTTTTTGAACAGTAAGGGTGAATTTTTGTGAAACAAAATACAGGTCTTTGTAATCAAGTATTTGTACAAAGGAACTTAATGTTATCTAGAGTATGCATCTTTTGTCCAGCCATCCAAAACATTTTACTCTCTGTGTTAACTTTGATTTGATGGCTCTGAAATCTATTGATTATTAAAAACTGATGTCTTATTTCATAGAATTCACTCTTGCGCTTGTGGACATTTTCCACTCTAGCCAATATTGAACTAATATCACTATGAGTTGCAACAAGACACATGAAATAAAGCATTTTCTAACAATCACTTCAATCTCATACGGTCAAATTATTTTTGTTAAATACAAGCAAGGGGCTCTAAAACCTTTAACTGTGTAAACAAAGTTTTGACAGCTAATGGCATTGAGTCATGTTGAGTGGACTGTGTGTACCCAAACTTCAAGAATCTGCTGATTCATGTTTCGTGATAGCCTGTCTCATTGGCTAAAGTTTTTGTGAAATTACACCGATCACATGAAAATGCATTGTGCAACACTAAGTCCTTTTACTTTGTTGGAAGTGATGATTGATATCTAACACCAGGGTCACAAACATGCTGCAAAGCAGGTCTACTTATCATGATTCAATGCCTTTTACCATACAGTAGCTCTGTACTGTATGTAAGATGGTGTAAGTCCATATGAGTAAGATGGGTTTATCGGCATACTGTAATTTTAATCACAATTTACATCATTAGTTTCCTAGTGAGGAGCTCAGTGTATAGCTGAAAATTATATACTTTAATGACAAAAATTAAAACAGGGAATTTCATGATCAACTTTAGGAGGTGATTTTTCAGCTGTGAACTACACATTTTCATGTTGCAATTTGGATGATGAAGCTACCCAGGGGAATAGGTATGTCTGACCCAAGAGACATAATGGACCAAAAGAAGAATTTTTGGTAGTAGGCATTGCAAATTACAACATGAAAATTTGTAGTTCACTGCTGAAAAATTATCTCAAAGTTTAAGACTCTGGATGGAGATTTGTGAAAATGATTTTGATAGATCATTTACAACCAGCATTTTAGTAATGAAGATCTGTTAATTGCACCTGACTTTTTGCATTTTTGAGATGAATGGTCAGCATAGTACTTTTTGCCAAGGGGGGGGCATATAACATGTTGAGGGTACAAGATTGTGCCACCCATATGAGTGGGTATTTGGGCAAAAATTCTCTAAGCAAGGGTCCTTTATGACAGACTTCCTTAAACATGGGTGGGTTTGGGTGAAATTCATAAAAAAAGAGTTAAAAATGGTTAATAATCATAAAAGTGGGCATGAAAGCAAGTTTCAGTAATAATAAATTGGTACTGCTATGCAAGTACAGTGCAGACCATCCATAAGTCATATGCCCCCCCCCCTGCCAGGACTGTTAGACATCTCTGGTAGGCCTGTATGGAAAGTTAAATTTCTGTGCACTGCACTTGTGCACCTAGGAACAATAGAAAACAATAGAAATCAGGGGCTCTGTGCACGGCCCAGACTGCCAACTATGTGGTGCGCGTGGAAGATCTTACACGCACAATTCCAGGAAGAACAAAGACTTATTGAAGGCAATGGCCAGGCCCCATCTCCCACACGAACTCAAGCTTTGCAAAGCTATCAGTCTGGTGCATGGCACATGTCCAGCGTACTTATTTCTTTCCATACTGGCAGGTAGGTTCATTATTAGATTACTGTTTCTAATTTTGACATAACAACCAGTTTTTCCTCTTCTGTGCTTCAGACAACTTGTCAAAACAATTTCATGAATCTTTTAGGCACAAGAAAACTGAACAATCTTTTTCCTGCAGTTCGTGTTAAAATAAGATTAAATCTAGCATCAGATTCAGTGTTGTCGTTCACTTGTTGTTCCCAGCCATGATTCTTTACTTGCTGCCCTGGCTGCATGTTCAATCAAACAGTGGTACAAAAGAGCGTGTTTCACTGCAAACTTCTCACCAATATCGTATAACAGTTTGCATAAATCGAGCAATTGTTGTTAGCAGGTATATTCACACTTAAATTACAAGTTCTTGCGTGACATCTTCGAAAGTAAGAGTGGTTCAGTGAGTGGTGGTTCACTTAAAGAAAAAAAACTGGAAAAATCTTGAGCCATGGTTTGCATATGAGCTCCATTTAAACAACATAAAATCAGCACTCTGTATCTATGTCAGCTTGCATCCATAGCCTGTTCCAACCATCGATGAGGTCGTAAACAGAGCAGTCATCCACACAAGTTTTTTTTTCAGAAAAAGTTCGTGCTCGCATAGCAATTTTCAGTAGTCATCGCATGAAGTAATTTAGGCCACACCACGGCTCTGCTCTGCTCGCGTGAAATCAGAAATCACACTTGTAGTCATTGATTCCCTGTGCGCGCTCCGCGCATGGCAAATGCATTTCTCGCTCTATCATATTTTAGGCTAAAGTGAACCAAAACCTGCAAAATGTTCATGCAAAACCTTCTTTAAATTCAAATTCAACTTGGAATCCTGATTTTCACTGATTTTCAACTTCATGACGTCATTGTGACGTCATAAGGTGTGACAGCCACACCCAAATTACGCTGCATGCTAGGAATTACCTGTTCTGTAACTGTGCCAAGTTGTATTGAATTCTGAAGACGCTAAGACAGTTTTCAGAGGGGGGGGGGTGGAAAGAACCCCCCCATAAATGGTAGCTCGAAAAAAGCCCATTTGGTTAATCTAAATCAACACCGCTTCAAAACGTGTTATCCATATCACAGAACTTCACATAAGATCACTTCACATAAGACAGCATAGCATAGCATAGCATAGCATAGCATAGCATAGCATAGCATAGCATAGCATAGCATAGCATAGCATAGCATAGCATAGCATAGCATAGCATAGCATAGCATAGCATAGCATAGCATAGCATAGCACAGCATAGCATAGCATAGCATAGCATAGCATAACATAGCATAGCATAGCATAGCAAAGTATAGCATAGCATAGCATAGCATCTAACACAACAAACACCACACCACACCACGTAATATTTATTTATACACAATACCCTATCATTACCTACTTTTTAGAAATTGATTGCTAATTAGTTACCATAGGTTGATTGGTTACTTACTGCTCCCCGTAGAGGACGCGCTTTAACCCTACTATAACTGGGGGGCTTTTTCGCTCCCCTTCCCGAAGTTGTTTTAAAGCTCCTAAATGATGATAGCTATAGCACTTAAAGTCGTGACTTTTACTAAAATTTAACTGGCAATCAGAAAATAAAGCTTTCAATGCCTATCTTTAGACCACATGACCATCAGATGACGATATTTGCAGAGTAGTCACAAAGAAAAAGGTTAGAATTGCTCTAGTTTCTTCATTTTGGGTCGAAAAAACTCAAGAAATACAACTTCGTTTAAACGTTTCGGCCCAAGCCTTCTTCAGTAATGACTGTATATATATATATATATATATATATATATATATATATATATATATATGTGTGTGTGTGTGTGTATATATATATATATATATATACATATACATATATATATTATATACATATGAACTCAGAAAAAAACACATTCTTGTAAGCGTTTCGGCCGAAGCCTTCATCAGTATCACATATATATATAAATAAACATATATATATATATCTATACATATAAGTTTTCAGCAGCCAGCGAGCAACCAGGATTTCTCCTTTTTTGGTGCAAACGGAAACACCTTAAAAATTCTCAGGAAAAATCGAGAAAATTAAAATGTGCCACAACCGGGACTCCAACCATGGATCTCCTGCTTTCCGGGCAAGCGTCTTAACCGTTAGACTACCGTGGCACACCTTAATTCTCTCGATTTTTAGCACCTTATAGGTTGCTTTCGGCTTTTGCCTTTTTCAAGCAGCGCATTTTATAAATATTCAGCAGCTGGCATTAATATATATCCATGCTATGTAATAATATAAATAAGATAATATATAATATATAATTATATAATAAAATAATATATATAATATATGTAATATATAATAATAATATAAAAATAATAATATAAGAATATATATATATATATAGTTGTTTATGGTTTGTGCATGTAACCAAAGTGCTCAATGCATGTAGCAGAGCGTTATAGACAGGTAAACACAGAAAATGAGAACCTTGTGTTGCAACTAATAGTTTCACGTTGATACGATCATCAGGCAATAATGCTACAAATTGTTAGAAGCTAGTTTTTACGGGACAGTCGGCACATCAGTTGAAACAGAAGACCATAGGGAATAATTTTAGAGTTAATTTCATTTTTTCATTTCATTTTATAATATTTATACAGGGTAAGTATTCAATACAAAAAGTGAAGTTGATTTACAAACTGCCCTGTTACAAAAGAAAATAAGCTATAAAAATTACAATTTCAAGATAAAAATTTCTATACAAAAGTAAAGTAAAAGGAGATGTGAGACAGTGCTCAGGATTTGTCATTTTTCAGTGATGATTTGAATTGGGTGAAAGTATTTGCCATCTTACGTTCTCTAGTTAGATCATTCCAAAGTTTAGCTCCTCTATAAGAGAAGCATTTTTGGCCACACGCAGTTCTTAGAAAAGGTACATTGAGGTCAGTGCTGGTATTACGAAGCTGTCTAGCGCTGGTTTCAGATAACCTTTGGAACAGTCCTGTGAGATACTCAGGTGCTTCATAGTTAATAGACCTATAGACCATTTTCAATGTTTCAGTTTCTATGAGATCGTTCACCGTTAGCCATCCCAACTGCTTGATGATGGGTGGTGCAGACATTCTGTAGGGGCTATTTGTCACGATTCTGGCTGCACGATTTTGGAGCTTCTGAAGCTTGTTGAGTGCTGTGGTGCCACAAACACCCCAAACAGGGCAACAGAAACGGAAATAAGGCTCAACCATACTTCTGTACATGGTCTGCAGTACGCTTAAAGGGAGATACTGTTTTGCATGGCGTATCATACCTAACGCCCTTGAAATTTTTTTTATCATTTCGGCTATGTGAACATCCCAACTAAGGTATTGGTCCACATGTACCCCTAAGTATTTCGTGTGCTCTATCATCGAAATTTCCTCGTCACGAATGACAAGTGACGGTTTTATAGCTGATGTTCTTTGAATATCCTTAACCTTTTTCCGACTTCCAATCACAATGCTGTTTGTTTTAGCAACGTTAAGTGACAGTTTATTTCCTGCAAGCCATGTGTTTAGACATTCTAGGTCCTCATTAACCTTTTCATTTATTGTGGAAATGCTATTTGAGGAGAAAGATAAACTGGTGTCATCGGCATACATATTAACTTGTGAGTGCTTAATAGATAGGGGAAGATCATTTATATAGATGATGAAAAGTAGGGGGCCTAAACATGATCCCTGCGGAACTCCACAGGTTACTTCTCCCAGGTCAGAAAGCTTCCCGTTTACCTTACAGCACTGCTTCCTATTAGAAAGGTATGATTGAAACCAGCGTAGCTCTTTGCCTGCAGCCCCATAAAGTTTTAGCTTGTTAATTAGGATTTCGTGGTTCACCGTGTCAAAAGCTTTCTTCAAGTCTATGAATGTGACCGAGGTATATGTACCGTTTTCGATATTCAAATACCAGTCGTTTGTACACTTTAATAGACATGTCAATACTGAATGTAGCAATCTAAAGCTGGACTGTTGTGAATACAACAGACGACCTGACACGAGAAAATTATAATATTGGTCGTAAACAAGCTTCTCAAATAACCTAGAGATTACAGGCAAAACAGAGATTGGACCATAGAAATAGGAGGGCTAGAATGCGCGGTCTATTGTTCTGCTATATTTTTCGCGGCACAACTATGGGCAGTCAAGATGGCGGACGTTGGTTGGCAGAAGCTGCGAGTGGTGGTGTCACAACATCGTACATATGAGGGACTTTTGACGAATTCCCGTGTAAATAAAGGCACAATGATGTTCTAAGGGTAGAAGGCCAACAGTTACAGATCAATCTATGTAAGTATCAATATCGTTCGCCTATTTGTTGTCGTTGCTACGGAATTTCTTTGCTGTATTTTTAGGCCTTGTTGTAAAACGGCGGAGAGATGCTCGCTACTATTTCAATGCAAACGCACCGCTCACAAAGCTGCTAGACATCGATTTGAATGCAAATAAAATAAAATTGAATCATTCACGATCCTCCTAAATAGCTCTGGATTAACCTTACGACTAAGTCTTCGAAGCAAGGGCTGGAGGCTGCTGGGGAGAAAAAGTTGATCAAAGGTAATGGGCCTAGGCCTACCGTGTGCAATGTTAGGAGGTGAAATGTGGAAATCAGACTCACCGATCCTGGAGACACAAGACACCAATGCTTTCACGTCGTTGACTACTGCTTAAAAATACCAACCACGGTGACATCAAAAAGTCTCAGAGTTCAATTCAATGCATTGACCAAAGATTACGAAATTCCCTATGACTATCATTTTCCCACACCCTACATATACTTATTTAATTATATTCATCACATAGCAGATATATAGCTAGTGTTCCTATCAATGTTCGAATGATATTAAATATTAAGCTTAGATTCTTGCTGATATGATTAAAATGAACAATTGCTTATCAAAGGTTTGGCATTTCCTCCATCCCTCACTACTTTACCCAGGTTACTTAACCGCCGCCTGGTACTCGGCGTTACCTCATGAAAAGATAAACAGTTGTTCATTCATTTTGAAATAAAATCAATTTTGTGAGTTTACGCCTCTTTGATGCCTTATTGTTTTTGAGAATTCTCTCTGTAAATACCCTTCCAAACTGATGATAAAAAATAATGAGATACTGTTTGACAATTTCCTTGATGATAATTGTAATATGGTCATCTCTTAGACTTTGATCTAAAATATGGCATTCCTTGCTATGCTCACTTATTGACTGAAATGCATCATTCTTCATTGCAGACAAAACATCTGACAAGATCTGAGCATTAGTTTCTTTGGACAAGGACGCCCATTTACACAATGCAAGGCGTGCTTTTCTGTCAACACAGTTAACAACCTTGTATACGGAGCTTGATGGTATCAGCAATTCACCATACTTTTTGCATGATAGAAGTGAAAGATGACCATTATGAAAACTTTGTGCAGTTTCAGAGCTTACGTGTAATGCTGCAGCACAGTCAGGACAATCTATAAACTCAAGCAACTTCTTAACAATGTATCCAGAGATGTAATGTAAGACATCTGAGCGCCAAATGGTGGTTGATAACAAGAGATTTGATACTCTTGAGTCAACTTTACTCATCTCACTTTTATCATTAGTGGAGACATTAATGCAGTTCGCAGTAGAAGGAGACTCAATCTTATTTTTCAAGAGCAGTTGTCTGATTGCATATTTGAACTGCAATGCTGTTGGATTGTTGTTCCATCCAAACCGACTTCTGATTTTGGCAAAATACATCTCCAACTGATCTTGTGAAAAACGATAGGTCAAAACATATTCAAATGGTGTTTCAGCTCGTTGTAGTAGATTTTTGCTAATCCTCAATATGGATAGTGCTGATATGTAAAATCCGATCACAAACATTTTTCGTGGACCGGATATCAGTGTTAGACCATTGGCATCTTTCAAAAACTTTAACGTTTCAATGCCACTTTTCAGATAGCCCTCAACTTCAAGCATATTTTCAAGAGTAATTGGTTTTTTATAGTTCTTGCCAAACTTACTTTTACTGTTCAAGATATCAAACAAGTTATTCATAAGTAGAATAAAGTCACTTGTTGGTTTGCTATCTTTGAATTCTTTAAGTTTTAAATTCCTTAAGAATGTTAAAGCTGCATACACAGAATGGCTTAATGTCTGAGCAGCAACACTCACTTTCATTTTGTGATTTTGCCATTGAACATGCTTGGCTTTTAATTTGTTCCCAAGATGGAGGATGTCCTTTTGTTGGGCTTTGTGAAGCTCCCTTATGTATTCCCAAGATATTTTCTCTCCACCAGAGGTAACAAAGACTTGCATGTCAGCAAATGCATTTCTTGCAAGTTTTAGCATGTGGCAAATATCTAAGATGACATAAATTTTGCCTCCTGGCATTGCAGGGTGATCAAAAGATCCATCTAGGTTTTTTATGTCACATCCAAACTTAGTTGCCATGCCAAGATTTTTAGGGGCACCATCAAAAACAACAGCATGAACATCAGCCCCTTTTTCTGTTAATTTTTTTATAGCCTCAAAGACTAATTGTTTTAGAATTTCACCATTGAGACAGTTTGTTAAGAAGTAAGCAATTGGAACAAACCATGGCTTCTGAAGACCACATGCCATGATAACAAGTGCATTTGTAGCCTCAGTGTCAACTTCTTCTGCTTTTATTCCTCCATAGTCTACTTGGCCAATGAATTTGGAGGTTTTCTGGTCCCATTGGACTTGCTTTTTTATGCTCATTTCGTCAAGTAAAATTATGGAATCTTTTTGGCCTTCTGTGACTTTCTGCTCAATGTAATCAAAAGGTTTTTCAAGGAAACCTGGCTCACAATTTATGTTAACACACCACGATCTTATAGTTGCAGGGTGTGGTAAATGAAGAGCTTTCCTCACAAATTTATATGCTCTTGGGCTGTAAAAATGGAGGGTTAAAGCAAATTCTTTGATTTCTTCCGAATATCTTGAACCAGCTGATTTCTCAACATTTTTGCATTCATTTCTAAAAAGGGCAGTCGCCATATGGCCAAAGTTTTCATTTAATGTTTGAGCTAAGTCTTCATTCAGTAATTTGCATGCTTGCAATTTTGAGATCAAGCCACAAATTTTTTTTTCGAGTCGTAGATTTTTCTTTTTTAAGTTTCTTAATTTGTCATTTTTTTGTTTTAGTTTTTTGCGATATTTTGCTTCCAATTTTCTAGGTGAGATTTTATAAGCATATGTATGATCATGAATTGATGTTTCTTTTGGATTTGGCTTCTTAATCTTTTGTAGTGGGAAAGCCGATGCAGATTGTGAATTTTGCCTTTTACAAGGGGAACGCCTTAATTTGGTTGTTTTTTTCAAATGATCAGGAAAATTAAAAACTGTTGGGACTGCTTCTTTTTTCAAGTACTTCTTGCCGATAGATTCAGATGGGTTCAGGGATGGGGGAAAATGATAGTCACTTGGGAGGAAGTGCTTCTCACAAATTCTTTCATTGCGTGTTGGCTGCCAATCTTTACGATGCATTGCAAGGACCCATTTCTTAAGCAATGCTGCATTATCGTGAGGAAACCTGAAATCAGACCAGCTTGAAATATTTCTTCGTTTTTTGGAAACAGTTGCATCCCAAAAACTTATTTGGGGATGGTGTCCAGTGTATTTGCCAGTAAGAAGTTGGGGATCTTACATGTTTACCCCAGAAGACATATCAGTCAGACACAACAGAATTATATTTAATGATTTGATAATGTCAACAGAGGTAAAATGGGTAGGCTGGGGGATAAAATAGGTGATGCTGATGGCAAGAGCAGTGGGTTATCAAACTGTTAAACAATATTTCCAAGAGTTAAGTTCTTGACATAGCTTATTTACGTTTGCTCCTTGCAGACTTTAACCCCAAGCTGGCCCACTCCCGGCCCACTTAAGCCCTGTTCACTGCAGATCTCCTGAAACTGAAAGGCTGCAAATCCCTTCTATCTGATCTAAACCATTTTAGAGCTCATAGATCACATTTCACCATATCAGCGAGAAGGAATGAAGAAATAATAATTATTCCAGGCCAGCAAATGCGACCGGCCTAAAATCTTACCGGTGAAAAGCGAGATTTTTCTCGCCAGGAGCAAGATCTTTCTTTAATCTCCATCTGTTTTCGCAGCCAAAAGCCGCGCAAGAAATAACCATCTTATTTTCAGTTTCAATCGAAGAAAAACCAAGGATTTTGACGAAAATAGCGCTGCAATAACTGTTCAGCCTGGTCTAACATCTGTTTACGCACTGAGGTTCACAACAAACGGCCCACGCTTTTGCCAACCAACGTCAGCCATATTGGTTCCGCATAGTTGTGCCGTGCCACGTGATCAACCACGCATTCTAGCCCTCCTATTTCTATGGATTGGACGATAGTTTGATCTGTTATCGCTCTTACCATCCTTGTAAATAGGAGCAATCCTAGCAATTTTCCATTGATCGGGGAAAATTCCAGCCGACAATGACAAATTAAAGAGCTGACTCAATGGCTCGGCCAGGATGGATATTCCGGCCTTTAAGAAAAAGCTGGAAATTCCATCAAGGCCAAACCCGTTGGAGGTCTTAAATTTGCTCATTGCTAGCATCACTTGTTTGGATACCACAGGCGAAAAAATAAAGGTGGCATTAGTAGGGTTTGGTATATTCACCTTTCAGGAGACCGTTTTCTGTATCGGGGATATCTTTACATAATTCATTGCCGACATTACAAAAAAATTCATTCATTGAGTTAGCAATACCGACAGAATCAGAGACTGAACTTCCATCAACAGTCAGTGACGATATATTGGTAGTTTTAGACCTTTTATTGACAAGTTTATTGATCGTTGCCCAAGTCTCTTTCAAATTTCCTTCAGAAGCTTGAATCTTATTCGTAAAATAAGCTCTCTTAGCCTCCTTATTCAGCTTGGTTGCCTTATTCCGTAACTGCCGGTATGCGGACATTAAGATCTCTGATTTATTTTTGACTGCAGCGATTTTGATCTTGTCATGCGTATTAAACAGTTGTTTGAGCTCAGGAGATAGCCAAGGAGAATATTTATCGGACACTCGTTTTTCAACCAAAGGCGCATACTTTTCTATTACAGCAGAAAGCACACTTGTGAAATTATGTACGATTTCTCGTACATCAGAAGAAGATCTTAATATAGACTGCCAATCAACAGATCTTAATTCTGATAGGAAGGCCTCTTCGCTAAAATTTTTCATTTGCCTCGTTCGGATGAACTTATGTTGACGTTTGACACCACCTTGGAACTTCCTAACTGCATATACAAGGTAATGATCACTGAGTGAAATTTTCAGTACACCAGATTCAACAATGTTATCGGTATTACTAACTGCAATTTGATCAATCAAGGTTGACGACTGAACGGTTACTCTAGTAGGCTCTTTAATCAACTGTTTTAGACCATATGTGGCATAAATGTCCTTAATAGACTTAACGTGACATGGACTGTAATTTATTTAGTTAATTTAGTTAATAGGATTAAGAGTGATAGTGTCAGAAAGTCCCAGTTACAAAGTCCTAGGTGACTAGTCCTTTGCATGGAAGTTGCTAAGTAAAAATCTATTTTGGTGTCGGCATTTGGATAAGAGTTCTGATCTATTGTTTAGAAGGTCTTTCTGGTTTTCAAACGAGATGATGGATAACTTCTCAGTGAGGCAAAGAAGGCATCTTTTGGTGATGTTGCTGTAAGCTGGGACTGATTTGGCGATAGCCCAAGAGGCTTCGGACGTGGTTCCTGCTGTTTTGGAATGCCATATGAATTTTGACAGTGTCGTGCTCTGTTTGTATTTGGGGTGGGTGAATGACAATTTATGCTGAGAGTACCTTTGCTTGAATGATCCTTCAGTTAATCCTATGTATGTTTTTGGGCTGGTTGATGGTGTTGTTGCTGTTGCTTTGTAGATGACGCTTTGTGTGCTGCATTTTCCTTGTAGGGGGCATTGAGATTTAATTCTGCAGTTCCAAGATGGGTTGGTGGCTTTGCATTTGGGGTTTGCTATCTTTTGGTTGTGTTTCTTGATAATCTGAGATATGTTTTCGGTGCAACTGTAGCTCAGTTTGAGAGTGTTTTTGTTGAATATCTTATGGAGCTTGCTCGATCTTGGGAAATGTTTATCGATGAGGTGTAAGAAGATTTTTCCTATGTTTGTTTGCACACAAGCGTTGTAAGGTGGGTAGAGCCAGATGATGTTTCTTTTTCTCGTTCTGGTTTCTTTGGGTGGGTGTTGTGATGAGTTTGAGAGGGTCGGTGGGTGTCCGCTCGCTTTGAGGGCTTCTTCGTATTCTGGTTTGGCATTGTTGAAGATTTCCTTATTTGATGAGTTATATGAGAGTCTTCTGCTGATTGAGTTTGGGGTTTGTTTGATGACAGTGGGTGGATGGTTTGAAGATGTATTAATGTAGAGAAGCTGGTCGTTATCTTTTTTGTACGGGTGGTGTGTTCCAGTTGTGAGGTTGAGCGTTACGTCGAGGAAATCTACTTGTTTGAGGTTGCATTTAATTTCGATTTGGAATCCTATGCTCTTAAAGGTTGCTGCTATATCCTTTCGTAATTTGTCTGCTCGCTTTCCATTTTAATTTTGAAGTAGAATTAGGCCGTCGTCTCGGTAGAGGCCGCAGTCTTTCTGGTTTGCAATTTTTGACAATTCAGAAAGTATGTAGATTCCAACAAGTTCGCAAATTTCTGCTCCGTCGTAACTGCCCATCGTTACATCAGAGTTTTCTGCAGTGGATTTTTTCGCCCAGGGTGTGTTGTTATTGAAAAGGAGGGATTTTCGGCAGTGCTTTATGATTTGGACGCTCTCATCACTGATATTGAGGTGCTGTCTGGCGAATTGGATGGCGTTGTTTAGGATTTCGGGGGTTATCGATGGATAGAAATCTTTGATGTCGAATTGGATGAATGTGCATGAATTCTTGTTGTTGATGTTATTGAACCATTTGATGGCAGAGTTGGTGTTTTTCCACTGGTTGATTTCTAAGGATTGTCTAAGGGGGGAGTTGATGGTGTCCAGGATGGATTTGCTAACTTTTCCTATTTCGCTTTTTGATGGGGATTTCGCTTTTCGCTTTTTGATGCTTTTCGCATAATCTCGTTTGAAAACCAGGAAGACCTTCTAAACAATAAATCAGAACTCTTATCCAATCAAGCAAGAGTAAAATCCGGTCAAGAGTCAAATCAAGCTACAAGTACAGAATCAAATGCAACTGTTGCTGTCAAACCAAGAGGCAATATCTGCAAAGCTATTGACATAGTCAAACGTACAATGGAGAAGTTAAATGTGAGGTTGTACCGTGGATAAATCTTCAAGAAGGCGCCAATGGCTAAGTTTTCTTACGTTAAGAGTGGTTCAGTGATGGACTTCCTCCATTCACTGCTGTGCAATGCTCAAATTGCAGAACTCTTGACGCCTCATCTCGCCGTTGTTTCAAACATACTATCGCACAAAGAATGCACGATTGTTCGCCAGATCGTCATAAATTACGACTTAGTTGAACTAAAGCCATTCGGCACTTGTTTCTGTTTTAGCGAGAAGACCTTCAAAGCTGATTGCTTTTCAGACAACGATGTCGGAAAAATCACCCCAAGAGCTTATGTAAGCTACACATATAAAGAAAACGTTGTTCCTTATCCACGCATTTTCGTCCAAAGCCTTCGAAACAGCTTTCCGAGCGAGGAACAGTTTACGAAATTCTTCGAAAATGATACCAGCTTGCGCTAAAAGGACAGTGTCCATAGAAAACAAAGAAATTATGTTGCGTGGGTGACGCTGACTCGGGAACAACAAACTGGTTCGCACCCTATGAAGGCATCATCTCGAAAGATAAGATTGCAGCAGTCACGAGAGACAACCATTTCTCGGCAACGATGATGACGGAGGAGACAAAAGCTCTGTTCGTCGACGAATGGCCTCCCGACGCCCTAAGCGCAGATGGCGCAAAGTGCGTCCTACAGGGTGGGTACCTGGCGATTCCTAAAAAGCATAGAGATCCAGTCCACTTCATCTATAACTCAGGTGCGTACATAACATGCAATGAAATCCCTCCATTTTCAGACACCGACATGGCGGCAATACGTGCGAGACTTGAAATATTTCCAACAACGTCACTCCGTGAAAAAAACCAACATGCAACAAACTGGTTGAGAATGAATTGTATGTAGTACTTTCACTACGCTGCAGAGAGGCTAAAGGGCTATCTCCTTTGGGAACATCGAACATCGAGACAGCTACCGACGACGAGGGGGCAATATTCAGTGACTTTTGTAACACAAGAGCCAGCAGCCTGGTTGCAGCCAGCGAAATCAAATATTTAGAATTTTCGCAAAGTTTCGATTTAGAACTAGGTGAAGCCGCAGAAGAGGTCGCTGCAGACACGATTCCCCGGGTGATGAGAGACAGAGCGATCGTTTACTACGAAGACAGCCACCCTGAGGAATTGGCAGCGAACACCCAGCGAGCTCTTCATCGTAACAGGAGAGCATAACGGCCAAAGCTACTACGCTGCAGTCTACAACTGGAGCACTTGCAAGGAGAAGTGGGACTCGTTGGAGCCAGATCAAGACGACTTGAAAAGATTTCAACGGCGAAGAAGGCTTGGATGGGATGGAATTCATTCCATGTTTGAAGCTTGGCTGCTAATAGAGAACACGCCAAAAGAAGTTTTCAGCCTTGAGAACTTTAAGCAAACGTTCCCGGGATGGGAAGAGAGGATAGATGCCTTGTACGGGACAGCACGTGGGTCCTCCTTCGTCGTCGAAGAGCAAGACAGCAGCAGTGATGAAGAAGACGTGCCATTGCAAGCACAAAGGCGACGTGAACGATTGCAAACAAATGGCAAAAGAAAAAGAGGAAATCTGCAATTAAGTAGCCAACACGATAATGACAACGAACTTTAAAAGAATTTGTGGTACAAATACTAAAAATTGTGCTTTTAACGAGAGAAAATTTGTGTTTGGTGTTTGAGTTTGAGTTTGAGTTTAAGGTTTGCGTACAAAGACTATCAAACAGATTTTGAGTCTCTTTTGGAGCAAAGGAATGCGGTATCTATCCACGTAAAGAATCTACAGTTGCTTATGACCGAAATTTATAAAGGAAAGTCTGGCTTAAGTCCTCCTTTCATGAAGGACATTTTCGCTGAGCGGAATACTGGTTACAATCTAAAGGCCAATTTCCAGTCAGAGTAATATCCCGAGTGGGCGGAATTTTAGACAATGAAATGTTGCTCAGCCGTAACAATCCAATTCAATTTCAGAGCGACATTTTCTCTCGTAAACAAAAGAATTTCCGCCCGCTCGGAAAATTCCACTGACTGGAAATTAGCCTTAAGGCACGGTAACGACTCGTAGCTTCCAAAAGTGCATACAACAACAATTGGAATTGAGATTATATCGTTCTTCCATGGAAGTAGGCTTTGGTCAACTTTACCAAATATATTCAAACAAGCAAACACACTTCCTATTTTCAAAAACCAAATTAGATGCTGGCAGGGAGAGAGCTGCAACTGTCGACTTTGGAAAAAATATTTATACCACAGGTTGGGTACCTAACATGACATGTATCAATCTTTATTTTTAAACGGCTGTGATACATTTTCACTCAATTTCTTCTACTAAGTCTATCTTTGGTAAACGACTGCTAGGTCTGTCTTTGGAATTCATTACCCAAAATGCTTATCCTGTCTTACTCAACTTAGAGTGGGCTTTAGCTAATTAAACCCTCACAAATTCAAGCACAATGTTCGGGATACCATCAATCCAATGTCCCCTTCTAACGATGGCATTTAGAATACGGAGCAATTTTTGTTGCTTTGCCCTTCTCTTGAGGCTCAAAGTCGAAACCTTCTCGCTTTAGTTTTTGCATTACTACGACCATTTGGATAAATCGATCTTTCAAATGAAGTTTTGAGGCAACTTTTATCATTTGTTGATAAAGACCTCCCAAAAGACGTCATACGAAATATACTCAAGTTGACTCTACTATACATCCATGCAAACCGGTCGATTAAATTAAGCCAAATGTAACTCAGCCACCATGCCGAGTTCATTTTTGCAAAGTTCCCTCTCATTGAGTGTCGTTTCTCTGTTCCTTTGTTCATATGTAGATTTTCGTTATTGTATTTTTAGTTGTATCTTAGATTGATATTCTTCGTGTGAATTGCCATAGGGTAGTCGTGATATTGTGCTCCCCTTGGTATCGTTTTTTAGTACTGCATGGTAGGTCGTTTGTAGTCGTAGGTAATTTCTTAAATTGTAAATTTTTATATTGAATTAATAAAAAAGTACAAGACACGATTTAGAACGAGTGCAGGAAAGCATCCTATTTCAAAAACTCGAAGTTTAGGCTATGTCTTGTTGAATCTTTTCGTTAAAGCATCCAGGCATGAAAAATAATAATCAAAAGTACTTTTCGTGCTAAAACTATTCACTTTGGAGTAGTGAAACTTGTTTGCCCGGCAGCCATTATGGGTGACACTCGAAGAAAATGAAATTAATACTCTCATCTACACAATCTTTTAAAATCAATATTTAGAGTCTTTTTCAAAAATTTCAATCTCTCTAATGTTTCTCTCCATTAATTGGAGACATAACCCAGCTTGGTTTGTCATAAATAGCTATCTGAGCGTCAAATTTGCAAAAAGTGCTCGAAGACATGGGCATAATGGAAAATAGGAATCAAATGTTTCAGCCGAATTTTGCTCGTGGCCCATGGCCGAAAACCTTCAAAGTCTCATTTTCACGGACCAATCAAACGACAAATAAGCGAGGAAGACAAAGGAAATGTGCGAAAACTTTTCTCAACTTTACCTACCTTCATCCTTCATAAAACCCAATCAGGACAAACAACTGCTGGAAATTTCCCAAATTTTTTTTGAAAGAATCTACTCGCCAGAATTTTGGGTATCCAGATTTGGATGCCGGTTTAAATATCTCAAAGTTTCTCGGAGTTATGGCCTCTCCAAAACCAATGAAGCACTCAACCTTAAGCAATAGAAATTATG
The DNA here is from genome assembly GCA_964019985.1 of Aurelia sp. 4 Dawson et al 2005. Taxonomy (NCBI): domain Eukaryota; kingdom Metazoa; phylum Cnidaria; class Scyphozoa; order Semaeostomeae; family Ulmaridae; genus Aurelia; species Aurelia sp. 4 Dawson et al 2005. Next base: position 9,542,140 of record OZ026500.1, on the reverse strand, counting down.
GGTTAGAAACAATGGCAATAACAATAGCGATTGTTTTAAGAACGATCCCAGAAGGGCAAATATTTGCGTTTCCAATTGCTCTTGCTTTTGTCCTTCCACCCAGTTTCTTTGGTTCAAGCTTCAATGCCTCTTCGATTTCTATGTGAACTGAAAAATTTGCTTCGGTTAGTGCACACTTTTCAAGTCATATGGTAATACTCATGAGAAATTTCTGTATTATACTAATCTTTGTATTCATGGCATAAGTTTTTGTGGTTCGAAATTAGTTATGAAATTAAAAAGGAGGTTTTCTCAAGAGGCTTTATCACCTGACTTGAAGTGGCGCAAAACAAGGCTTGGCAAGCCTCAGCCGATTTTGCCTATCGGAAAACGCTATATCTCCACCAAACAGTGAGGTATTTAAACTGGCATCCAAACCTGGATACCCAAACATATAGTGAGTAGATATCTTCAAAAATATTTGGGAAGTCCCCAGCATTTTTTTGTCCTCGTTACGTTTTATCAAAGTAGGTAAAGTTGGAAAAATTTTCACACACTCCTTCTGTCTTCCTCGCTTATGCGCCATCTGATTGGTCCGTGAAAATGAGGCTTTGAAGGTTTCCGGCCATGGGCCACGAACAAAATCCGGCAAAAACATTTGATTCCTATCTTGCATAATGGGCGACATTACTCTAATTCAGAAGCCTTCGTATTTCCGAGAACGCAATCTTGATTGGCATTGATACGTCGTCTGCAACACAGTTCGTTGCTGCAATAATTCAATGGGCTGATTTCAACAACGACCTTCTTTTGAAACTGCAGTTGCAATACTTCGGTGAGTTCTTGAACTATTATTACAGGATTTGTGTCAAATTCTGAATTGCAAACTGTAAATCATGTTCGTTGAAAAGATTTTATCAATAATGATTTATAGGTCTTTCGCACAATGATGCATAGAACGGCGGGCGTAGTCTTCAATGAGATATCTTTTTATTCATATCAATATATGAATGTGGTTAATTGATATTTCTGCGTGACCTAATAAGAAACATGTAACCCCTGCAACGGAGGAGCATAGCGCAGCGCCGGAAAAAGATACTACTTTTAAGATCTATCAAAATTTAATTGCGATAATTTAACCCACCTTATTGTCAGTCGCATGTCGAAGTTGGCAACGGCAATATCGTTAAATGGGCAGAGGCTGGATTTGGCTGGTGAATGCTGTTTACCTTCTCATCTCACATAATTAGAGGACAACAAAAGAAATTCAATTTGGCAATGCTCTCTCTACCCATTCAGACTATCTAATGGAAGAATTATAGGCACTCTTTGATGTACAAATTTCCCACAGCGATGTGCCAAAAATCCAAAAATAAGTTCAAAAGCTCTCCTTAATATCTGACAGTCACGACCATCGAATACAACAATAGAATACATAGTTGTCGCATGATGCTCAGAAATATTCAACCAATCAGCATCAACCTCAAGGGCGTAAGAAAACCCTTTAAAACTCGAAGGGGGACGCCAGACTGCTCAGTGTTTTCAAAATGCCGAAAGAAAAAAAAGTCAAATTTTTGCCAGGCTAGCAATTGCTGAACGGCAAGAGATAAAATGGAGGATCAATTAAAGCCAGTGTCCTCCTCAGTGCAGTGTGTTCAAGGAAAAGAGCAAAGAAGACAGCGATGAACAAACAATTCAATAATATCTAACAACAATTTCAAAATGCAATGGACCATAAGTAGCAACACAATTACACTGAACGGCTTGATAAAGTTCAAGAGATTATAGTTTGAGCAGCGATGAATCCTTGAAAATACGATGAAGAAGCAAGCCCCAGGTGGCGTTCAACATACACCGCTTTCAACAGCACCGTCAAGTGAAGCTACCATTTCGATGCCCGCACTAAGTGAACAATTCATTTCATTTTCATTTTAAATTCTTTAAACACGGTGGCCCCATCAGCCAAGAGTGGCTGCATTTCATGGGGCCGTGGCAAAACCTACTCACAATAAATAAAAAAGGTATATTTACAATTTTGAATTAGAATAAATGAAAAATTAAACGCTATTTACATATGAGCCTACATTTAAAAGTAGACAGGGAGGGGGCTAGCTTGACCTCGTGTTCTAACTCGTTCCAAACCTTTGATCCACGGAGCGAAAATGGTTTTTGGTCATTGCTTGTTTTCATTCGTTGAGCAAGTAGGTCAGTCTCACGATTTCTCAAATTTACAATCTCCCGTGTCGAGTTGCTCGTGAATAGAGTAGAGAGGTAAGTGGGCGCGAGACCACTTATTGATTTGTAAACAATGGTAGCCGTCTCCTGCTTGATCATATCGTGGACTGTCGGCCATTTGAGCTCTTTTATCAAGTTTGCTGTTGGTGCATCATAGCAACTGTTGTAACTATTCTCGCAGCACGATCGTGTAACTTTTGTAGCGCTAACAGGTGAGAGTCTCCACAGTTACGCCTCCTAGAACAACAGTAGCGAAAATGGGGCTTTACGATGCCTCTATATATCTGACTAAGGGTATACTTTAGAAGCCAATTCTTCGCATATTTTAGGAAACCCAAAGAGCGAGATATCTTTAAACGTAAAGCCTTTGTATGCTCATCCCACACAAGATTTTCATCAAGTTGTACTCCCAAATATTTCGCAAATATTATCTACAACATAGATATGCGAGCCACCAATGTCAAAAGACGGGGTCGGTACTAATTTGTCTGATATCTTCTTGATGTTAGGCTTAGAGCTTATAGCCATTACTTGTGTTTTGATTACATTCAGAGACAGCTTATTACCTTCAAGCCACTGATTCAAGGAGTCCAAGTCACTGTTAAGGGTTTCATTAAGCTCATCGATATTCTCAGAAGAATATGATATACTGGTATCATATTATTTAAACAAATTGAAGTTTCTTAACAAAACAGTCAAGGAAGCTAATGTCAGTGTGCATTATGTCAGCCACTCTCTGGTTCATTGACTGATCATAGATGAAGAATTTGTTACGAAGTTTGATTAAAGCTGAGAAAATAGTACAGAATCTTGCTGGACCAAATGACTAATATGGTAGACATGCGATGACACCCGATGCAGCATTGCTCTAATACGGAATATCATCACTTCTTGTATGGTAACACTTGAGGAAGACAAGAATTCTTTTGTTACATACATGATATGGTTGAAAGTTAAGTATCGTTTTGGGCTGACATATCTTCATTCATATTTTCAATTTCCCAAATATTGCTACCTTTCTTTTGCCGATTCAACACATTCATCTTTGCCATCTGTTAAACTTAAACTACACAGAAGCCTATGGAGCAGGCTGTTGTCTCCTACCAGGGGCGTATCACTGTCAAATCTCGTACGCTTTCGGCAAAGGTCCTTTTGTTTTCAAATATTCCTTAAAGTTTCCCTTTAAATCCCTAAAACTCATATTGTTAAAAAAATATATCGCACCCCCTTTTCTTTCCGTTTTCTCCAATTGATGCACCCTTCTGTCCGATGGATGACGATGTTTGTATGAAATCACACTTAGAAGATGCTAGTGCCGCACTTTTGCCTGCTACTTTCTGATCATTCTCCAAACAGGAAGACTATGAAATGATATTAAGAGCAACGTTTTGAACAAAATTTTTTTGCCACTCTCTTCGTACTGCTAGACTTTCGAACTCCCCTTGTAGATTTCCCTTTCAGGTTCGATAATCCGTTTGCAATCACCACTAACACAAGCACATGACACCTGGAATAAACAAAGACGATGTATGATCCCAACTTCATGATAACAAGTCGGGACTAGACTATATTTCTGACCGACCAGCTGATAAGTGTCGGAGAGCTGTCAAAACTTGACAAAGTACTTTTCAATTTTAGGCTCCAAAAGGACATGAAAGACATTTTTCTAGAGATGGCGAAGGTTACGAATCTTCTTAACTCTCAAGTGTTATGAATTATCAACTCAAAAAGCATTGAATTAGTAGATTCGGTAGAGATATTTAGACGCTACCTTGTATTACCTATCAGTGTTCTGACACTTCCAAGCGCAGCCTCCACGGCATCGTAAAAATCAAACAGTCCTCTCCTGGTTCCCAGGATGCATTGTCTTATCCTTGTTCCACGACAAATCTCTTCTCTTAGTTTGTCTTTCAGCGTGTCATACTTCTTGCGATGCAGACAGTTTGTAAAGCACAAATTCCTATGTCATTGCACCGCTAAATTGGAATCAATCATATTTAGATGGATTTTTAGGGAGGAAGTTTTAGAGGAAATTTGAATGGAATTTTAGGAAGACAAAACTTCTAGCTGTTCTTTTACACCTGTTTTACCACTGCACCGACTGCAGGTTGTTATAAGCTTATGCCCGCTGACCATTGTAACGAGGAACAACCATAAGAGCTGGCATGCATCATTGATCGTATAACTGTTCTTCACCTGGATTATGGGTAATAAGAATTACAAGACCCTCAACCTCAGTAAGGATCTTACACCCCTCAACTGCGCCAATGCAAGAAGTACTGTGGGGAGCTTTGCAAAACAACTTATGTAAAAATGCATCAAAAGAATCGGTCAAATCACTACACTAAGTTCAACTCTTGTCTCATGGGGTATCGCAGGAGACGCGATAGTGGCGCTGAGTGTATCCCTGATACTCTCAATCCCATTCGACATCGCATCCTACATTAATTTTGGACTTGTTGAAAAATTATACAACATTCGTTGAGCGATTCGCTCTAAAAATTACAGCTACGATGGGCATGGCCGACACTTCTCATATTCTAAGTGTGCACACAAAAAGGGCACCTTATTTTCGCTAACCATTGAGTATGGTAGCATAAGGTGTTAGGTTGTTTGAACCCGTACCATACTGGGCATGGCATACTCTGTTAAGTATGGAGTTGTAGGTTTCTTATCTTAGTACCATTGAGTATGGTAAAACTCTATTGGGTATGGAGTTTGGGCGTAGCTACAATCTCTTGCAAAAGTATTGGACCCCTGTTGAAAAAATCGAATGTTTGCCCCCCTCCCCCCGTTTCAATGTTGAATTGCAAGATCCACGCAGATCTGTTTTTTCACGCAGATCCAGGAAAAGAATGAGTCGCCAAATCATCAACATTGAAATAGGGGGAGGGGAACAATACAGTATTTCTTAAAAACGTTGATTTTCATAGGGGTCCAACACTTTGGTAAAAGACTGTAGGTAGATTGTGTAGGTGATTAGTTAATAACACTGTCTTTTCCTGATGAACGATTGCTTTTGCTCAAAAACAGACTTTCTTTTTTACAACTCCTTAGAGGGCAATGATGAAGGAGAAATAGAAATCAATGGTTAATCGTACAACTTAAGGTATCTTCGAATGATTTGCACAATAACTGGAAGATGCATTTATTACAGTAAGCTGCATCCACATCACCCTTAGTCAGCGGTTGTTTGAAGCTTGCAAGTGGCTGAAATTTGAATTCGTAGGTTGGCAATGGTTTTGCAAAATCATAAAACCACTGATTTGAATGATTATGTAGAAGTGTATTTGATTTCACTGATACTGGTAAAAATTTATACTAGGAATATAGATACTTTTAGAGGTAGATGCAAAAAACGAAAACTAAGGCCTTTCAAACTTAAGTTATCGTCAAGAGTGACGGGAATAGTTCATCAGAAATGGTTACAGTTGAGCAAATCATGCTTAAAGATTAATTTTTCCAGTATTTTTAAAATTTCATTAAATTGATATTCTCATCGAATGCCTATGATTACTAGCTTGCTGATGACATACGCATATCAATGAAATTATTAAAGCTTCGGTTAAATTCATGTACTTACTTCGTAATGCAACATGATGTCCATCGTCTTGACAGAACTCATAAATAGCGAATGAGACGATCGAAAAAATACTGGCTCTCAACCTGTTAACTAGGTTATCTTTGCTATAGTCAAATCAACGATCTTCTAAATCAAATCAGCCAATACAGCAGCAGGTCCTATTTTGATAAATCATTATGCAAGCTGTTAAAATTCATTAACTCTCCTAAGACTGATACTATACTCATTGCGTAGGTATACAATGTGCACTCTGAGCAGGACAAAGACTTAGCACATAGTTAATATCTACAGATATTGCCATGAAAAATTTCAGCGTGAACATCAGATATCTTGATCTTTTCAAACAATCACTTACGTAACTCTCCATTTCATTTATAGCAGAAATCATCTTCCATGGAGCTAGAGATATTGGAAAGCCGACCTTTCATAAATGAGTCACTGCAACCTTCATGTTATGTACTGTGTGACCCAACAGCCAATTCATGAATGTTTTGTTCTCATCTTTCAGCTGACATTTTTTGTGTATTTTGGCTGTATAGTCGTACTTTCCTTCTCTGGGGGACAATTAGATGATTAGGAATCATCTGTGAGAAATCCGAGCATACCAAAGTATGCTTTCAGGATCATTTCATTGTTAGAAAGTAACGGGTGATTCAAGAAGCACACAAGTGTGCAATGTTAGAAAGAAGTACATATCCAAATCATAATTTTCAGTAGATACTTGTTGCTGCAATCAACGTTTTTACGTCTAAAATATGTTCAAGGTTAAGAACAATTCAAAATCTAAAATGGAGGACCTCTGATGAATATGATACCTGAAACTCAATTGAATTTCTTCTGCAAGATCCTCTTTGCCTGGTTAAGCTTTCCAAAATCACTTTCCCCAGAAATACCTCGTGGTTATTGTTTTATTCCTCTATTCCTCTATTCCTCTATGTTTCCTGTATTCCTTTTATTAGTCAGATACAGAATATGGTAAGTCGTTAGTCTTGGCATTTGAACTAAGTTAGTCATTAGTCAGGTAAAAAGCAAAGTCGGTCATCTGGCAAAATGCAAGTTTATCATAACGTCATCGTGGACTCGATTCATGCAGCACGTGCCTAAGATGACTAATCTCCATAAATGACCAACTAATCAGTTTCGAACTATCGAACAAAAAAATTCATGTATGCAGCTATTTTCATCTAGCACAGCTAAAATTATTGCCATATTGACAAAATGCAGTTGAAGGTCCTTTACTCAAAGATGGATATCTCAAACTACTTTGCTATTTCAAGCAATTTATTGATAGCTTTCATTCTGCATTAGTACAGATAGACCATCTGTTGGCTGAAGCAAATTTTCATTTTGCAAGCTCATGATAAAAAGGTTCAACAGCAGATAGCTTTCACAAGCAATACGATACAGCTTCCTCTTGGGCAGTCTGCTTTGCCAGAGGTTGGATACAAATGTAGGGGTACAGTGGTATGCTATTTGTTTCCATAGATTGTTTTCTAAAGTTAGGTGGCACATCAGCTAAACAAATGGCTGCCTCTATTCCTCACGATGAAATTTACTGCTAAGAACATTCGTGATCATACATGTTTACTGAAAATCGTCTGAGAACATGACCAAAGATCAACTGCTGTATGTTAGAATGTTAGCGGAATAGTCTCAACAACGACTAACCAATGTTGATCATTGCCGCAAATAGATAACAAATGTAAAAGTGTCGCATCATGGCGTAATAGCCCTCCGAACTTAGAGTGGTTTAAAAACGATTTGAAAAAATGAATCGAATGAGCTAGCCTCTCAAACACGAAAGAACAGCCCTGCTAAGGTTTTACATGACCGTTGGTGGTTGATTCTTGGAGTTGTTATCATATTTTGATTTGCTGAAGGCTTAATTTGTGTATGAATGATATCAAATTAAGAAAAGAATAATTTGAGCATCACAGCCTCACACGATTTGCTGAATATTTTTTGGACGCACAACCAGGGCAACTAGATGTGAATAGAGGGAAAAACTAGAGGCAACGATGTGAAATCTCATATTCCACTGGTTAGAGAATATCACATTGACACGATTCAAATATAAGCTTAAATTGCATGTGTAATTTTCTTGCAACAACAAATGTGGTAGTTTTGCAACTTTGACAATACCAAATGAAATGGAAAATGAGACAACTTAGTTAAAATCAGCTATAAAGGCCCCTTTTCTTATGCCAAAGAGATAATTTCATGAACTAAGAATAGACACCACTTCAAATATGATTCAGTGTTAGACCTCGAATCTTAAATCACAAATTCGTGAAATTGTAGCTTGAAATTTTGACATCACGTAATGTAATAAGCGGAAATCACAACTCATTCTAAGTTGTGGGGGTTGGTTTGCAGAACTGCAACCTTTACACCATGGTAGCGAAAACACTTGCTTGTGTACTGGAAAACCAAGCGGTTTGATATGAACTTTTATCATTATGTCCTGGAATTCTATCATGATAATTCTGTTAAGTTGCAGAATTCAGGTTGAAATGAAGGACAAAGAAACAAAATAATGATTCAGCATTACCTGAATAGCAAAAGAAGAGCTCATCTAAAATCAGGAACAAGAAAATCCACCGAGCATTCGTTTCAAATTTTGCATATAATCAGTAGTCTAAGTAGAATTAGCTTTGGCTGGTCTCCTAAGCGCAAATGCGCAGAAGGCGAGAAAAACAGAGATATCGGTGACCAAATATTATGCTTTGTTGTAAATGCTTTATGGTAATAATCCTCTGCTAATAAAACTGACCATGTGCTCAAATCACATAAAAGATTTCCGCCAACTCCATACATTAATAAAGTTTTGCAAGCAGCTTGAATCCGCGGAAACATAGTGCTTTTATGTGAATAGGCTCAACGGGGATTTAAGGAAGACTTCAAAAAGTTGTGCCCTTTGTTTGTGTGGCGGCTTTGGGGCAGATATGACTTTACTGTCTCATTTGAACGCAGCTACATAGCATAGGCCTTGGTCTAGACTTTGAGATCTTATTGAATCCATCTGCCAAATAGTTGCGGCTTTATAGCACAGGAATAAAATGTCAAAATCAAGTGATTTACTATAGAATGGATTCTAGTGTTACATTCAAACATCTTCTACATGTTTCAAAGCCTTAGTAGTGTTGTCTTGTACTTGTTGTTGAGCAACGCTATTAAATTATCTGCAGGTTTAAATAGAATTTCGATACAGCTCCTGACCCTGTTTCATAGTTGGCTTGATTTTAACCGAATAACAAAGTTTGTTTTAGGTGTAGTACGTCATATGTTTATTGCAATCAATTAATGCTTTTACAAATTACGACTTTTTTACTTGAAAGATAATTTTTACGACGTTTCGAGCATTACTATTCATCAGGTGTGAAAGTAAGTTGAATTTGCTTTCACACCTGATGAAGAGCAATGCCCGAGACGTTGTAAAATTATCTCTCAAAGACAAAGTTGAATTTAACCGCACTGTGAAAAAACAAGAAAAACCGTTCTTGAAGCGATTGCCTTTTATGTGTGATCAATCAGCAACCGAATGTCAGATTGATTAAAGAAATCTGTAACTCTTATTCGGAGATATCAACGTTATGTCCGTCCTTGAGGTGATTCCCCAAAACAGCGCGTTTTTAATTTAGGCCAAAAAATAAAGGCTCTGGTTTCGAGATGGAGGCAAATCTGGACTTTCAATATAAAAATGTCTTCAACATAACATAAAACATATAACATAAAAATTTCATTCTGTGTTCAATGGACAACTTTTTGATCAAATTGATGGCGTAGCAATGGGGTCTTCTCTGGGACCGTCCCTTGCTAAGATATTTATACGTCACCTTGAAAAACGCTATTTAGCGAATTGCCCTTCTGAGCTTAAACCTGTACTGTATCGTAGATATGGATATGATACTTATTGTTTATTTAGGGACAGGGACCATGTCATTATGTTCGTAGAGTATATTAATTGCCAGCACCCTAAAATAGATTTGACTTCTGAAAGTGAATCGGAAAATTCTTTACCCCTGCCTAGATGTCCTCGTTACCATTCATGATTCATCATCATTATTATTTTTCATACACGATACCCCTTCAGTTAAAAACCTAATACAATGGTAGTAATATCTATGATAAAATTTCTAAAAAAATGTGCTTTTCTTCCAAAGGGTCGTGTTTCAGTGTTTTGTTCTCAGCATTCTCAGCTCGTCAGGTGCTCTTTTAGTTCTTTTTTGAAGCGCCCTAGTGTTTGGATTTCTCTAATATTAGCTGGGATATCGTTCCAAGCTTTTAAGGCAGAGTAGTAAAATCCTTTTTTGCCATGTTCAGTTTTAAGCCTTGGGATCTGGAGATCCTTAAAATTCCTAATTTCATAATTTGAATACGCGGATCTATAGTGGTACTTGTCCCAAAGGCTTTCTGGGCTCAGCTTGTTCAGAATCTTATATGCCATCACAGAACGGTCAAATCGAGTAAGATTTTCAACACTTAGCTAACTAGATGACCATTCGTCCTTTATGCGTGCATTTTCTATTATTGCATGAGCCCTGTTATGCAGACGTTGGAGAGTATCTAATTTTGTTTTTTGAGAGAATCCCCCAAATAACATCTGCGTAGCGAAGATGACTTTCCACGATTGCGTGGAATACACTACACACTTGCGATTGCGGTATGATATTTCTTAACTTTTTTAAGGCCGACGACAAACTATCACAAACTTTGGAATTAACAGCTTGCAACTGTTCGTCCCATGTGAGACTTTCATCTATGATGACTCCGAGAGATTTGGATTTTTGTACCCGTTTGATTTCAGTGCCGTTTAACAACAAAGCATCCGAGATTTAGAATTGCCTTATTCGACGGGCGTGCCCTATTGTCATGTATTCTGTTTTAGCTGGGTTAGGACTTAATTTGTTTATCCTCGTGCACTCAGAGAGGTTGACTAGTTCTTGTTGCGTGTCAAGTACTAGTTTTTTTTAATATCATCTGATGCAATCATGATTTGTGTGTCGTCAGCGTAGAGACTAGCCTGTGAAAACTCTGGGCACTTTTCAAAATCGTTGAGGTAAATGATAAAGAGGAGAGGACCAAGGCAAGAGCCTTGGGGTATACCACAAGTGATGCTTTTTATGTTTGATTGGTGTCCATTAGCAGCACAACACTGTTTTCTCTCCTTCAAATACTATTCAAACCAATCCCCTGCAGATCCTCTAATACCATACGCAAGAAGCTTTCTCATAAGGACAGAATGGTCAACTGTATCGAAGGCTTTCTTGAGGTCCAAAAATAAAGTCAAATAAATTTTCCGAGAATCCATGTTTTCATACCAATAATCAGTGCTGGTGATTAGGGAGGTTATGGTGGAGCATAGTTTTTGAAAAGCTGATTGATTACAGGTAAATTTTTTATTCGCTTTGAGGAAATCAAACAGCTGATCATGCACTAGCCGTTCCAGCATCCTGGAGAAAATTGAAATGACAGAATCATTAAAGATTAATTTCAAGGATTTTGCAATGAGGTCTTTTACATCTTTTACGATGGTAATCGAAACCTTATCAGGTCCTGATGCTTTCCCATTTTTGCTGCAAAGCACGCATGCGCAAGCAGCCATTCATACGTGATACTAACGTCGATTTGTTTGGATGGATGGTTGGACGATGTTTGGCCCATATGCAAATAAGGGTTCAGCACAGCAACAACAACAGATTTTATGCCATCGTGCATCGTGCTTTAGTTGGAACGCCTACGCCCTCGATTTTGGAAGAGAGCAGTAGGCTCACACTCTGTGCAAATAAAAGACGAGAGTGTTACTCCTTCTGGTACGTATAAACATAATTACATCATTTTTACAAATAATTTCATAGCTAAGATGAGATTTCTTTTTATCCTCTATGTTGTGTTGACCGCTTATTGTTCTACAGTGGACAGGTTTCAGAAATGGCAGGAAGATATCATCAACTCCGGACCCTCGGCTATCTGCTTCGCCTTATCACGTTCCTTCATCAGGTTTCTAAGAGAAACAGAGAGCCAAGGGGCATATTCACTACGTACCCCTTTCTTGCGTAGGGAGGCATGGAGATTCAAGACTGATTCAAACACATCCTGAAACGTTGCCGCCATACCGGCAGGATCACCTTCAAATGGGCCAAGTATGGATTCCCAATCTATCTGTTGCATATCCATTCGGAAAAACGTTTTGTCATATTTTTTCATGCTGCGAGAATCAACACATTTCCTTTCTTTTTTCTTCAGTCTCCAAGCATTGATTTTCCGAATCGCATAAACCACATAGTGGTCAACCATTCCTGTTTTAATAACATCTGCCTCTAAGATATACTTTGGGCAGGAGGTAGAGAAATGATCTATTAGTGTTTTGCTTGTTTTTTGCTCTCCTGGTAGCAGTTGTTGTAGTGGCAATTCTGGTATGATCTTTTATCATCTGTTCTAAGTGATATTCAGAATAAACCAGCCTTAACTTCTTTGCATTGCTATTTTTGCTGTCTTTGAAGTCGCAGTTCGTATCACCTACTAATATTATCTCCTTTTCGTCCTTATCCAAGTCGCTCAAAACCTTTGTCAGTTTCTCAAATGCCTCATCATCAACACCAGAGTTTGGTGGACGATACCAGCACGCAAGAAGGAAAGGCTTTGCACGACCTGGGGATATTTCAACAGACAGCAGTTCAAGATTCTCACTCTTGAGTTTGATTTTCGGCTCTGGGAGACTGTTCTTAACATATATGGCAACGCCTCCTCCGTTTGCAACTCTGTCGTTACAAAAAATCCTATACCCTGCTATAGAGACCATAGTGCCAGTAACGGAGCATAGAGCTCAAAGCCTTACTGGTTGCTGAAAGCACGCGGAAATCATCAAATTTCACGGCAGTCAGCCAATCAAATAGCCAATTTCTAACCACGTGATACCAAATTGGCCGTTCGAAGTGAATTCTTGAGTGCCCCACCGAAAGTTGAAATGGCTACTAAGTTACAATAATTACAGGGAATTTTCTTTGATAAATCAGTAGAAGGGATGGCCCTCTACAGTTTGTAGCGTGCTTGGAAAAATATCTCATTTGGAGCCGAAATTACGGTCATTTTCCGGTCGAAGAATATTGACATTCGTTCAAAAATCGATAAAAGTCGCTGCAAATGAGGTATAAGGATAAAAATCTCAGCGATTATGGATATTGCCCTAAGCAATAACCCAAACACTGTCCCTTCAGTTACATTTCAAAATCGCAGGTGATTTTCAACCATTTCTGCCAGAAATGTGATCTGGGCCTAAACTTCTTACATATTAAAACTCATTCGTTGACCCCAAAAGGGCTTAGTTCGCATTCTTGAGCTAAGTGATTCCCCTACCAACGACTCAATGATCTATTTGGCTTCATTTTCCATTTAGATTTCTCCAAATTTCGTTTAAAACATCCAGTCTTGAGCAACTTCTTGCAAATTTTTCTGGTTCCATATTTTCTCTGCAAGCGCCAGCAATCCCCTCAAAAACGTCGCATCGATAGGCTTTGTGCTACCTGTGCTAGAGATAATGCAATTCGATACAGTTCATACACTCGTAAATAGATATGGCACGCCTGATTTTGCTCAATTCATTGAAATGGAAACAAAAAGGATAAACATTTTTTGGCTGTTTGGCTCACCAATGAATTGATCTTACACAAAACAACAAACTAAATGTTTTGTTGTCTTGAAAGTTTACCGCTGTTAACCTTTTGTTTAACTTTATTGACTCATGAATAGATTTGACACATTTCTTGCACAAACTTTTTGTTGCTTTGTTGTTTTGTGTAAGATCAATTCATTGGTGAACCAAACAGCCAAAAAATGCTTTATCCTTTTTGTTTCCATTTGAATGAATTGAGCAAAATCAGGCAATGTCATATCTATTTACGAGTGTATGAACTGTATCGAATCGCATTATCTGTAGCACAAAGCCTATCGATGAGACGTTTTTGAGGAGATTGCTGGCGCTTGCAGAGAAAATGTGGAAAGACACAAATTTGCAAGAAGTTCCTCAAGACTCGATGTTTCAAACGAAATTTGGAGACAGCTAAAAGGAAAATGAAGCCAAATAGATCATTGAGTCGTTGGTAAGTGAATCATTTAGCTCAAGAATGCAAACTAAGCTCTTTTTGGGTCAACGATTGAGTTTTAATTGGTAAGAAGTTGAGGCCTAGATCACAATTCTGGCAGAAATCGTTGAAATCACCTGCGATTTTGAGATGTTATTGAAGGGACAGTACTTGGGTTATTGCTTAGGGCAATATCCATAATCGCTGAGATTTTTATCCTTACATCTCATTTGCAGCAACTTTTATCGATGTTTGAGCGAATGTCAATATTCTTCGACCGGAAAATGACAGTACTTTCGGCTCCAAATGAGATATTTTTCCAAGCACGCTACAAACTGTAGAGGGCCATCCCTTCTACTGATTTATCAAAAAAACTCCGATGTAATTATTGTAACTTAGTAGCCATTTCAACTTTCTTGGGGGCGCAAAGATCTGATTCGTTTCGACTGCTGTGCAAAGTGCTTTCTGCGTCTGCTCAAGCTGCCAAAAACAGAAAGGTGGGAGAGGGAGGGGGTAAACTTTTTGGGGACTGCACGCAGTTGTTGTGGAATCTATTGTGATCCAGGCCTCTTGAGACGCGGTTTGGGATCAGGCGCATGCGGAAAGTGTTCAAAAGGTAAACAAGCATGGCTGAAAAAATCACCGACCTTGGAAAGCTTCGATAAAGATAGATTATTTTACTTTATTTTCCTTGGGATGGAGGCAATATTTATCAAGAAAAATTCAAAATGAAGAAAAGATTTTTTTGGAAAAACGGCTCGCTGCCGCAAGCTGAGCGTTGGTGGATATGAGCATCATTTTGAGACAGGTCAGTATTCTTGAAAAATTGGCCTTGTGTTACTTTTTTTGCCATACAGTTGGGTCAGTTTTGATTGAAGGACAAATAAATCACTGTTTTGTTTACATGTAAACAGGCAGCTCATAGGGGGGTCTACAAAATGAATATTCCACGGAAATTTTTATATCAGCCTCGTCAGGGCCTATAATTTCATGAAACGTCCCCCGATCTTCTATCCTGGTACATCATGGCCAATAAAACTTTCATTTTCTTGTAACGGGTCATTTTCTGAGGAAAAAGGCAAAAACTTAGTATCCCTAAGCAACTGAAAATTGCAAAAAATCTAGTCGTTGCTGCAAAACGAAACTATCACCAACTATCACCAAAAACTTTGACAATGATAATGTTGCGGGGGCCGTTTTGATGGACCTTTCGAAAGCTTTTGACTGTATCCCACATGATCTACTAATTGCAAAATTATCCGCATATGGTTTTCATGAAGACGCACTCGTTTATATCTATTCTTACCTGAAACGTAGACAACAGTCAGTGCGTATTAACAACACATATAGCACTTTTCAGCTTGTGCTCTCTGGTGTACCGCAAGGATCTGTTCTTGGTCCAATCTTATTTAACTTATACATAAACGATCTTTTTCTTTATATAAAGAAAGCTACCTTGCACAACTATGCAGACGATAATACTCTAGCGGCTTTTTCAAATACAGTCCCAAACCTAGTTAGAATCTTAGAACAAGAATCAAATGTTGCTATAGATTGGCTTCAAAGGAACCAAATGATTGCAAATCCCGACAAATTCCATGCCATATTGGCAACAAAGGGGAGAGATGACACAACAGGGGTAAAACTAATGATACAAGGCAAACAAATTCAATCTGAAAATACAGTAAGACTTTTGGGGGTAAAAATCGATTACAGACTAACTTTTGATGAACACATTTCCGACCTATGTAGAAAAGCCGCTGCGCAGCTAAACGCTTTGAAAAGACTGGAGGGTTACATGGACTTTAAAGCCAAGAGATAATGGTTCAAAGTTTCGTCTTTTCTAATTTTAATTACTGCCCTTTAGTATGACATTTTTCCTCCGAAAAGTCAATGAAGAAAATTGAGAAGATCCGTGAGCGAGCTCTTAGATTTCTTTACAATGACTCTAACAGCTCTTACGACGATTTACTTTCCAAAGCTGGGAAATGCACGATGAAAATCACCCGTCTCAGAACTCTTTGTACTGAAATTTATAAAACTGTATCAAAACTAAATCCACCTTTCATGCAGGATATTTTCAAACTAAAAGAAACAACTAGATCAGCAAGAAACCCAAATAATTTAATTCATCATAGACCAAACCAAGTTACTTTCGGGTCAAAAAGTCTCCTATCATTAGGACCACAAATTTGGAATGCTTTGCCCAAATAGATCAAATTAGCTGAAAACATTCAAATTTTTAAGAGAATGATAAAACAATGGGGTGGGCCAACTTGCAACTGTAATATCTGTAGCTAGCACTGAAATATGCATATTATATAGACATAGACTGTTAGTAGTTTAAATATTCGATTTAGATTAGTTTCTACTAAGTCAATTTTAGAAGCTAGAGTAAGATCGAATAAAAAAAATAAGATGACAACAACAACCACTGCGTTGGTGACATGTTCAGCTTCAAAATTCTCAAACCGGTTTTGGTCGAAAAATTGGCTAACATTGATTATTTTTGCATTTTGGTTTGTAAACATCACTTGAAGAAACTGCGACATTCATGCCTAGGCCATTCTATTGTCTTAGCATTTTTGCTGTTGCCTTGTAGCAAGTCCAGTCCCTTGATGGCCTTTTGTTTTTCTGTTCTGCCTTTTCACTTACAATTTCCGGATGTTTTGCTGCCCTGCTGTGTTGTTTCATCATATTTTAGAAGGATTATTTATCTCTTCAATGCACCAAAATAATATTCAATTAACTTTTTATAACTTGTTTTATTGCTTTGAGTTCATATTTGGATACAAAATTAAAATGCAAGAACTTATTTTTGAATGACTGACCTGCGAACTGCTACAAGTTTGATGGCTGCATACCAAGAATGCATGTTCAGTTGCTTCACCTATTTTATCAATGATTCTACAACATTGTGTTTATTGCTGCTGTATGTATGTCCATTGTCATTTTTCTAAGTTTCTAATTTCTCCTTTATTATTTTCAGATACTGCAACATCAAATCACATATTTGTTTCAAAGTGTTTGGTCCTGATAGAGCACCTGCAAGTTGCAAATTTTTGGCTGGATGACTACTGCTATGCAACCTTACAAGATTTCCAACACATTCCCACAGAAGAATGGACACTGTCTGAAAAGGATAGATTCTAGGAAACCTTGAGTGATACACGCATTTAGACTTGCATAAATATTGCCAAGTATTTAAAACAATTTAAGGAATCTCAGATTGATTTCAGTGCTAGCACCACAGGGGGACTGGGGGGACTTTTCTCCCTCAATCCCTAAAGTTGGCAAAAATTTTCAAAGACAACTGGCATAAAATTGATTATGTATAACTTTAGATTCAACAATCAATTTAAAATCCCCCTCCCCACTTCTTTCAGATTTTTCAGTGCTGGTGCTGCCATTGATTCATTTGTTTCCCGCGCCAAATTTTTGTAATGATTCTGAATAATTTGATGATGTTGAATGCACTGTAGAGTCTTGAGGCATTTTTTCTGCGATTACATTCTGATTATTGTTGATCTCCTTGTTTGAATTCCTCGGTTTACTATGAAATAGTGAGATCCTTATATCAGTGGCGCCGCCAGGATTTCTTATTGGAGGGGCAAAATAAGAGGAGGTCTGGGGCGGAGCCCAGAAAATTTTCTTAGACCACGCCCTCTACCTTGGCTATAGATGCGACCAGCGCCCTTTTCAAAGACTGAAATAAAGATTAAATGAGTCTGTTAAACAACACAAGTAGGGTACAACACTGTTCACGATTAGAAAATGACGTCCAAGCGGAGACCGAGCGTCCAACCTTTGGATCCCCAAATAATTCAGCGACCAATTTACCGCACGCCACTCTGTCATTAAATCTGTCACAAGGCCATTGTGTACTCTCAGATTGAGAAATATGAAGTAATATTCATGGTTTGTGAAAAAGAGGCCATCGGGCGGCTATGCAGAAACTTCAAAACCCAGTAAATACTGAAGGGGTCTGGGGGCAAAGCCCACAGGAAAATTTTTGTAGATTAACTCTTTACCTTGGCCTGGAACACTTCTACCGATAACATTTCAGCCTGTGCTGCATTGGAATTGTTGATCACTTCGCAACAGTTATTTGAATTAGCATCTCCCGAAAAATTTTTAAACAAGATATTCTTTGGCTTAGAATGCCTTTATCCTGCATGTAATCTTCACGAAGACCAAAGGGGACACCTTCACAATCTTGTAACAATTTCAATGGATCACCTCCGCAGAAAAATTTTTGAGCACACACACTTTATTTTCTTCTAGAATGGTCCCTAACGGTCCTCACAACCCAACTTCCAAGGGCTCAAAAAATGTAAGTCTTAGACAATGCTATAATAGTTTGTCTAAAAAAGTTCTCTAGGAGCCAACTTATGCTATGGCTTAGAAGAAGTCTCCCGGTCACTTTCCAGTATTTCGCCAAAAGATTCTTACCATGCACCGCCTTCGCAACTACCAAACTTCTTTCTCCTCGTTCGTGAAAAAGATCTTGATTTACGTCCTCAACAAGCTATTTTGATGAGATATGCGAACTTGGAGCGTACGTAGAACGGGAACCTGGGGGCTTCGCCATGAGAAAAATTTCGAGTCAATGCCGTACAGATCGCGGGAAAATGCAATTGAGGTGGCAAGATTGTAGAATCTTGTTCTCGTAAAAATTATAATTGCCAAGATCATGGGCCTTATCCCCCCCCCCCCGAAATTTTTACGCCGGAATTAGGAGAATTAGAAACATGGTCCTGGAGAACATTGGAGGGGCGGCCGCCCCCTTTGCCCCCCCCCCCTTCCCGGCACTTCTGCCTTATATCTGAAATATTCTACCATTTTTTGCAAAGATCCAGAATAGACAATAGCATTCAAGATGCAATGGAGGAACTTTTTACCAGATACATTGTATTCCAAGCTTACTGGCTCCCAAAAACAATGGTATTCTTTTGTGGTACAGACAGGCACAATTTGGTACCTCTGAAAAAATATGGTGCTGAGTCTACCCCCAACAGGATCTCATTGCTTTTAGGAGCCGATCATCTGTGTGACAGTGTACTTTGATACAAACCAGTTACAATATATTTTAAGTCTAAATCAGTTGCTGAGGTGGGGTGCATTGTCCCCATTCAAGAAGAGGACTTGGCTTTCTGCTTGGTGCCCAAACTTTGGCAAAAAGTGCACCCCGAATTGTGATGGTAACCCACTTTTCAAATCTTCTTTGGACCAAAATGAGGGGGAAGTATCAAATGAAACCATTTAACAGACAATCCTAATTTATTTTACCAGCTTTGGTCAAAAATATTGGCATTCAATTCTTGGCTCTTGAAGTTTGGCTGGCCTGCATCCACCACTAGCCTAGATGTTTCTGGTTGAATTTGAAAAGGGCCTTGGATGGAAACTTAAAACTGATTGATAACAATTCTTGCTGGAATTTGTTAAATAAGGGACAAATAATCACTTTAAAATCAGATTTCACATCATGCGATCATTTCGCCTCGTTTCCATGACGCTTATGCGCGCGCATAAAAAACGCATCTACCCCTTGCTTCTTGTGGGTACTCAAAAATTCACTTCGAACGGCAAGTTTGGTATCACGTGGTTAGAAAAGGGCTATTTAATTGGCTGACTACCGTGAAATAGGATGATTTCCGCCTGCTTCAGCAACCAGTAAGGATTTGAGCTGTATGCTCAGTAACAGAACTATCCAAACGCGTTTCACTTAGGCCGATAATATCAATTTCATTCTCTCTAAGAATGATTTCTAATTCATGCCTGTGCTTCTAAGGGAGACAATGTTTAGGAAAGCAATTTTTAGACCATTTCTCTTCCTTACGCGATATTCCTTAGCTCTAATATTTTTATCATGGGAGCTTAATAACCCCTAGCAATATTTTACAAAACTACTGAGGTTGCTTGAAAATCTACGTACACCATCATTGTTTAAGTGCAGCCCATCAGTTGCTAAATTACTATAAATAACATTCTTATTTTCGATAAAATCCATACCTTTTAGACAGTGGCGGAGCTAGCTGAAAACAGTCGGTCATGCTTATATGCGCCGAAGGTGCATAAGGGAAGCACTCTGCGCCGTAGGCGCAAAGGCGTGGGGTTCCGGGGGCGGAGCCCCCGGAAAAGTTTTTGAACCACGCCCTCTTTTCCACTTGGAAACACCTTTTCAGACCTGGAAACGCCCCTTTGTGAAAGAAGATAAAACAACTCCGATTGCTGCAGAGATGAAAATGCACCCGTAAAAGCAAAGAAAACTTTTGTTTTCACAAATTGCAGGCAAAAATGTTTTCCTAAATTTTTTCTTTCAAATTTGATATTTCAGTGTAAACTTTGTGTATATAACTGTTTAGCAAAGATTTAGCAGGCACTACAGTCAGGCTCCACATTTAAGAAACTACCTGAAAGAAACTTTTAGGCTACTGAGAAATGATTAGACCCCTCTACTTATAAGAAACTCTTGAAGGTCACACCCAAAATAGTTTATTGGATCTTGATTGACTCTAAATTATTGTCTGATGATCTGAGGGCATTCCATTTCATGCAAGGTTGATAAGAAATTGCTAGCAAGATATCTTGGATTTTAACAGATTTTCACCTTAATTTCATTGATGTTCTTGACAATCAATGATAACATACACAGAGGCTAACATATCTATATAAATAACCCCATTCTGCCTTAATATGATTTTTTAAGATTTTCCAGAAAAATTAGAAACTAAAGTAACTTGAGCCTTAAATTGAAAAATATCATATATACTGTAGATAGAAGAAACATTTTAAACTAATGTGTGAAAACGTGGATTTTTGAATGCAGGGCCTTTCTGTATATATGTCAGGGCTTCAGATATCATGCAGTCATTTCAGTTGAAAAGTTGCCAGGCATATTTAGTCCCTAAGATCATTGAGTTATAAGCTCAAGCCCCACGTCACAGGAATGCCCGTTGCTTGAGTTTTCCATTTTTAAGCAGAAGGAACCCTACCAGCTCATTGGCAACAGTAAAACTGGGGGTAAGCAAACTGCATGCAAAAAGATTTTGCTGTTCTGGGAGAAAGTTCTTCTGTTCTGTGACAAATTATGATAATACTGTACAACTGGAAAAGTTCTCTTGGAAAGTTCCTTTAATCAGCAACAAATTATGCGCTGCATAGTTCCTTTGCCAGTGTGGAAAGTTCGTTTTTGTTATGCCAAAGGTTTATGCCACACCAATTGGCTGAAGACAATAGACCTATTATTCCTCCATTGTTCTTGATATTGCTCCCACGCCTAAAATACTTGGTGTAACATGCATGGTTTCCAGTGTGGTTCCTTTGCAAAAGTTCCTTTGCAAGTACAGACAAGAAACTTCTCTTGGAAAATTCCTTTAAACAGCAAGAACTGAAAGAGTCAAATAATGATCTGATAGAATGGACAGACATGATCTGCAACCAGTCATGGCCCCTAAAAGGAAGTTCCTGCTTGACTAGATAAAGAACAGCTTCAGAAAGAGTTCTTAACATCTCTTTGTTCTGCCTCACCTCTTCGTTGTGCCGTTCAATCTCCTCTCTTCTGGCTTCGAAAATAGGATATCCATCCTCTCCCACACATCAAAAGTTTTCCACATCTTGTAGGGCTGCATGAGACCTGGCTCTCTCGTGCTTCGGGCAGTCAGACAGGAAACCTTGAATGTTGCCGTAGCCTGTTTCAGCCCGAGTCTGGGTAGCTCGAAGGGTTCGAAATAGCAGGCATGGCCAACAGAAGAGGCGTTTCATTCCTTCGCTCCCACACAGCCAATCTTTCTTCGTGTACCAAGCTTCCTGGAATGATCTAACCTTCGTCTACAGCTCAAGCTTCGGAGTTGGCTTTGGTTAAGTTAACAATCTCCGTCTAATTGCTGAAATTTCTTGCTGCAAAAGACTTCTTCAACAGCTGGGTGATTATGTCTCCCTCAGGAAGGGTTGCAAATGACTCTTCGTACTCCATGGTAATCAAAATTCGAATAATAATTCCCCGAACTGCAATTTAGTCTTTCCTTGAGCTGTGTCTAGGCCTGATCTAGGCCTGACAGTCCTGACTGTGTGAAACACAATACAAAGTTTGTTTCGTCATCACTTCTATTGTTTCAACGCAACTCTTGCTCTAAAAATAGAGCACGCCCTAGAGTTGAAAACTGGCGCAATGAGCATGTGTAAGATCAGCCCTAGCCAATCAAATCGTTGCTAGCATTATTGTTATGATGACTTAGGTCCAACTTTCTCAGATGAGCATGATATAACATAGGGAACCAGTATGGGAAACAGAAAAATTAGACAACCACTGCATAATGGAAGCTGCAGAATGCTGCAGAGTTAGTATAGAAACCCTATGATAGGTTTTGCTTTCCAATGTGAGCAAGAGTTAAGCCAGGAAGCGAAGTCTATGTGATGCGCGATGAAAAAATGTTTCGACTTCTGCGAAACTTTTTGCAAAACATGTTTTTTGGCTGAAAAAATATTCATATCTCTGAAAATTGTTACTCATGCTGAGCATGACCAGCATGACCGCTACCTTCACCATTGCTTTTAGACCTAGCGCTTTAGCAACTAAATCATTCACCTTTTGGATTTTAGTGTTCAGCGACTGGTCATCGTTTCTTTTGAATATCGATGAAAACGCAATTGTCGCAGAGGGGTTGTCAGTCTGTATCTTTTCCAGTGTATTTCCAATCTTTTTTGCTAGCTTCTGTTGCGAGTAGCTCTTCACATTATTCGTTCCAACATGCACAACGATAACATCTGAATCTGTCTTCCCAACTTGTGCGCTTGTCTGTTCGATTCGCAATCCAGGTTTACATCGTATTTCGATATCACGATTATCATTCGATAATTTCTCCTCTTTTACATTTCGAAGCTGTGAGTCGTCAACTATCAGCACTTGGATTTTTTCTGCGTTCTGGGCTTCTGCTTTGCTGTTTCTACGTTGGGTACCACCTGATTTCATTGCTTGTTTCTTTGGTTGATTGTTCCCGCGATTTCTCCGTTTCTTCGCATTGCTTGTTTTGCCAGTGTTACTGGTTTGTTGCTGCTCATCCAACCGGTTCATTGCTTTATTCTTTTGTTCTTGTTCTTGGTTCCCTTTGTGAGATGTTTCGTTGTTGGACAAAGACTCTTTGTTAGCCTCTTTGTGTTTCTTTTCAGCAGTTTGAATAAGATCGGATCTGATTGTTATGGCTCTCGTTGACTGACTTCCTTCGCTTTGCCAGTAAATTTTCAATTTTGACTTTAAGTTCTTGATTCTTTTGCATGAGAGAAAGCTTCTCGTACTTTTCCCTTTCCTGCTGGAGGAGGCTATTTAGGCTATTGACCGATTCAGCCATTTGTCCAAAGGATTTGATCATTTCCAATCTCCCGTCGAAGGGCGGCATGGGGTTAATCTGAGTGGTTTCGATCGCGAAGGTAATTTCCAAATCATCATCCGAGTCGTCCAGGTGAGGGGAATAACCCGTGAGGGGAATAATTTTATGACTAGTTTATACAGGAAAAAGACATTCACTGGCCTTTATTCGGATTTTGCTAGCCTTGCTCCTAGCAAATACAAGAATAATTTGATCAGTGTTTTAATTTATCCAGCCTTTCAAATTTATTCATCATATAAGAACATTCACGACGAAATCGTTCGAATAAAGGAGATCTTATATAAAAAAGTTTTCCTAGGGCGCTGACAAATCGTATCATTAAATCCTTCCTGAATTAAAGGTTCGCACCTAGATCCCTTGCCCCAGCAGAAGCCAAACAGCCCTATTGTTTTGCATACCATATCTTGGCATGTATAAAGTATGATCAAAAACTATGTAGAGTTAAAACGTTTTTCGTTGCCATTTTGGCTCTATTTGCTTAATAGTAAGAGCTAAAGTCTCTTTCGAAAGAGGAAGAAAAGCGTAATATCCTTAAATAGCATTTTGGAAATTCGAATTTACAGAAGGGGGTTGAAATCAAGCCTCAAAAAAGGCAACTCTTAGCCCACGCAGCCGCCAAGGTTGAAAAATATATGGCTGAAAAGCTCCTCTTTAGCTGTATCCAAATCTGTGCTCCGTTTATTTGTCAACCCCAATAGGTTTTTGTCTACAAACGAAGAAATGGCCAAGGGTTAGCAGATTTTGGAAAATCTGGTTTCCTCAATAACGGGGGAAGCACTAAGTCGCTACAACAACAAATAACAAAAACTTTATCACAAAAGACTGTATCGAGCATGAAAGATTGTCTCAAGAGAGTTTAGTCGAAACTCGCTTTTTCTTCCAAAATGTTGTGATTTATTTCAAAGAATATTTTGTTTAGATTCTGAACAATTGAATTTGGTACGCTTACAGTTTTGAAAGAGCATTTGCAGTAGCACATTGTTTCTCGTTTCCGAATCTAGCCGCTTGAGAGATTACAATCGATACATTTCATGTGCTTTTTCAAGAAATAATTGTTATCTACCGAACAACTTAAAATTCAAATAGAATATTTTTTCAAAGGAAGCATCAATGATCAAGAGAAAGTGACTTTCGGTTAAACTCCCTCAAGATAACCTTCCATGCTCGATACAGTTTTATTGTGATAAAGTCCGTGTTATTCCTTGCAGTAGCGACTTGTTGCTTCCCCCGATTTTGGGGAAACCAACTTTTCAAAAATCTGCTAACCCTTGGCCATTTCTTCGCATATGGATGAAAATGTTATTAGTTGACAAATAAGCGGAGCACAGATTAGGATACAGCCAGGATAGAGCTTTTCAGTCATATATTTTTCAACTTCGACGGTTGCGTGGGCTAAGAGTTGCTTTTTGAGGCTTGATTTCAACCCCCTTCTGTAAGTTTAAGTCTAAAAAATGCTGCTTGAGGATGTTACGCTTCTCTTGCTCTTTCGAAAGAGACCTTAACTTTTACTATTAAGCGAATAGAGCCGAAATGGCATCAAAAAACGTTTTAACTCTACATAGTTTTTGGTCGTACTTAAGTTTACGGATGAAGACTAGAATTTGTAGACTAATTAAGCAGCATTATCCGGGTATTCAGCTTCAGGTTATTTCTCGATCTCCAAAAGGCATACAGTCTTTTTTCCATTTAAATACCGCTTTCCAACAATCATTCACTCATCTTTTGTTTACCAATTTAAGTGCCTTGGCTGCCATGCCTTGTACTTTGGAAAAGCAACCCGTCACCTGATTACACGCTGCAGGGAGCACTTAGGAATAAGTAAGGCAGGTCAGAAAATTAAGGTTAGTCCCTCAGCCATATGGGACCATATGAAGAAATCATTTCACGCCACGTCAGTGGAAGATTTTACAGTTTAGAACAAAGCTGACAATGATTTTGATTGGCTCACTCATGAAAGTTCATTAATTTTGCGCGATCGTCCGTCGCTTAACTCTCAGCAATCTTCTATTCCTTTAGCTCTGTTTTAGGTATTGTCCCCTGTGCGTACCTCATTATCTATTTTTCATGCAGGATTTGTTAAGAGAAACGCATTTTTGGTAGTTTATTGTCCTTATCGATATAAATTTAGCTTCATGCTTTTGGAAACTTGACATTCTGATGATGAAGCAAGTTTGCTTCGAAGCGTCAATAACTATAAAGATGGCCTAGTCTTTTAATTTTCTCGTCACATTGATATTTTTCAAATGGATTTGTCTTACTAATATTAATAGTTGGATTTGTCACAATTGGTTTGAAATATATGAACATGACTATCGTCAAAATTCTTGCTCGTTTTCTAATCAAGCTCCGTTTCCCTGCCAACACTCCGATTTACAAAAATTTCTACTCTCGATGTTCAAATACCAACAAACAATGTGTCTGTCTTTAAGGTAACTATCAAGGAATGGTTCAAAGATGATTTCCGATTGATTCGAGATCGAGCTCAATTCTTTTCGCTAGCCTTGATGAAATCTGATACCTTTTTGGGACACCCGGTAGAATACACCTCATCCAGTGCTGCCTCTGTAGGATCTTACTACAGGACTGCCTATTCCCTTTTCATGGATAAACATGTCATAGTATCTGCAATAGAAGCTAGAATACAGCCATTTGCACTAATTAACTTTTACAATTTTGCATTTGGTGTATAAGTGCTCAACCATGTAAAAATATCACGCTTCTTTGTATCATGAATCTATGTCGGTCGTAAAATAGATACCTTCTCGTTGAATAACGTTTTTTTTGTACTTTGTAGAACATTAATCTTTGACAGAAAATTTTATAGAAACATGACGATTCAAGATAATCATTCTCTCATATGGAGGCTTATCTTGTTACCCAGGAAACTAAATGTACGCTAAAAGTTATTTCTCTGCTCACCGCCATTCATTGCTTTCCAAAACTTTGGAAATTACAAATATCGAAACAAAAACACGAGGAAATTTAGTCGCCGATCTTTTGAAAATCAAAGTGGGCTGTCATATGTCCCGGTTCAATATATAAAGCGGAAGATCTGAGCAAACCGTACTTAACTCTTTGTTATACATAGGAATTATAAACGTAATAGCATAATCTCTTCTACCAATTAGAAAGATGATACCTTAGCTTTGCTACTATGGCTACTTAGTGAACAGAGAAGCCTTTCTTTGTAGAGAGATCTTCTTCCATATGTTTTGTTTATTTGATATTTGGAAGCCAAATACAGTTGAAAGAATTCATAAAGACATAAGGGCTCTACGAAAGTGTCTTATAACTTGATAATTTACTTTTTTTTATTTTTGGCCCAATCGCTTCCCTAAATTTGCAATAAAGATATTGATAGCGCAAAAACTCTTCTGAATGCACCACTTTAATGAACAGCCTCGTTTTGGGAATTATTCAAAATTCTTTCATTTGAAAGTTTAGAAGCCAAATTCTGATTTAGCACCCAAACTTTAGTCTAACCACAAGTTTTCATGTTGCTAGCGGTTGTAGTGTTAATTTTATGGCAATGTAAAGTTTAAAAATCTATAAGAGATTTGACCGTGAAAATGACTCGGGGTGTAAAGTTTCACCCCGAACGACTTTTCACGGACAAATCCCTTATAAGTCTTTGAACTTTACATTGTCATAAAATCAACATCATAACTGTCAGCAGTTTAAAACATGTCACCAGACTAAAGTTCCGGTTCCCAATCTGAATCTGTTCTCGAAATTTTCCTATTAACAATAGGAAGACATTTTGTTAAATTTCCAAAACGAGGTTGCTTAATTAAAGTGGTGTATTCCAAAGTTTGTTAATACCGGGCTTTTTGGACCCTCCTCCCCCCGTAAAGACGCCAATATTGCAGATATGAGAACGAAACTTGGTAAAATGGTGTTCAGTAACCAACTCTATACAATAGGTGGCTTTTTATTTTTCATTACATCCATGACGTCATGATGACGTCATAATTGAGAAAAATTGCAGTATTTGCTTGCTGTTGGCAAAATTGACAATATTTAAGTTTTTATTTGAAAATTCCTTTTTTAAATGGACTAGAATGTATCACGAAGCACCAATAAGTAAAAATCAAAAGTATAACATCTATTCAAGTTCATTACATATATCATATATTCGCTATTTATATACATCACTTTTTCATTGTTTAATTTAAGCCCCTAATTGCCAATGCAAATACTGTGAAATGCAATAAGATGATGTATAATAAGTAAGAAAGCCAATTTTAGTCATCAAAATTGTTCTAATGCATTTGTTATTATTTATATGATGTCATAATCATTGATGACGTCATTAAGTTTAAAACTGCTGACATCATCTAAAATGAATAAAACTATATATCATGTGAAAGCTCTTGTCAAGATCTATTGAATGGTAGTATTTTCAATGATCTGTGATCATTCTGGAAGAAAATAAGAGTCCATTCTTTTCTTTACCTGCTGACCACGTGTTGAAAGATGTTGGTCACGTGATCAGTGTCTACCATTTTGAAAAAATTGTTAGATTTTAATTAGTATATCAAATTTGAGGAAAATTCACAAAGTTTCAGCTCTGTATCCTTTGAACTGACCACACCGCATCAAATAATCTGTGCCGCCGGCACTTTGCCCCCCAACCCCGGTAGTATTAGAGTTAAAAATGGCAGGGATGGCATTAAAAGGTCAATACAATCTAGCTTCCATTATGGTCCCCCCAGGCTAGCACATGCTGACAGAGACGAAAGTTTAGATTCAAGTTTAAGGAGAGGTGTTCCACTTCATGATTAGTTTATAACTCAAGTTGATTTTAAAACATAAACAGTTGAAAAATCTTTTGAATTGGCCAGTTAATATCGAGCCAAGCCAAAATAAGTTATCAATGAACTTATAGACAACTAATAAACACGTATAGTTGTCATCAAATATCTCGAACTTGTCCCATACTCGGCTAAGCAATTGATAGCAAATATTATTCCAGCTATGCGTGATTAACCCTATCTGACCTGGGCGATTTGAAACACTCAATGCCTGGGGGGGGGCGGATTCCGCCCTCCCTGTTTATCTCTGTTGTTGCTTGAGATATGGCAACCAAACTTGGCACAAAGGCTGTTCATCATATAAACAATGGATTTTTGAAACAATGGTCTAATTAGCATTGTTTTTGTTGTTGCTAGAGCATAATTAATATTATGACGTCATATGACGTCATAAAAATGAAAGTGTGTTAAAAGGTCGTAAAACTTTAATTTTTGCATAGAAATGAAATATACAGATCAAGATAGATGTAAATTCATAGGTTTGACTTAATTGGACCATATAATATAATTGGAATATATTTTTCACAGAGTGATGCAGGACAAATTGGTTACCATGGAGACAAGGTTAAACATAGAACACCAAAATTGTTACCGTCTCGTTGCTTTATGATAGAAAGTTAAACTTGCTAAATCTTAGAGGCATCCAGCAAACACAGAAAAACGTATAAATGAAAATGTATGAGGGGG
Organism: Aurelia sp. 4 Dawson et al 2005; assembly: GCA_964019985.1. Lineage (NCBI taxonomy): Eukaryota > Metazoa > Cnidaria > Scyphozoa > Semaeostomeae > Ulmaridae > Aurelia > Aurelia sp. 4 Dawson et al 2005. Next base: position 9,513,375 of record OZ026500.1, on the reverse strand, counting down.
GCGGATCCGCCCCCCAGGTCAGATAGGGTTAATGTTGGAATCATGCGATGAATAAGTAATATGATAAAGCCATTAAAATTAACAGAAGCAGAAAGTCCTAGGAGATTTTAGCTTTTCAACAGGAAAGCTCTTGCTAATCAACCCATCATAGTTGTCATTCGCATTGCCTAAAATATTGAAATATTCTAATGATTTAGTAGGCTCCGGGTAATTTACGTGGTCTTTAACCTCATGTAGACCATGCGTCTTTTGACATTTGGAAGGCCAGCCCCAACCAGTCGCCGCCATGTAGCTGGAAACTACAGGGAGCTGCAAAAATGTTGTGCCCCACATTCAAGAAGATTGCGAAAAACGGCAGAGATTCTCACTAGATCCCATGAAATGTTGCTCTTCAGATGTTCAGGTAAAGTTTGCTGTTTTCAGTGGCGTACTCAAAAGGGGGGGGGGAGGAATGGGGGGTCTGGACTTTTCAAAGAGTTGGTCCTCGAGATTCGCACGAAAACGTAATAAAATTGGTGGGGGAGGGGGGGGGAGGCAGATCTGTCAAGAAGTGCTCTGTCAGATTCTTGAAAAGAAAGCAGAAAACGGTTTTTCAAGGATTAGTAGCAAGATTTAGGTTTCTAAGAAATGCTTGAACATTGCTGGAAGAGGCATTCTAAGGCAAAGTTGAATGCATGTCTTCAAACATTTTCCTGGGGGCTTGTCCCCTTCAGAACCACTCATTTCAATATCCCTTGTTATCTCAGCCTGGACATGCTGCTGTCGATTGAAAAAGATCCAGAATGTATTGTACTACATATCGGAACAAATGATTTGAATTCAAAGAAATCTGAAGTAGATATTGCAGAGGATATTGTGAATCTCGCAACGTCTGTCAAGAATAAGGATATTGAGGTCAAGATTTCAGGTCTCGTACCAAGAGGTGATGTGTGGGAAGCGAGAAGATCAAAAGTTAATCATGTGCTGCACGATCTTTGTAATGAAAATGAAATTGAACTTATAGAGCACCTAAATATTGACCCTGAGAAACACCTCAATAATAGCAAGATCCATTTGAATCGACATGGCGATCAGATTTTGAAAATAATTTGTTCACGGGATGCAGAAAGCACAGTAATTGACTCAAAGAACCGTTAGATGTAAAATCTAACTTAAATTATGATAACAGGTCCTCCTTCGAAATTTTTGGTACTAATCACCCTAATGTATCCGGTAACTGTTGCCCTCCGCGTGGCGTGAAATTAGGGTTTTTTAAAGGAATGGTCATTGCATCACTTAATGTTAACAGCCTTCCTGTTCATAAGGATGAAGTAGAAACTCTCTTAAAAGATCAGGGTATACATATTTTAGCCCTTAACGAAACTAAGATAGATGATAACTATCCTAGTGACCTCCTTCAACTTGACGGCTATAGATTTGTTCGGTATGATCGTAATCGAGATGGCGGCGGAGTAGGCTTTTACATTAGCAATACTGTTGTTGCTGATGTACGTGATGACCTCCCTTCTTTCTCCCTAGAGGTTCGATGCATCGAGGTTAAGCCTGTTAAAGCTAAATCGTTTTTCGTTGTCACGTGGTACAGACCTCCGTCTGATCATGCTGATACTTTCGATCGTTTGGACCAGTTCTTTAGAGTCTTGGATGCAGAAGATAAGGAAATGATCATGTTGGGGGACACTAACTGTAATGTGTTGGAGCTCCCCAAGATGGTCATAATATTCCACCTTGCACAAAGCGTATCATGCAATTTTATGACACTTTCGATCTTCAACAACTTATTTCTGAGCCTACACGTGAGACTGCTACTTTATCTACGGTTATAGACCACATTGCGACGAATGATCCTCGAAATGTTGTCGAATCGGGTGTACTACAGACTTGCATTAGTGACCACTATGTGGTATACGTAATTCGTAAATATTTTGGTTCGCTAAAACTTCAGCATAAAATTATAACAACACGACAGATGAACAATTTTGATGAAGAGCTTTTCCTCGGTGATCTTGCCTCGGTAGACTGGCAGGCTCTGAGAGTTTGGATGATGCTGTTAGTCGATGGTCCGATACTCTGTCTCAGATCATGGACAAACATGGACCCCTCCGGGAAAAGCGAGTCTCTGAACGGTTCTGTCCCTGGATAACACCCGAGCTAAAAAAGATCTGCAGGACGAGCGATAAACTGAAGATCGCTGCAGTGAAAGCTAACTCCGAGCTTTTAATGAGTGCTTACAAGCATATGAGATGCAAAGCAAATAATCCAAACAAATCGCTGAAAATGCAATGTTTCACCAATAAGCTTCGTTCCTGTGAAGGCAACATCAAAGAAACCTGGAAAACTATGAACCAAGTAATTTATAAGAGATCAAAAACTACGAACATTAAGGCTCTCAAAGAAGGTACCAATACTGACAGTAAATCCATAGCCGATACTATGAACAGTTTCTTTAGCAACGTAGGGAAAAGATTAGCTGAAAAGATCGCTCCCAAACCTAATCCCCTTCTTAATGGTGAGTTTGGAGATCCACCCAGCTGCGAGCCTTTTATTTTTTTCCCTATAAACGAGGAGACTTGGATTAGGGTTTTTGGCAGTATTAAAACTTCCAATGGGTCGGATGTTGACTGTATATCTAGTTTTTTCTTAAAAATTGGTATTTCAGTATTGGCACATTCTCTCGAGCAGCTGTTCAACTTATTTCTTTCTCTCGAACGTTTCCGGGACAGTTGGAAAATTGCGAGGGTAGCACCAATCTTAAAGATGGAGCCACCGATGACAAACCAAACTATAGGTCTATCTCTGTTCTCCCTGTTATTTCCCGACTTTTCGAGAGGCTAATCTTCGATCAGCTCTACGACTATCTTAACCGGAATCAGCTCATCTTTCTCCTACAGTAGGTGTTCAGGAAACTACATTCAGTCCTAACATGTCTACTTAAAAGCATTAATGACTGGTATTTAAACATTGACAAGGGGAGGTATACTGCAGCAGTCTTTATCGATCTTAAAAAAGCTTTCGATACTGTAGATCATGAAATCCTTTTGAACAAACTGAACTACTATGGCGTCAGGGGTAAAGAACTGAGCTGGTTTCGGTCGTATCTTTTCAATAGGAAGCAGCTTTGTGGAGTAACTGGTCATTCATCTGTTACTGAAGGAGTAGATTGTGGAGTTCCTCATGGCTCCTGCCTAGGACGCCCACTCTTTCTAGTTTACGTAAATGACCTCCCCCACTGTTTGAAGACTTCTGATGTGGCAATGTTTGCTGACGACACCACTATCTATTACTCCTCTCCTTCTATGAACGATATCAATGCTGCAATAAATGCAGACCTTGAAGCCCTTCGACGTTGGCTTGAGGGCAACAAGCTATCGCTTAATGTCGTAAAGATCCAAGGAATGATAATAGGTAGCAGGTGCAAGCTTCTTAGTATAGACTTGCCTAGCTCTTCCAAGCCTGACCTTAACATCGGTAGCGAGGAGATCGTCGTGGTTAACAACACCAAGTATTTAGGTCAGTAGGTTGACGAACAACTGAAATGGTCTACCCACTTGTCCTCAACAATCAGGAAGGTCTCTAGAGGTATCGGCATGTTGAAGTATTCAAAAAGATACCTACCAAAGGAAAGCCTCATTATTCTGTATAGAAGTCTCGTTGAGCCCTACTTTAGGTATTGCTGTTCTGTTTGGGGATCTTGCAGTGCGTCAGCCCTCGATAAGTTGCAGAAACTGCAAAATCGAGCTGCTAGGATTGTCACAAACAGCCCCTATGATGCCTCAGCTTTGCCCTTGATAGGGAGTCTCGGCTGGCTGACTCGGCTTTGCCCTTGATAGAGAGAACTGATCGACTTTGCGACGAGCAAAATGGTCTATAAATCTCAGAATGCCCTCGCCCCAGATTACTTGCGAAACATATTTCAAAAGGTATCTGAGGCTACAAACCGTCAGCTGAGGAACTCTAAAACTGACCTTAGATTACCACTATTGAGAACATCTACTGGTCAGAAATCATTTGCTTACAGAGGGGCTAAGGTCTGGAGTGACCTACATAGTGTTGTCAAAGCATCCTCATCATTCTGCTCCTTTCGAAGAAATTATAAAGCCAAACCATGACTCATCTCGTTTTTCCTTTCCTTTTTTTTGTTTATATTATTGTAAATAGGGTTTGTATATTTTAGTTATTATTAGGTTTTTGTTTTGCATGGCTCCCTGTAAAACAGTGTATAACTGAGTGGATTACCATGGATAAAAATTTAAAATGACAAAAAATGTGAATGTCTGTATGGATTCCTGTTTGCTACCATTGTCGAAGCAATCTTATCAAAATGATTTGAAGAGCCTGTACCATGACGTGCATGAAATGATTCAAATTGCAACAACAATTTCTTTTGCTGTACCCTGGTACCAGACTCTCTCTAAAAGAAAGGAAAATTTTCTTTTAGAGAGAGTCTGGTACCCAGGGCACTTTGGCTGAAGCTTCTTGCAAAAACAATGCAATCGACCTACCAGAAAATTATAAAGTAAAGAGAGGAGAAATTTCCTCGAACATTAAGATCGAAGGACCAGACGCACTAGTGGCAAATCATTTTCCAGTGAAGCTAGAGAATGAATTTGTAATTCGTCCTTGATATGCTGGACTGGTCGTTACTGGACAACTATCCTTCTTTTTCACTTTACTAGAGTAACTTCCAATGATTGGTATAAATTCTCACCGCAAATTTAACAGTACGACCTGCCTAGTTTTGTGTTGATTGCAGCTATGTTTGCAATGCAAAATATAGCTAAAAAGGGCATTTCTCTCCTTTTCCGAGCGTGGGCTGAAGGGCGTGGTCACTAAAAGTTTTCTGGGGCTACGCCCCAGATCCTCACTCGTCACCCTCTGCGAACGCCTCTGGTCTGGCTGCTTTTCTCGTAATCATCCGTTGAAAAATGATAGTGCTATGGCTTCAGAAGACCAAATTTTCCTTATGACTGAAAAAAGCGGTGTGCCATTTTGTTTGACTATGTTGCAGTGATAAATTCAAATTTTACAGCAGAAGTTTAAGCCACAACCGAGTATTGATGATTACAACCATTGACGTAAATAGTCGAATACCGAAGAATACAAATGTTTTAGATTGATTTAGATAGTTTATTCTTTGATGTTCCTGCTGTGTTCCAGCCGTGTTCTAGCCACGAACTCACGAATTGTGAAACCACCCCTCAGACAAGAATTGAGAGAAACAAATAAATATAAAAGTGGTTTCAAGCATGTGTGATTCAAACAATAACTCCTCAAACGACTATCGCATGATTCAAACTCTGTAACGAAAATGATAATATCTCCCCCAAAACATTACAGCCAATGTCGAATCAAGGGCGTCGCCAACCCAAAGAATTCGGGGTGGAAATGCAAGGGGGTCTGGTGGGATGAAGCCCTCAAAAAGGATTTTCTGACCACGCTCTTCAGACGCTCGGAAAAGGTAGGGAAGCCCTGCTTCTATTTTGATCGGTTTGGATATTTTTGGAAAAGCAACCATCTCAAGCAGCATTTTATGTAACTGCGGGTAATTTGAAAAAACCAAAATCAAAACAGAGGAGCTCGGCAGAAGTGAAAGATGTTATTTGAAATCAAGATAGAAGATATTCTAGAAGTTATCAATAACTCTGAATTTAAAAACAAATGTCGGAGATGTAAGGTGACTTAAATCAGGGGCTTGGGCAATCTGAATATAGTCTATTGTCTTCCATCATATTTGATGATCTGAAGAGATTATTAAAACAATTGGACAAATGATGCCAGGAGCCTATCTTTTGTTCTATTTTTAGAACTAGACGCTATATATCCGTCATTTGTATTCAAGAGGAAAATCAGTTGTCAAAAAAGTCAAAGTCAATGAAAATATACCTCCCTCTCCACCTTCTCCACCTCAACAAAGATTTTTAACGGATTTCGAGAAATTAGCAGTGGCGAAGTTAGAGGTCATGCTTGTCATGCCGAGCATGACAAAAAGTGTCAAAAATAATGATTTTTTCAATCACGAAAATCGTTTTTTTGTGCGAAAACGCAGTTTCTTGCCACCCAGCTAGTTCAGAAATACAAAGATTGATCGAATAATTGTCAATATGGTTGGTCTAATGATGTCCCCCGTGTTTAGTTCAGCTCGTCCAATGAGATTCGATTGAGAACAGGAGAAAAATAAGGCATCCGTTGTGATCTTAGCGCGACCTCCGGAAATCCCCCTATGAAGATAGTCATGCCATTATGACTGTTATCCCTATGACCAGTCGTGCTCGACAAAAGAACCCACTTCTGACACAAAAGCAAAGGACAAAGCATAGTCGGGCTCCAAAAATAGAGCCTGTCCTAGGTCATGATAATAACAATCATAATCTACTCCTGCTTCTCGATCAATGGTGCGTTTTGATTGGTTGAATATTTTATTCCACCAAAATCAATGCAAAGAATTTGAACCTCAAATCCGACAATTTCTCAAGGCAGGACTGAAATGATTGCATTAACCCTGTGTGTCGCCGCCGTGAGTTCGTGATTGAGTTCAATGGTTGGCGTGTAGAAAAGAGAGGGCCTAGCTAGCAAAGCAGAGAGATAAGAGCAGAGAAGAGCCTAGGAGAGAAGAACGTCCAGTTTCGCTTTGCACAGTTCGAGCAAGCTTGGTTCCTGTGTAAAGAATGTTGGCTGTGTGGAATGCAGGTAAACATTGACTTCTCTTACAGCCTTGTTCATTACAGCCTTACAGCCTTCTATACTAGCCTCGTTCATTGTAGACTGCTTCTCATTCTGACCTGAGATGAGGGGCATTTCACTCACAGAAAATCCCGTACGTAACAATTTCGTTTTCAATCAAAATCCATCATTAACAATTACCTCACAAATAGACAACAAAGAGTTAAAGTGAATGGGTCATTCAGTTCTTGGAAAAGCGTCGTACGTGGTATTCCACAGGGGTCAGTCTTAGGGCCTCTGTTATTCAACATCTACATTAATGATCTTTTACTCTTTATTCAAGACTCGGATATATGTAATTATGCAGATGATACTACAATCTATACCTGCAATAAGAGCATTGATAACATAGTTCATATGCTTGAAAATGATTGTGCGATAGCATTGAAATGGTTTGCTAACAACTTTATGAAATTAAATGCAGATAAATGGCATCTGTTGGTTCTTGGGCAGAGATGTGACGATCCTGTTACTGGTAGGACTGGAAGTGCGAACGTTGTAAATAGCTATGAAGAGAAACTACTGGGAGTTTTTTTTTTTTTTTTATTATTCACAAACAAACCATACTGAGCTAAAACAACAATATATTTACATTCAATATGCCATTCACAGCGGGAAAGGACACAGGGTCATCTAGTTCCCACTGTCAATGGCATTTACATTTCTTTAATAATTTACAAATTCAAAGAAGATAAAAAAAAAAATTGGGAAAGGGGGTGTCGCTGCGTCGGTGTTATCATGCCCATGGAGAAACGTACAATCCACCCACCAGAGGCACCAGGCCCAGCCCATGCGCGGCACCGACCACGCCCGCCCACGCCGAATCCCCCGAGCACACCCCAAGCCGAGCCGCCATGCAACCCCGAATGCCCACCCCTAAACCGCCCGAGCACAGCACCCCGCAGCACACCGCGCCACCACAGGAAAGTCCTATGGTGACCCACTGCCCCGCGAAGCACCATGCACAAGCAGCCAAAGGGGCAGCCACCCAAAGCAACACCACGACCAGGCCCCGGAGGAGCACGGAAGACCCGACACAAACAAGCGAGAACAGCACCGCACACAAACCAGGCCCGCAACCACAAGCAGGCAGACCACACGCTCCCCCATGAGCAGGTACTCTTTACAAAAATTTTTATCCGAACCGCCTCGTCTTTTCAATGAACGAAATTGTAGCTTCAATAATCATTCTGTTTGTTGAGATATTCAGATTATCACTTCCATATAAAAGTAGATCACACAAATTTTTTGAATCCATGTCTGTAATATCTAAGTCTGGGACTTCTGCAAGCTGACGGAAGAGATCCATACGTTCCAAACCAAACTGGGGGCAGTGCAGGAGAAAGTGTTCATTATCCTCCTCTCCCATTCCACATAAACAGCGGGGGCTAAAGCAGTCAAAATGGTGCCGAAATCTGTGCTCGTTGAGTGGACTAAATTGTAGGCGCAGTTTTGTTAAATTCTTGATACCTACTCTGTCATAAACACTGTAAACCGATCTTTGTTTTGGTCTTATTACTGCTAGTAGTTTACGCTTGAATTCTGAAATTGTTTCAGATTCTTTGATATTATTTTCCAACGAGTGCCTGGAGTTCTGGGAGTTCAAATTGCCTGGAGTACTGGGAGTTCAAATTGATAGTTAACTGTCCTTCGAAAACCATGTTTCCAAACTGTGCCAGAAGGCTAGCAATAAACTTTATGCACTTGCCCGCATATCACCATATATGGATCAGAGAAAATCGAGAACTCTCATGAGGGCATATATTACCAGTCAATTCCAGTACTGTCCTTTAATCTGGATGTTTCACAGCAGGCAGCTCAATAAAAAAATTAATAAAATACAGGAAAGAGCTTCGAGAATAATTTATAAGGTTGCCGAATCTACTTATAATGAACTATTAGAGAAGGACTGTGCCGTTACTGTTCATACAAAGAGCCTTCAATTACTTATGACTGAGATGTACAAAACCATACAGTAAATGACCTGAATCCTTCTTTCATGAAGGACATTTTCTGTGAAAATGAAAGTCATTACAATTTGCGAAACACTGTCGAATTTGTTCAACCAAGGGTGAGATCGGTGGGTAATGGCACAGAAAGCGTCAGATTTAAAGGTCCACAACTATGGCAAATGTTACCACAAACGATAGGAAACTCGGGATCCCTTGCTCTGTTTAAAGCAAATATAAAAAATTGGAAGGGAGAAAATTGTCCATGCAAGCTGAGTCGCACTTTCATTCCGAACTTGGGCTTTTTATGATGTTTTTAAAAATTTGTTTTATTGTACACTTTGATGAATTGTAAATAGCTTTAATAATTTTGTATCTTTTATCCACACTTTGTAATATATATTTTTAGCGTTGGAATTAATTAGCTAAATATTTTAGCTATCAGTTATTTTGTTGCCAACGTAAAAGAAATTGTTAATAATAATAACCCACTATTAGGCCCAGTAAAAGGGAGGCCTAAACTGGTTTGCATCATTACCAAGTACAGTACAAAATGGGTTCTTAGATGCTGGAATTCGTCTGTGACTTTTTACGAGGTAGGCCTAAATGAAGTCTGGACAACTTACAATAATTTGTCACCAAAATGGGACTAGAAGGGTGAACTATATATTTCAAAAGTTAAGAAAGTAGGAGAGGTAAATAAGAACAACAAAAGCACAATGCCATTACATGTATTGTACTCAAAACGAAATTATAATTTGGCCTTATCTAACATGGGGCTGATTATCCTTTCTGTCTCATGAATTACCATAATTAATTCTAGATTTCTTTGTTTTCCACCATTGTAAAACAACTAACATTACTCCTATGTCAATTAAGAATACTTAATTTTTCAAGTGAACTTTCCAGAGATCTATCCTGTTTTCTTTCATGGTTATAACCTTGTTGATCAAAGGATTTCCAAGAGAACTTGGAGGTTAATCAGTTGGTGATACTGGAATGAAATGATGCCTTTGTTGACTTCCCTGATTGATAGTATGAAAAAATTGTCAAGAGAACATTCCTGCTTGTGCATAATTACCATAATTTGTTAATGGTAGAAGGTATTTCCAAATTTACATTCTTCAAAGATGAGTTATTGCATTTGAAATGTTGTGTAATTCTCTGGAACAGCATCAACGAAGTCATTCTTCAGAGGAAATTCCCTGCTAGCTTTCAACCAAAGTAATTGCCAAATGTAACAAATTTGATATCCAGCACCTGGAAGATCTATTTTTAGACATCACATACATATCAGGTTTGAATTATGTTTGATTCATGGAATTCACTTTGAAAGGGCCAAGAATTTGAGGGACTCCTGCTATTTCCTTTTGAGAAGGACAAAGAAATCTCCAGACTGAATGAGTCAATAATGCCAAGATTTGTATCAATAACAAATAGAATTGATAAAAAAAGCAAGAAACTAAGTTGGCCAAAGCAAATTTTCTTCTGAGACAAAACATGTTGCCTTCATTCTGGTCTAAACAATGTGAAAATTTAAAGTTTCCCCTTTTCAGGTAAAAAGCAGTTCCTTCAAGCAATGGGTTTCACCCAAATTTCTCTTTGAAAGAGTGCATTTTCCAGCAAAACTAAGGGTGTGGCCTGAAAATTTTTCCCCCTGACTTCTGCGCCTTTGGCGCTAAAGTCTTTTTCCTTTGAGCCTTCAACTAAGAGCATGACTAACCATTTTCATCCAGCTTCGCCCCTGGAAAGTAGAGCGTCAATTCTGAGCAAAACTGAGTCCACTCCAGTCGACCCCGTAGTGACGCCCTTGTTTTGATTGCTTTTTTGTTCAGAAATCACAGAAAATAAATTCGCATAAGTTAGCCGAAGGAGACACAATGAGTAAATGAGTGATTTGAATGGTCTTAGCCACGATTAACCTAAGCTACTCTCTTCAGGATTTGACTGAATGGACCATTTTGTAATTTAGAAAAAGGTACTGGAGAGAGCGTGGCCCGTTCTGACAGCCTTGGTAACAAGCGGGAGACCTGGGGAATCTTCTCCCATTCAATTCAGTTCAGTTCAGTTCAGTTATATTTTAATTTCCACAACAAACAATTCAAAAATATTAATGATACATACAAAAAGAACTAGACCACAAAGATATAAAACATGTTACAGAAAATTCAATACATTGATAAGAAATTAATACAATATAGAAATACTAACTGAGGAAAAAATGAATAGCATGCAGGGAATTACTTAAGGAGGAGCCCCCTCAATAGGTAAACTAATCGAGGAGGGAGTCCCCCCCTATCCTGAAAGGTTATTGAATGAGTTTGGATGAATTTGAATAATCTGAGAAATTTACATTTTTGCATTTCATTTTTAAAATTGTGCAACATATCAAATTTAGCTCAGGGTGTCACAGGTAGTAGGGAAAAATCATCAAAAACCACAAATACCCCCATCCCACCCCATGCGCCGGCCAGATCCACCAGCCCCGCCCAGACAAGCCCAACGACGACAATGCCCGCAATACAAACAGCCCCGGCACAAACCCAAAAGGAAACAAGATCTTATTTCCCCTCGAGTGGACACCAGGACCACCCGCACCACAGACACACCCACCGCCAGGCCCACCCAGACAAAGCCGGGGAATCCGACAAACACACAAAGCAAAAAGGAGAGGCACCCGCCACTTTCACAAATTTTTTCCCAACTACCCGTAAGGGTATCAATTGACCTTGTTCAATAAGTAAAAATCACCTTGACTGGCCTGTTTAGTGCAACATTGATGAACAGATGAACAAATATGATGTGAGATGTAAGCTTTGATAATCGAGCTCATTGGACAAGAAAGCAGAGCCACCGACAACAATGGAGGATAGGTAAGTAAGTAAGTATAAGTAAAAATTTGCAATTAAAATGATAAAAATGGACAAAAGTTCACAAAAAATTTAAAGGAAAAGAAAAGAATCTAATTACAAGTGTACACTATAATACAAATTTTAAACTTAAAATATAGATTAAAAACACCCCAATTTAAAAATGGCAGGGGTGGCATTAAAATTTCAATACAACCTTGTTTCCATAATGGTCCCCCCAGAGGTGTTTCTTTGTCGTATTTATAGACAAGCACTGTACTATCTCAGGTCATTCACTTTAAGAATATTCATAAGAATTCTCTCAAGGCAAAAGAATTACTGGTCTTTCTTTTGGAAAATTTAAAGAACTGGACAGTTCTTAGCCTGTATCTGGAACACAGGCTAGACAGTTCTATGCATCACAACAAGAGGTTTGTTTTATGCCTGGTGCGGCAAAATGAAACTAATGACAATAATCCGTTGTATCAAATTGTTCAAATCCAAACAAAATCAAATTAAAGATGCTCTGCGAACTGATTTTGCTGTGGTTCAGAAAAAGGCGGTAATTAGCTCATACTGCAATGGATTATTTGTCAAAATGCAAACAATCGTTCACTTGGCCAAATGTGTAGTCTTCCTATTTTCTTACTCTTTCAACTTACACCACAGAAACACTGCATGCAGGATAGCGCACTGAGCATTTCCTGATGTTTATATGCTTATAGGCAGTTGAGGTGAATCACAGCCATTTTTCGGTGTGAATTGTGGCAAGAAAATATTATTGCTTTGTCAATGAACTTAAGAACATGAAATTAATTTTACTAACAGAAGGGGATGTCACAATCAACCTTCTAAACAACAGACTGCACTAAACTTTCTACTTTGATGGATGCATAACAAGAAGTTTCAATCCACAATTACAACTATTTATTGTACTTTTAGCATGGATTATCAGATATTCTTTGAAAGCTCTCTGCAGGAGTTAGGAATGTTGAAGCGCGAGCGAAGCGAGCGCTTAACTTCTTAGTTCATCCATTTCATTTCATTTCATTTGATCATTGTTTAAAACACACGAGATCCTTTCAGCAAATTAATATCCTATTAACAATATTTCTATAAAATAATATGAGAAAAGAAAAAAGAAAAAATTGAAATATTGCTGCTCTACCAAGGGGTCGTGTTTGGGTCCTGTGAAAGGTTCAAAAGATAATCTCTAAGACCTGTTCTAAAACGAGCGATTGAGTCTCTTTCTCGAATGTTATCAGGGATATCATTCCAGTTTTTGACACCAGAGAAGTAGAAACTTCGCTTTGCATATTCTAACCTAACTTTAGGAATTTGCAGATCTCCATGGTTTCTGGTTCTATACTCTGAAATTATGGATCTTTCAGTGAACTTATGGCGAAGATTTTCGGGACAGAGGTCATGCAAGATTTTATATGTCATGACTCCTTGGTCAAAGGAGATCAATGACTTTACAGAGAGCCATTTGCAAGTCCATCCGTCCTTATACTTGGCATTCGCTATTAGCTTCTTTGCCCTTGTCTGTAATCGTTGCAATTGGGATAGTTTGGTGCTGGAAAGAGTACTCCAAACAATGTTGCCATAGCGAAGATGGCTTTCAAAGAGAGCTTTGTAAACTTGATCAAGTTTCCTTTGCGGAAGGATGTTTTTCAGCTTTCTTAAGGAGCTCAAGCCCCCTTTCAGCTTTTTTTTGATAGCTTTGTACTGCTCTTTCCAATTAAGGCTTTCGTCGATGTTGATCCCTAGGTATTTTGTCTTGTCAACCCTTTTGATAACTTCATTATTGAGGACAAGATGTGGCAAATCATTACCTATCTTATTTAGTTGTCGCCTGTGGCCTATAACCATATATTCACTTTTACTGGCATTCAAACTAAGTTTATTAATCCTCATCCAATTCGATACATTTTCCAGCTCGTTTTCAAATCTGTTAGAAGTTCATTCAGGTTTTCTGATGCGATATTCACACATGTATCATCAGCATACATATTTGGGATCGTGCTTTTTAGACAATTCTCAAAATCATTAATGTATAGTATGAAGAGTAAGGGTCCCAAACACGAGCCCTGCGGAATACCACACTTAATGCTGCTTGTGCTGGAAGTGGATCCGTAAAAATAACAGAACTGCTCCCTATTGGACAGATAAGAAGTGAACCAGCTGTGGGAAGCACCTTCAGCACCATACTCTCGCAATTTCGACAATAGGATTTTATGGTCAACGGTATCGAATGCTTTCTTGAGATCAAGGAATATACACAAGTTTATTTTCCCCTCATCAGAGTTCTTGAACCACGGGTCTATAACATTCAATAGACATGTCAGTGTACTGTGTAGTTTTTGGAACGCAAACTGGTTTAAACAAAGCCTTTTTTGTTCCTTTAGAAACTCCATTAGTTGGTCGTGTACAATCTTTTCTAAAATTCTTGACACAACTGATAACACTGAAATAGGCCGGTAGTTGTTTACATCTGTTTTCGTGCCCGCCTTATGAATAGGTGTTACTCTGGCTAATTTCCAGATCCGGGGGAAAATACCCCCTTCTAAAGATGCATTGTATATCAGTGTCAGTGGTTTCGAAACTAAGTTTATGGCATCTTTAAGTATTTTGACGGGGATTCTGTCAGCACCTGGAGACTTCGAGTTATCCAGAGCTTTTATAGCACGTTCTACATACCCTACATTTACTGGCTGTAGCTTAAATTTGGTTCCTCCGGTTTTATCTCCAAGGTACTTAAGAGGGTCATCGGAAGGCTGAGTTTCTATTTTCTCCGCTAACTTAGGTCCAACCGTCGTAAAATGTTTGTTGAAAGCTTCTGAAATTTGTGAAGCTGATTTTAGTTCTGTGCCTTCAAAAATGATGTTTTGAGTTACAGTTTGATTTGAGTTCTTATGTAAAACCTTATTTATTGTTTTCCACATAGCTTTCGGATTGTTTTGGGTTTCATCAATAAGGTTGTAGTAGTATTCCTGTACCCTGGCACGTAGTTCAGAAGTGACTTTATTCCGTAACTTCTTATAGTCTGACCAATAGGAAGCATCTTTCTCGGACCTCTGTTTTGCTAGATCACGTTCCTTCATCAGGTTTTTTATTTCTACAGTAATCCAAGGAGCGTGATGGCTTGTTATTTTTCTGCGCTTTAATGGTGCACGCACCTCCAGAAGAGATGAGATAACACTATTAAAGACCGAAGCCATGAGATCAGGGTCGCCATTAGTTGGGGAAAGCATCTCGTTCCAGTCAATGGCTGACAACTCGTCCAGGAATAGCTGCTTATCATAGTTTCTAAGGCTACGTGTTTCGACTATTTTCACTTGCTTATCTAAAAGTCGCTTTGCATTTAGTTTCCTAACTGCAAAGGTAAGGTAATGATCGACCATTCCTAATTTTAGCACGCTCGCTCTCAAAATGTAATTTGGGCGATTGGTGGCAAAGTGATCAATAAGAGTCTTAGAAGTGTTTGAAGCACCATCTTTCTCTAGCGCAGCTACCCTAGTATATTCATTTATTTGCTGCTCAAATTGGAACTCAGAATAAATTGATTTTATGCTTTTGGTGCACCCATCCTTGTGATTTTTTAGATCACAGTTAGTGTCACCAATTAAGATAATCTCTTTACCTTCTGCATCTACAGCAGAGAGTAAGTTCCTTAATGCCTCAAAACTCTCCTTGTCATTGCCTTTGTCATTGTTCACTGAGATAGTATTTCCAGCTCAGATGCTCATCTAACAGGAGACCCAAGAGCTTAACCCTATCAGGCCTAGGGTATTTGATGCTCTAGGAAGAACCTAGAGCATTGAAACTTTGCATGTGTATAGAACATCATATGGTGAACCCAAAAATGAAATCTATTTTCAGATATGTCACGAGACCTTTCCATGACGTCACATTGTTCAATTTTCAAAGTCAATAGGGTTCAGTAATAAAAATTTTCAATCGTTGATTGTGAAAAAATAAAAAGCATTTAGGAAATCAGTTTGATTTCATTGTATTCTATGTCTAAATAGTATTCACTCCGTGAAGAAAAATTAATAAAAAGTGATGACATCATCACACAGGAATGCAAAGAATGTGCGCATGCGTAGTGTCAAAATCCGCAAAACCAAACGCTCAAATTAAAAAAATTTTAATTTGTTAGATAGAGCATCAAAAGTAGTATGTATTCCCTTCTTTTCATCATTTTATCACATACGCTGTAGATTTTATTAGGCATTATTCAAAATTTTACCCATACATCTCTTGAAAACTGCTCGCGTTTACCCCCTGGAATGAAATTAATTTTTCAAAAAATTAATTTTTGATCGTGACAAGAGTAAAAACTAAAAGTCAGAAAGTTTCGGCTTTGTATGTGCACTTGGTAAATTTCTGCAAGCAAAAAACCACCAAGGAGAGGCTGATTCAGCCCCCCTAGGCTTGATAGGGTTAACAAATTGTACTCTTTTGATACTTTCTTCCCTATTTTGAAAACAGCATCAGAAGGAACTTTTATTGATGAATAATGAAAGATAATATAATTGGTCTTATCACCCGGGGGGGGGGGTACTTGACCAGATTTTGGACGGGGACGTGCCATCGAGGCTTCAAACACATACCCGTTCCTTATACCAATTTTTCCAAAATGTATACCCGACTTTATACAAATTTATCTAAAATGTATACCGGACTTTATGCCAATTTTCCGAAAATGCATACCCGACCCTATACCAATTGCGAAAATTGGGAAAATCGATGCCGTTCCTCATACCAAAATCGTGAAAATCGATACCGTTTCTTATACCAAAATCGTGAAAATCGATACCCTTCCCGATGGCACGTCCCCGTACCCAAAATATGTATAGTGGCCCCCCGGGTCTTATCAGTGTTTAATGATAATTTGTTAGCATCAAGCTATTTCTTTACCAATCTCAGCTCTTTGTTGACAGTTTTAATCAAATTAGCTAAATCTTGGGGTTCATAATAGATGTTTCTATCACCACAAAGAGATAAAAAGTGAGTCTCTTTAGAAACATTTGGTAGATCATTGATGTAGATGAGGAAAATTAATGGATCCAGTACAGAACCTTGTGGTACACCACAAGTAACTGAAAGTAAGTCAGAATTACTTCCATTAACAGAAACATATTGATTTCTATCAGATAGATATGACCTAAACCATTCAAGATCACATCCACAAACACTATAATATTCCAGTTTTGATAGTAGAATTGCGTGATTTACTGTATCAACAGCCTAGATCAATGAAGATACCAAAACCAAATCTTTATTATCAAGTGTATTTCTTATAGCTTCTTTTAGACTCACAAGGGCATGATCAATTGAGTGGTTTTCTTGAAATCCAAATTGTAATGAATAAAGAACCTTACGTATTTCAAGGAATCTATACAGTCGTTTGTATATTACCTTCTCAAATATCTTGCTGAAGATGGGTAAAAGAGACATTGGCCTATAATTTGATGGCAGCTCAGGATTACCTTTTTTAAACAATGAAATCACTCTGGCTATCTTTAGTTTATTAGGGAAAGTACCAGACTGGAAAGTCTGATTCACAAAAAGAGCAAGAAGAGGAGAAATTGAGGATCCAATAACTTTTAGTAATTTCATAGGTATACCATTCGGACCTACAGATTCGGACCTTCATAGTACCCCCAGGATATCATTTTTATGATCATAGGGAGGAAAAACCCTTCAAAACTCTCAAACTTTGAGCGGCTATGAAACGAATGTTAGCAACCGCTATAATTGAGGCTTTGTCGTCCCGATGGTAGGGGTGTCAAAGCCACCTCTCTACGCATGCGCCTGGAATTATCCCTTTTTGGTCCCCATTTTGCAGTTTCCTATTGATTCCCATTCAAAAATCACTCACTTTCAGTCGGCTATTCAAAAGATTAAAAACATGTGAGAGGCAAGTGAAGGGTTGAAAGGGGTAATAGACCACGGCGCATCCGAATTTTGGGGTTTCAAGAATTGTGGGGGTCGTTATATGATGTCATAAATAGGGGTCAAAGAAAAGGGTCTTTTTTCCAACCTGAGGCTACGTTTGGAGTTGATGCTCGATGGTTACTCAACCGATTTTAACGAAAAAAAGATTTCAAGAGACCGATCACGTGGGAGTTGTTTACCACCATTTGGGGTACGATACTACCCCTGGGAGCTTCATGACGGGGGCTCAAAAATGGGGTAAAGTTTTGGCCCACGCCTATTTGCGCGCTAACTCAGTTTTGCGCCGGGCAAACGGATTCAGGATGTCAAAAATCGACGTAAAACCACATTCTTTACCTATTCCAAGTTTAATGTGCCATTTATTTCCAGAATTCAAAGAATAACGAGCCATTTCATTTTGGAAGCTGCGGTGAAAGTTCCTTAATTTTCCGACTTAGGCCCATTTTCACTCCAAAGAAATTGGGCTTATTTTCGCATTAAATGCATTTGCCAACCTCATTTCATTGTCTAAATACCTTTAAATGGGTTGAGTAAAGGTCCTCCAAGTGTCTGTTGTCAGTTTCTCGATTTTTCCATAGAATTGTCAGCGTAACATTATCAGATTATCAGCGTTTTGATTGTTTTTCTAAACTGTCAGATTCTCATACACGATTTATTCGGAACTCTGAGACTGACGTTCATATACCTCGAATGAGAACTTCAAACGGACAGAAATCTTTCGCTTATTGTGAAGCCAAAGTTTGGAACGATCTTGATTCAGATACTAAATTGGCATCCTCTATTCAGTGCTTCAAATCGAGACTAAAAAATTACTTGGGCCTCTAAGGGCCAATTTCCAGTCAGCGGAATTTTCCGAGCGGACGGAATTTTAGACAATAAAAAGTTGCTCAGCCGTAACTATCTATTGAATTTCAGAGCGACATTTTCTCTAAAGGCTGATTTCCAGTCGGTGCAATTTTCCGAGCGGGCGGAAATTCTATTGTTTGCGGGAGAAAATGTCGCTCTGAAATTGAATAGATAGTTACGGCTGAGTAGCTTTTTATTGTCTAAAATTCCGCCCGCTCGGAAAATTCTGCTGACTGGAAATTGGGCTTTACAAACAAAAGAATTTCCGCCCGCTCGGAAAATTCCACTGACTGGAAATCAGCCTTAATGCTGGGTAATTCCGCTTTCCTTTTCCCTTTTATTTCGTTCCATAGTTGACATGGCATTGATAAATTGTTATAGGTTTAAAGTAAAAATAGGCTTTTAGTTGTAGGTTTGAATTCTTTATTTTGTAGTGTTTTTTTTCCAAAGGGCCAATTGTAAAGCAGATTTCAACCCTGAATTGTTACCCAGTATAGATAAATTTAAAATGAAATGAAATGAAAATAAAATAAGATGACAGGCCATTTTTAGTCGATTTTTCCTTGATTTTTCCGAGGATTCCCCGGGTCTCCCGCTTGTTACTATGGCTGTCAGAACGGGCCGCGCTCTCTCCAGACCCTTTTTCTAAATTGCGAAAAGGTCTATTGCATGCCCATGCTAGCACAATCAGCACCAAAGATTGAGATGTCTATTCGACAGCCATTTTTCAGGAATAGTCTTCTGAAAGCGCTTTGCCTTTCCTCCTGCAAACTTTCAAAATATGCACTATTTGAGAAAGAGTACGGATAACTAGTCAATAAGAATCCTTTGTGATTCATTCTCCATGTGCTCATAATGCTCCAATCGCCAAAATACAGAAAATCAATCTAAGTGTAACGTAATATAGCTACTGGATATCAATTTTTAATGAAAATGTAGAGAAGTATTTTTTTTATATAATCTCATAAAAATACAACAACTACACAATTACACAACTACACAACTACATAACTACGAAAGATTACAAAAAACGATGCCACAAGGAGAAAGGAAATACATATCAACCCTGTGGCCATTTAACATATAATTATAAATCTAAACATAAGGAAATTATCTAATATAAATCTAAGGCTACATATATACAAGGGAAAGATGTGTCCATGTGTTGGGGTTTGCAGCAGAGATTTAAAAGCGCTTAGTCGTGTGAATGAATTTCAGGGTAGCCTCTATGAGTCGTTTATTAACATCAAATGGTAACCTTTCATTGCCATACAGAATGAGTTCAATTAACAATTCATTTGAGAGGTTAGAAATGTCACAAGGAGGCAAAATTGCGTTGAGACCATTGAGAAGCTCGCGTCTAGGTTCTTCATAAGATTGGCAAAGCAGCAGGTAATGTTCCGTGTCCTCAACACCATCGTTTGCAGGACACATCGGGTCTATTGTGTCTCTAAAATTATGCCTAAATTTGTGAAAATTTAATTTGCTGAGACCGACTCTTAACTGTGTAAGAATAGCTAAACCTTTGGGGTCATGAATCCCATATACTGGTTTTGAAGGGGGCCGAATTTGAGCAAGTATTTTTTATTTAAAAACACTTAGCGAAGGCGCCTGCCTAACTTCAGGAAGTAGCTTGTCCCATTCGTTCAAACAATTTGGGTAAAAGCTGTTTTTAAATCTCTCTGTTCTCGCCTTTATTTGCCCAATAACGTGGTGCTCACGAAGAGAGTACACAGGCTGTTCAAGTTGCGGTATAGGATGCCTTGTATACTCTGGCGTAACGTTATTTACAATCTTATAAAACATAACAAGGCGTCTACTCCATCGTCGCAGATTCAAAGATTCCCATCCGCGCTCGTTGTACAGTTTCTCGCGGGATGTCCCCCTCCAAGCACCAGTTACTGCCAACGCAGCAGAGTACTGAACAGATTTATAGTTTCTCCATGTGGGTGTTCAATGTAGTATCATGACTGAATTCACGGGTTTTCGCTGGGGTATGGTAGATAACATCACCATAATCTAGATGCGGTCTCACATAGAGTTTGTACAGCTCATTTAACGTGTGACGTGGCAAGTACTTTGACAGATATTTGATCATACCTATTCCCTGTCTAGATTTAGTAATAGCTGTTTGTATATGACTAGCAAACGACAACTTCGAATCTAGCATAACACCGAGGTGCTTGTGCTCCTCAACTTTCACTACTGGAACACCTCCAAATAGAATATCAGGATGATCTGTTTTGACTCTTTTCGTGGAAAACGTCACTTCTAAAGCCTGTTTATTTGGATCAGGATTGAATGACATTCTCCATTTAGACGCCCAAGCTTTTATGATTTCTAGGTCATGGTTCATGTCGGAAGCAGCAGCGTTTGCATTATGGACAATAGTGAGAAGGGACGTATCATCAGCAAAGAGTTTAGCATTGCATCTAAGGTCCTCGGTCAAGTCGTTGATATACACAAGAAAGAACAATGGACCTAGGATTGAGCCCTGGGGAACACCTGCCGTAACTGAACCCCAATTTGATGTCTTACCGTTCAGAACCGTACGTTGCTTTCGATTTGCAAGGAAGCTTCGAATGATTTTAAGTAGGTCATTGTGAATACCACAACACTGCAGCTTATAGATAAGACCATCGTGCCACACTCTGTCAAATGCTTTAGATATATCAAGAAAAACTGATCGAACATCTAGAGTAGGATTACAGTCAAAGGCAGTGAAGTATTATAGAGAAGTAGAGAAGTATTATTGCAAGTATTTCTTGAAAACGGGGATTGAAGAAGTGTGGCCTATCCGAAATCTCTTAGCAACAAGCAGTGATGGAAATGGATAACGAATGAATCCTAAAAAGACTGTTGGCGGACATCGAGATTATGTCTACGGGTAGTTACTTTCTCTATTGATTGTCTAATATAGTTATATTTTGTTCAAAATGGAGGACCCACCGTTCTCTTCAAAATTTCATCATGAGAAATGTCGAAATGATTAAACAAAATGACAGGGAAAACTCTTATTGGGGGTTGGGGGCTTTTAACCCTATTAATACCGGGCTTTTTGGACCCTTGTAGTACCGGGGGGGCACCCCCCCCCCCACCGTAAAGTCGCCAATACTGCAGATATGAGAACGAAACTTGGTACAATGGTGTACAGTAACAAAATCTACACAATAGGCTGCTTTTTTTATTTCCATTACATCTATGACGTCACAATGATGTCATAATTAAGGAAAATTGCAGTATTTGCTTGCTGTTGGCAAAATTGGCAATATTTAAGTTTTTATTTGACTATTCCCTTTTTAAATGGACCAAAATGTATCAAAAAGCACTAATAAGTAAAAATCTATAGTATAATATCTACTTAAGTTCATTAAGTTCAAGAGACACCCCAACACAATTTCAACCACAAAGAAACACAAAGTCATACAAGTATCAAAAAAACGGAACAGGCCCCCAACCAATGAACTTGGAAGGGGGCATTCAAGAACTTCTCACCACCACGATGCAAGCTTTCGAGCTCTTACGAAACAACTTCGAAAGACTCGTAGACTTAAAAATGACCCAGATGGACGAATAATAAATTTAAGCCAACACAAATTTACAGTAGATACATTTAAATTATTAAGTAAAGGTCTTAACTTCTGCCCACGCCCAGCAAAATTTAATAAACATACACTAGAAGACGACTTAAAATCATTCTTTAGACGAATCAGATTACGAGCCCATTTTGGAATATCTAACTATGAACCAACCATTTTACAATCACTTAAAGAAAAAAACAATTCATTTACACCAAAAAACATTGACGCAACAGTCCAAACTTTTGAAATTGCAGTTATGGAAGACATAAAAAATCACGAAAAACGACATTTACTCCACGATAACTTGACAAGAAAGCAACGTGAAGCCCTTAAAAATCTCTCACAAAGAAACGATCTCATCATAACCCGAGCCGATAAAGGCGGAGCAATAGTTATTTGGGGTATTGATGAATACCTCAAAGAAGCTAATAGCCAACTAAGCAACACAGAATTTTATGAAGAACTATCAATTGACCTATTTGAAGATTACCAAAAAATAATTGTAAATTCACTTAACGAAATGCTCTCAAACAACATTATTGACAAAGAAACATCTGATATATTAAAACCGGTAAATGTAAAACCTGCTCGCTTTTATTTACTCCCAAAAATACATAAAAAGAACAACCCTGGTAGGCCAGTAATATCCTCAATTAACTGCCACACGACTAGACTCTCAAAATACGTTGATCACTACATACAACCTTTAGCCATGAAAGTCAAGTCTTACATACGTGATACAACAGACCTCATTAACAAAATAAAACACATTAAAAGAATGCCACACAATGCAATTCTAGTCACAATGGACGTCCAATCTTTATACTCAAACATAAAACACCATGATGGAATATCTGCCCTAAAAAAATGCCTTGACAACAGAATATCAAAAGAACCACCTACAGAAGTATTAACAACCCTGATGAACCACATATTAACGTTAAACAAATTTAACTTCAATGGAAGACACTTTCTCCAAATAAAAGGTTGTGCTATGGGCACTGTAGCAGCCCCGTCATATGCCACTATATATATGGGAAACTTTGAAGAAACTCATATCTATCCAGAAATTAACAATGATTGCCCCTTTTATGCCAGATACATTGACGACATATTCCTTATATACACAGGTGGAGAAACAAAATTAGACGAATTCCTAACAAACCTTAATACCAAGCATGACTCCATTAAATTTGACTACGAAAAATCAACACAATCAGTCGCATTTCTAGACACTCTAATATATATCGATGAAAAAAGACAACTACAAACGACACTCTACACAAAACCTACAGATACTCATAACTATCTACATTTTAAATCCTCGCACCCACGACACCTTAAAGAAAGCTTACCCTACTCTCAAGCACTTAGGTTAAGAAGAATCTGCTCAGAGTACAATGAATTCATTAAACACAGTGACAAATTAAAACAGCAATTTACAGCACGCGGCTATTCTCAAACTTTAGTTGAAAACCAAATAAAAAAAGCCATCGCTATCTCAAGAGAAGCTACCTTAAAGCTAGCAACAAAAGAGAGAATTAATCGTATCCCCTTTGTAACAACGTTTAATAATACCCTACCTCCATTAGCTCAAATCATCCGAAACCGCTGGGACATTTTAAAGCTAAAACCCAACTTAAAGGACATTTTTAAAGAGCCAGGCATGCTGGCCTATCGTCGGCCTATGAACCTCAAAGACATGATAGGGAGCAACACTATTTTAGATAACAAAGTTAACCGCAAAAATCCAACAATGAGAACCATCAAATTTTGCCAACCATGTAACACTAGAAATAGCCTCTGTTGCAATCACCTCAAAACTACAAACTCATTCACCAGCTTTGTAACTAAAAAGAAATATAACATCTACCACGAATCAAATTGCAAAAGCAAAAATGTTATATACCTCTTAGAATGTACATATTGCTCAAAACAATATGTTGGAAAGTCTGAATGGCCTTTCAACATCCGACTCAACAACTACAGACATAGAATCAAATCGACTGACCACCATAAACTCCTCCCTGTCGAGCAACACTTTCACCTAGCAAACCATAACTTCTCCAGAGATGCAAAATTTACAATCATAGAAAGGATTGAAAAGAACGTATCCGATGAAATAACATCGATTCTAGAATCACACGAAGATAGCTGGATCCTACGTCTTAAAACTTTATACCCAAATGGCCTAAACAGCAAACTGAACCATCCAGAAAATATATCATTATAAAAATCTGTCTAAGAAACCAAAGGACAAGCTACAGAATTACGTTCAATTATTTGTTACTACATTATTCCCCTGTAGCCTGTCATTTAATAAAACGTAGTATGTGATACACAATTTAACGTCATATTCGTAAAAGAGCCTGTATAATCCGTAGCATTGAAAATATTTCTCATTCTCCTGATGATGACCATATTGGTCGAAACTAGTTGGGAATTGAGATAAAATACATTATATAGATACATTTCCGCTCGTCTTTCTTTCTGTTCATCTTTCTACTTAAGTTCATTATATATATTATATATTCATTATTTATATACACCAGTCTTTTATTGTTTAAATTAAACTCCTAATTGTCAATCTAAATACTCTGAAATGCCTCAAGACGATGTATGATGATTAAGAGAATCCTTTTAGGTCATGAAAAATTTTATAATACATTTGTTATTATTCAGATGACCTCATAAACATTGATGACGTCATTAAGTTTAAAATTGCTGACGTCATCAAAAATGAATAAAACTATATATCATCTGAAAACTCTCATCCAGATCTATTGAATGATAGTGTTTTCAATGATCTGTCATCATTCTGGAAAAAATAAGAGTCAATTCTTTTCTATTACTGCTGACCACGTGTTGAAAAGATGTTAGTCACGTGATCAGTGTCTACTATTTTGAAAAAATTTTCAGATTTTTAATTAGTTTATTAAATTTGAGGAAAAGTCACCAAGTTTCAGCTCTGTGGTCCCGTTTACACGATACCGTTTTCATTTCATAACGGATTGGTTTCATATCAGATTGGCCTCCTGTTTACACGAGAACGCACCAATCTGATATGCTTCATACCGTTTTCGCGTTTTCAAATCAAAACGCTCTGAAAGTGGCATGAAACCAATCCGATATGAAATGAAAACGGCATCGTGTAAACAGGAGAAATTTTCATATCGGATTGCCTTACCCAATCCGATATGAAATGAAAACGGTATCGTGTAAACGGGGCCTGTATCTTTCGAACTGACAGCACTGCATCAAATAATCTGTGCCGCGGGCACTTTGTGCCCTCCCCGGTAGTAATAGGGTTAAGAGTCAATGGTTTAACCCTATCAGGCCTAGGGTATTTGATGCTCTAGGAAGCCTAGGGGGGGGGCTGATTCAGCCCCCCCCCCCTAACCTATTTCTGTTCTGGACAACCTAGAGCCTTGAAACTTTTCATGTGTATAGAACATCATATGGGGAAGCCAGAAATGAAATCTATTTTTAGATATGTCACGTGACCTTCCCATGACCTCACATTGTTCAATTTTCAAAGTCAATAGGGTTCGGTACTAAAAATTTTCAATCGTTGATTGTGAGAAAACAAAAAGCACTAAGGACATCAGTTTAATTTCATTTTATTCTATGTCTAAATAGTGGACAATTCACTATTCATTTCTTGACTAAAACTATCGAAGACTCTGTAGATATCCAAGAAAACTGTTTTTGACCCTTATAAATTCTTATCCTTAATTGTACATTAAAGTATCTTCATTTTATTTTACTTTTTAGCTTGATTTTAACCAAAACTATTGTCATTTGGTAGGATTACAGGTCCTTGAATGATAACAGATTGTTTTACATCTGAACAAGTCAACCTGTTAAAATATTAGTTATTATTATTGTTATTAATTCACTTTGTGAAGAAAAATCAATAAAATGTGATGACGTCATCACACACAGGAATGCAAAGAATGTGCGCATGCATATTGCCAAAATCCACAAAGCCATACGCTCAAATTAAAAACTAGTTAATTTGTTGCATAGAGCATCAAAATTAGTATGTATTCCCTTTTTTTACATCATTTTATCACATTAGCTGTAGATTTTATTAGGAATTATTCAAAATTTTGCACATACATCTCTCGAAAACTGATCGCGTTTACCCCCTGGAATGAAATTGATTTTTTCAAAAAATTAATTTTTGATCGTGACAAGGATAAAAACTAAAAGTCAGAAAGTTTCGGCTTTGTAAGTGCATTTGGTAAAAATCTACAGACAAAAAACCGCTAGGGGGGCTGATTCAGTTAAAATATTAGGTAAATATTTTACACTGATTCAGCCCCCCTAGGCTTGATAGGGTAAGGAGTAATGACTATTTTTGACCCATACCTGGTTGATGTAGGGTTTTGAGAGGGGATAGAGGCTCAACAAGCTAAGTATCCATAAGTTCAGGCACACATTTTGGCATTAAATTGATCCAATGCGTTCAATAAGGATGGGATCAAGGACAAGGAAGACTATTTGCTGCCCCCTTCGTTTGCTTCGATGTAAAACATTAATAAATCTTTTCAACAGATTCAACGAAATATTGTTATAAAATGGCATATAAAGCCTTTCAAACGAAATGATCCTTACATCTCTTTCTTATCCGGCGATGAGAGGCTACCAATTCTTTTGAATACAGAAACTATCAAGTTAACGCTGACATACGATAATGTGTAACAGTTGTTTTTTATAAATCGCCCCTTTTCGTGCACAATGATTATCTTATGTTCTTATGTAACGTTCTATTAATCTTGCGCTTGTTAGCTTTTATATTTTTAATCAATGTCAGTTTCAAAATAGAAATCAGTCGATGCATACTAAAACACATATGTACTAAAACACATATGCATGACTGATGTATATAACTCAACTCTTTTCACTGAAATTCATTTTCAGACAGACTTCAATTTAATTTTTGAAGCCACATCGTCGTTAACTTCCATGCTCCTTATGATACCTTTGCGTATTGATTATCTGTTGTAACTATTTCATGAGCATGCGAGGTATCTACGTTCAAAAACCTTAGTAGCTAATATCAATGTCATTCAAAATTGACGTTTCGTTACATACTGTTGAGGTACTGACTTTCGAAGAAGGGGAAATTCTTCATAGACAATTACACTTATTTCTTATGCGAAAACTGCTTATAAGAAACTCTACTCTCAGATCGCTAAAAATTAAGAAACTCCAGTACTGAGAAAATATATCTTAAGAAAATATATATTTCATAACATAAGTCCTTAACATATTTTACTGTACTTCCACTTGTTTCTAGTATATCAGTCCTTTTGAGGAACTTGAGTGATCTGTACACATTGGGCAGTCTTCAAAACAGTGTTTTTGAAATATTGTCGAGGGAACGTGTAGTGAACATGAAGATTGTTAGGGAATCATTATGAAGCTCTTAGGAACTCTGAGTACTCAAATTCTAATAATCTTAAGAAACTTTCAATACTGGCCCAAATTCTTAGTTTCTTATACAAAATACGTGTACTCTACTTACTTTTAAATCTGAGGACTTGTACAATCAGTTGGATAATCAATCACTTCTCTTTTCCACGAGCTTCGTTCATCATCCCTTGATCAGTAAAGTGCATTTATGGCTATTTTCCAAATAATGTCGGTAGAAATAGCAAAAGACACCACTTTCTTTCAATACCTGCTCATAGTCTCATGAATTATTGTTTCGATGGCAGAAAGTCTTGAGATCGGTAAAGAAAAGTTGGCTTTGGCGCTATTTGTACAGAGATAGATGTAAAATGGTCCTTAATCTCTGTTTATGATATCTGGCAAACATGTATTGTGTATTAGTAGCACCGAAACAAAAAGCTTAAGTAGGCAAATATAGATTGTTGTGCATAGCATCTTCTATGCGGATAAAGCAGTTTGTACCAAAGGATAACTTCAATTCTTGGCAAGATTTCATTTCATCCATCCGCTCATTAATCAGCGAATTCAAAATCATTTACTTGGACATTTACGCGGAGCATCAAACTGTAGAACGTGCGCGGCAAGCAAGTGTTGGGAGTGTGGCACCCCTTGGAAAAATGGTTGTCGGGAAATTAAGCTTGAGCCATAGCATTATCGGCAAATGTCTAGTTGTGGAAGTTATTGGCTTTCGGGGGGCCATTGCCACCAAAATCGACGAGACTTGGAAATTTTTCTTAAAAATCGGAGATTTTGTGGCATTGAGGAGACCATAATAATAACAATAATAACAATAATAATAATAACAAATAATAATAATAATAATAATAATAATAATAATAATAATAATAATAACAATAATAATAATAATAATAATAATAATAATAATAATAATAATAATAATAATAATAACAATAATAATAATAATAATAGTATTAGTAGAGGTTGATCAGCAAATTGATAAAGTTCGTTCTTTGGATCGTTTGAAGCTTCTTGATAGACAAATTAAAGACCAGAGTGACGGTAGGATACCATTAGTGCTTACGTACCATCCAGCCCTTAATAGGGTGTATGATATTTTGAGGGATATCTCGATCATTCTTTTGGTGGGTCCTGAACGTAAGAAGTTGTTCGAAAACAAAATATTTTTGTCATTTCGTAGAGCGAAGAACATAAAGGACAAACTGGTGAGGGCGAAATTGCCTAATTCGGATGATGGAGGTTTGTCGGTTAACGGCTGTTACAAATGCAATGGCAGGAAAAGTTGTCAGATTTGTGTTTTGATCAAAGAGGGGGACAGTTTTGAAAATTCTGATGAAAACAGATCTTTTACTATTTTTTCGGGAAGGTACAACTGCAATTCAGAAAATGTTGTTTACTTGTTGCAGTGTGAATGCTGCCGCAAATGTATGTGGGTAGCACTAAACCCAAGTTTCGGCAGAGATTTAATGTTTACAAATCGTATATTAGGTCATACACAGGCAAACGTGACCAGGGTACACTTGACAGGGGCAAAATAATTCCGCAGGCGAAATTTTTTAGCCATTTTTTCGAAGCGGGCCACAACGGGAAATTTGATGTTAGTATAAAAATCATCGATGGGGCAGAAAACGTATTTTCACTGCGCCGAAAGGAATTGTTTTGGCAATATAGGTTGGGAACATTTTGCCAAGGGGACTTAATGAACGGGCTGCAGATGTGGAGTTGGACATGTTTGCGTGTGGGATGGCCTAATTCCTGCAGTTTCATTTGTATCCGTTAAGGCTGATTTCCAGTCAGTGCAATTTTCCGAGCGGGCGGAAATTCTATTGTTCGCGGGAGAAAATGTCGCCCTGAAATTGAATAGATAGTTACGGATGAGCAACTTTTTATAGTCTAAAATTCCGCCCGCTCGGAAAATTCCGCTGACTGGAAATTGGGCTTTAGGTGTAGTGGGCGTAGCTTTGCGGTTTTCTTCTATGGCTTCGCGTGCGGATACACGTGGTGGTAGGGTGGAATCCCCTATCAGGCCATTGTTTACTCAGCAAATAGCGAGTTATGGAAGGGCTATGGGGAGGACCGCGGGGCTTTTCCCACTCATTCTTGTTGTTTGCCTCCTCGGTGTGTCCAGATTTCTCCTAGGGGATTTTAATGAAGGTATTTTCGAAGGGTGGGTTTTTGGGTCTCGCAGGGGTTCGGTCAGTTATTAGTTTACCCACTAGGGTTATTTACTTTTTAATCAAAAAAAACTTTATACTTTTAATTCCTGTTTGGGCTTTTACCCTTATGTAAGTCAGGGTGTTTTTTTTGGGTCTCTCAGGGATTCGGTTGGTTTTTGGTTTACCCATTGAGGTTATTCACTCTCAGAATTTTTTATTTTGAATTCCCGTTTGGGCTTTCATTTCTATTTAATCCAGGCTTGGAAGGGTGGATTTTTGGGTCTCTCAGGGGTTCGGTGGGTTATTGGTTTACCCATTGGGATTTTTTACTTTAAAAACTTTTACTTTAAAATTCCCGTTTGGGCTTTCATTTGTATGGAAATTGGGCATCCTTGTCAGGCTTGGTATAGATTTAATTGTTTTGCTCTTCTTTATTGTATCTTAATTTGATTGTTTATCTTAGGTTATAAATGCTCGGTTGCTTATTTGCAAAGTTAGGCTGATGAAGATTTTTAATCGAAACGTACGACAATTTTAACAGTGTGGTTTTATTTTTTAGTTTTCTGTTAATTTCGAATGAGGGTTTAGTTTTTATATCATAATAATAATAACAATGATAATAATAATAATAATAATAATGATAATAATAATAATAATAATAATAAATGATGATAATAATAATAATAACAATAATGATAATAATAATAACAATAATAAATTTATTTACAGTTGGTGGCAGCAATAGTTTTAAAGAAAACTAATAAATTCCAACTATTTACAATGCAAAGTTCAAATCTAACTATAAACGTAAAATATATACATGAATCTAACTGCACATCATCTGCAGATGTTGCAGCTGCAACTGTCTCCTTTCCAGTTCTTAATCATATTTTGAATTGCTTTGTGCTTTGAGAGGCTTTTATTGTGTCAGGTAACGCGTTCCACAAAATGCTTCCTCTAAATGATAAAGAATTGTTCCAATACGCTAACGTATTGGTTTTTGGGAGCTGCAGGAGGTTATTTGTTCGTAGGTCATATTGAATGTCATTTGTATGAAGAACTCAGACATGAAGGAGGGGCAAGCCGAATTTATGCTTTTATATGTTTCAAGCATTAGTTCTTGCAAATTTTTGAAATGAAAATTAAAATGTGTTCACGTTTACACCTTCATATTTCACTTTTCATATTTGACTTTCAACAAGTTGATTTTCAAGTGGCCCTCCGATAAAGATGTGAATTAAAATACAATATAATAAGGAAAAAGCTATTAACTAAATCAAACTATAAAACCTTATTTCATTCTTTACAATATTCAATACGTATGTATGATAGTGCTCAAAATTTACAAAAAAGAATAAAGGAAAAAATTTTCTGCCTTTAAAATAGTTGCTGTCCCTAAAAGTGCTTTTACTCAGTGACAGGCTATTCCATTGCTTAGAACCTATATAAGACAAACAATTCCGGCCATTTGTTGATCTTTTCATCGGTAACGTCTAGTCAGTCCCTGTGCTTCGAAGACTATGTGATGAGCAGAACAATTTTTGGGTGAAGAGATCGTGGAGCAAACTCATTCAGGGAAGATAGGAATCAAATGTTTTGGCCGATTTTTGCTCGTGGCCTATGGCCGGAAACCTTTAAGGCCTCATTTTCACGGACCAATAAGACGGCGAATAAGCGACGGAGACTAAGAAACGTGTGAAGTTTTTTATAGATTTTACCTACCTTCATAAAACGCAACCAGGACAAAAAACTGCAGGAAATTTCCCGAATTTTTTTGAAGATATCTACTCAGCAGATGTTTGGGTATCCAGCTTTGGATGCCGGTTTAAATACATCATGGTTTGTTGGAGATATAGCGTTTTCCGATAGTCAAAATCGGCCGAGGCTTTCCAAGGCTTGTTTACGCCACTTCAAGTCAAAGGTGATAAAACCTCTTGATAAAACCTCCTTTCAACTTCATAACTTATTTTGCACGATGAAAACTTACGCCATGAATGCACACAGTAGTATAATACAGAAATTTCTCAAGAGTATTGCCATATGACTTGAAATGTGCGAACCGACCTATGCAAATCTTTCATTTCAGTTCACATAGAAATCGAAGGGGCATTGAATCTTGAACCAAAGAAACTGCGGATGAAGGACAATAGCAAGAACAATTGGAAACGTAAATATTAGCCGTTCTGGGATCGTTCTTAAAACAATCGCTATTGTTATTGCCATTGTTTCTCATCCAGAATTTATATTGTTTAAGGTTGAGTGCCTCATCGGTTTTGGAAAGGCCATAACTCCGAGAAACCATGAGATATTCAAACCGACATCCAAATCTGGATACCCAAACATCTGGCGAGTAGATTCCTTTAAAAGAATTCGGAAAATTTCCAGCAGTTTTTTGTCCTGGATGCGTTTTACGAAGGTAGGTAAAGTTGAGAAAAGTTTTCACACATTTCTTCTGTCTTCCTCGCTTATTCGCCGTCTGATTGGTCCTTGAAAATGAGGCTTTGAAGGTTTCCAGCCATGGGCCAAGAGCAAAAATTGGCTAAGACATTTGATTCCTATCTTTCATTCATGGACTTGAAGAGCATTGTCTTAATCCACCAAAAAATCTTATTTTGAGCGTGTTGTACGATATAGCTTTAAATAAAACATTCAAGAATAAAATTAATCGTACCTTGAGCAGAACAACTCTGCTCAAGGTACGATTAATTTTATTCTTGAATGTTTTATTGTCTTAATCCACCGGTAATCAGTTCTTCAACGGTCTTCCATCCCAGCTCTTTAATAAAAGTCTGCTTCGGGTATCGAAACTGCTATTCATTATCATCCTAGCAGCACGCTTTTAAAGTCTTTCTAGCTCATTAATTGTTTGGTGGAACCGGCGCAGCTCAAGACAGAACAGCAGTATTTTTTGTTCAAGATGGCGCCACTTGTTCTGCTGCACTTGTAACACCTGATATGTTTTTAGCGATTGATTTTACTTTCAACACAGATTTTTCGATTTCTTTCTGGAACTGATGTTATGAAGATTAGTTTGTACACTGGAATGAACTTTAATGCGGTTTATTTTAGCCCATAACACGGTACTTACGTTCCTGTTCATCAGATCTGGCTCTCATCGTACGGCCTAGATTTATGCCCAATGGCATGATCGATTATCCTGACATAAAAATGGCACTTTTGCCGGGAAGTTATTCACGTGGATCGAGAGAGGATGCAGAGGAGGTTCTGCAACCGGATGAATTATGATTTAATTACGGGACCGAATCCATGCAATCTTATAAATACTAGCAAGTAAAAGTGCTCACTGCGCTCACGCCTTAACATTCCTAACTCCTACAAAATGCTTTCTATGGTTACTGAACTCTTTCATTGACCACCATTCAAATGCAACATGAAATCAGGGTTGGTAGATCCCCGGAAAGCGAGGAAGCCAAACCGAGATCAGAAAAAGCCATATAAACCCAAACCTTTTAAAACAATAATACATCTTTGTACCACCCATTGTTCTATTGTTTTTTCAAACAAGGACACTTGAATTATATTGAGTTCTTGAAGTAGAGGGACACAAACACAACCCCTTGGAAGAGCAGCTTTATTTTTTTCTTGATATTATTAATATTTATATTTACTTTGTTATGCTGATAGGGTATTGTGTCTAAATAAGAATAAATGAAAAAAAAATGAATTGTTTTCACATACTATAATGTGTAGCTCTGAATGAAAACCCTTTGTCTATGATGTAGTCTTGCCAAGAATAATGCCTTATTGATTGTGGTCGCCTTACAACATTGTAGGTTTACAACGCAAATCAGGTTCGAAATGTAGTCCAGTTTGAAAAGAATTAAATGAAAATCGACCTAAATCTCAAAAGAAGCCAAAATTAAGCCAAAATCAAGCCGAAATGCTAAACTTAATTTTTGACGCCAACAATAAGAGAAAGGAGCGAAATTTCCAAAATTTGGCTTAAAAAGCCAAGTTACCAACCCTTTATGAAAATACAGTAGTTATTATCACTCATAAGAATTCAGATAACTAAGAATGATATTTGAAGACAGGAACACCACAATACAACGCGTAAGAAATGACAACTATTGTTTCGATTAAATATTGATTATACGAGAGCTGATATTTCGCCTCGGCATACGAGGCCCGAAAAAGAAAAAATCAGACATTGCCTCTTCTATTACAAACTCAACAAAATTGGTATGTTTACTGTACATGAATCTAGTAGCAGATGCTTCAGAGTCTCCTCGCGTCTCTTAGCTTCAGTATGATTAATGAGACAATTTTGCCCCTGCACCCCTGGCCCCTGCTTGAAATTCATTCAACAGTTAAAGTTGGTCCCTCAATTATTCTCCGAGCTCCTAAGGAGCCATTGTCGCCTTGAGTACTTTGAGTACGGGCTGCATCTTCAGAAAGTCTGTTCTGTTAGATTCAAACTATTCTAGCGCTTGATATAGATCTTCTCTCAAGTCAATAATAATTCCATCCAAATTAGTGCCACAATTGGTATTGTCACCTGCAAAATTGCAAATTTCAGCATTTTAAGGACCCATATCAGAGCCTTGAGGCAAGCCTGATACAATGTCGAGCCATTCGGTGAAGGACGACCAGATTTTCACCCTTTGTTTTCTACCGGAGAGATAGCAATGTATAAATTTGAGGTATTTCATGCCGAAGCCATAGGCCTCTAGCTTTGCTATCAGGAGATCATAAGGTAGGCAATCAAAAGCCTTAGAGAGATCCATATGTACCACATCAACGACGCCCCCATCTTCCAGGCATTTGCGACATGTGCCCCTCTCTGAAGCCACAAAGTAGCCTAGAAGTCTTTTCATTGCAAAAGGAGTCATCTGTTCTCAGATTTGTTTCTCGAGAACTTTCGAGAGTGCAGAAAGTACACTTATTGGCTTGTAGTTCTTCTCGTTAGTTTCATCATAATTTTGAAAGATATGCGAGACATTAGCCTTCTTCAATTTATCCGGAAATTTACAGCTTTCAATTGATTTGTTCGTATGATAGGCGACTTCCTGACAGCAAAGATCTGAGACCATTTTCAATGAGCTGGTCTGCTACTTCACCGCTGGTCTTTTTTGTATTATAAAGCTGATTGATTTCATTCCAAACCGAAATCGGGCTGATGTGGGAAAATTCAAATTTATCGCACTCCACCATCCATCCATCTTTGCCCTGAAATACTTGCATTCAAGAGGTAGGTCTGTGTTTTCTGTGGCTTTTTGGTAAATGGTGATCATAAGCTTCTTTGTTAAAACTGAGGCGCTGACTAATCCTTACCTATGCATAAAGTTTCTACATGGCAGGTTCTTTTCTCTAAATAGTTGAACTGTAAGGACGAAGGCCAAACTTAAATCTGTAGATTTATTCGGTCGAAGTCGATCAGTTTGTTTCATAGTTACGAGTGATCTTGAAAGGAAATTTCTCGCAGGGTATCTAAAGGGCCCTGAAGAAGTCCTGCATGGCAGGACGAAATATTGGTTTTTTATGTATATTTCTTAATCTCGCACATATCTCGCACATATTTGCTCTCAAACTTATCTAAAGGGACCTTCAAATAGATACATAAACAAATTGGTTTACCTATGAAGCTCCACGCCGTGAAAAGTTGCTATCTTTCGGCTAACGATTCAAACGGGCATGCCTTAATGAGTGAAAATGTCATAAAATTCTCTATTGATTGCATTTGTCAGCATCTTGGATGTTATATCAAATCTAAAATGCTGGCCCCATTTCTAAAAAACTTAACGCTATCCAGACTGGGCTTTTAGAAGACTAAAGGGGGCCTAATTCGCCCCCTCTGTAAAATCACCATTTCTTTGTTTATTATGATAAAAATAACCCTATTGGTTGCAGTACATATGATTTTGTCATGTTACGTAAAAAGAATTCTAAAAATAGCTATGATGTCATAATCATGACATCACAACATGACAAAACTTCACAAAAAATGAGAAAAAACTACCTTTTTTAGAACCTAAGCAATTTTCTAATATTCTTTCATGCAGTCAAACTATGTTGATCAAAGCATTGGTGCAAGGTTAAAATCTACTTACATGCTGAAAATTTTGATTTTGGCAAAACCAAGATGGCCGACAGAGCGATTAAAAATCTTGTCTTTTTTTTAATTGATGCATGTGGCCAAAATAGAAAATCGATTGGAGTTCAGCGACAAAAACAAGTCTGGTCACAATCAAGCGCTGTCTAAAAAGAGCAGTTCGACCCACAAATTTTTGCCAAATTCCAAGATCACTCTTTACCACTTTTTAAAGGACAAAATCTATTATGTTTTGATGACATAGTTGAATTAGAAATAGGAAAATTCATGTATTCTGTCGAAAGTAAGCTCTTGGATTCATTTCAAAAAACAAACGATAGACACACACGATGCACGCGACAGGCAACCAGGAATAACTACGTCATTCCAAAGACAAAACTAAATATCATTAGACGCAGCATAAGATATGTTGGTGCTATTGCCTAGAACACAATTCCGAGCGAAATAAAGAATTCAAAAACAAAAGCCATATTTAGTAAAATATTTTCCAAGTATCTACAACAGAAATTCTAATTTCATTTCACATCAGCAATGTACAATGTACAACTTGCCCCCCCCCCAAAAAAAACTGTTTCTACCATTTTTTTTTCTCTCTCCCTCTCTCTCCGTCTCTATTTTTTCTCTCATTCCGTTTTCGTGTCAATAATGTTTTGTATATATTTTTAGAAACAAAGTTGTCAAGAATGTATATTGAAAACAAGTTTTAAACATGTAAGCTATTCCCTTTGAGCAGGGGTACTTGGCTCGTCAGCCCTTTAGGGTTTCTCTGGAGAGGAACGTCTGTTCTTTTCCAGAGTATTCAAGTATCCCAAACACATATTTTTGATAATTAAAAAATTCATAATGAGCAGAAATGTAGTAGATTCAATTTGTTGTTCAAATGAAATTGAAATTGAAGAAAATGTCTCCTTATATTACAATGACAATGTGTTCAAGGATGAGTGGTTGTATGCATCTTTTTTCTTTCACCAATTTTTTGTGATTTTGTGTAAAAATGCTGACGTTAGCAATTTTTCTGGTCTATCAACTTTTTGATGATGCTACTGACAAAGAAATTGGAACAAAAGGAGGAGGGGGAGCTAGAGGGTTGAGAATAGTAGTTTTGTGTCAACTTGAGAATATATTGACATATTGAAATCGTTTCTCAGGATATGCATGCAAAATTGATTGCTATGACAGCCACACTTGAGAAATTTTAAAACGTTTATTCGTAAACACAAAAAAAAGCCAATTGTGCACA
The DNA here is from genome assembly GCA_964019985.1 of Aurelia sp. 4 Dawson et al 2005. Lineage (NCBI taxonomy): Eukaryota > Metazoa > Cnidaria > Scyphozoa > Semaeostomeae > Ulmaridae > Aurelia > Aurelia sp. 4 Dawson et al 2005. Next base: position 9,476,561 of record OZ026500.1, on the reverse strand, counting down.
AAATTCAAGCAAAATTACACAAATTAGGTAAAAACAACCCTACTGATTAGCTTCTATCGATTTATTCGAGCTGGAAAAAAGTTGTGGTCAAAATATTCTGGTAGAAAGGCTAACTAGCAAAATGTGGCCATTTTCTTAAAGATGATGTCATAGATAAAGTCACGTGACATATAATTGGTCTATTTTCCGTGGAAAATATTAACCTTATTATCACTGGGCGGTTTTTCAATTACTTTGTACTGGGCCATAGTGGAATCGAGGTAGAACCGCCCGCGATATTCATCTGCCAGGTAGATTCTGCGTACTCTTGGAGATGATAGCATGCAGTTTAACTACCTGTTAGATTTCAAGATTTGAAGCCTTGCGTACACCGACGTAGGCCGAAGTGCAAAGTCCTGTCCGCCATATGAATATGGCGGAAACCACCTCGATTCCAGTTTGGGTACTGGGAGGCGTTTTTCACCCCCCCCCCCCCTCTTATTCTCCGAGACTTCAAGAGACAAAAGCAATTTTCTACTAAAATATAACAATGACAGTTAATCAGTCACGTAATTTGTTGCTAGGCAACCAAAAACAAAGGAAAATTGGTATTTTTTACCTTCTTATCAAGAAAAATTCAATTTAATTTATCTCTCATCCAATTTTTTCCAAATCTGTCTCAAATTGCATGAAACAGATATTTGAAATACATACTTTTGAGATATTTTCAGTTTCAATTTCTAGTAAAATTAGCTGTTAATTAGCTTTCTTTTTCATGTATAGATTCTCTTTGCAGTTATTTCTAAGTCTTGTCTTTTTATCTAGTAAATATAAATTCAGAAGTAATTAAATGAATAATTTGAAGCAAAAAAGACAAAAAATTCTCACATCTCATTCATCATAGCGATGACATCATAAGGTTAATGACGTCATAGATATTAACTTTGCTGATGTCAGCAAAAATGAAATATGTATATATATTTCATCTTCATATAAAGATGTACACAAGAAATAGATGTCTTTGAGTTCGTTAATTCTCTATTTCTTTTCTTCTGTTCTCGACGCGTTTCGACCCTATGGTCATCGTCAGGAGAATGAATTTTTATAAGGATGCATGCCTTTTTATAGCCGTTTTAGCAGTCACGTGATGTTAATGAGATCACATGGCCTAAAATTGGTCATGTGACACCAAAATAAGGCGTCATATGAATCCTTAATTGAAGTTAGATGTTACGTTTTATGTATAGAAGACGAAAGGCCACAGGGAAACAAAGTATTGCATAAAATTGTGAACGGAGTGAAAGTGGCCTAACCATGGGTTCATCTTCATATATATATATAAATATATATATACATATATATATATATATATATATATTTATATATAAAGTGTACGGTTATAAGAGGGCCTAACTACTCAAAGAAACAGGCATCTGTTTGGTCTATTGCGCTTTTTCTTTTCAGTGCTGACGTTTCGCCCATTAGGGCATCTTCAGAGCAACTGAATAAATTTAACAAGTCAACCTATATTTATAGCGAAAGAATTTGATTAAAAAATATTAATATCCATATAAGGTCCTACTGGTTCTTCGTAAAACGTTTAAGTTTCATCCTTCCGAGGTTGAGCCTCTTGCTGGTGTTGTTGTAGTGTTGTCTTTTGTAATTACACGCAAGATTGTTTCTTCGGTGTTTTGTGTTCTTTCCTGCTTTTGTTGTTGCAGTTATTCTTGTTGTCCTTGTTCTGTTGCAGATTGATTTTGTTGTTGCTGTCATTATTGTTCTTATTATTTCACGTTAGATTTTTTCTTCGATTGATGTTGTTGTTGCTTTTCTTGTTCTTGTTGTTTCACGTCAGATTGTTTCTTCGATGTTTTTGTGTTCTTTCCTGCTTTTGTTGTTGCTATTGTTCTTGTTGTCTTTGATTTTGATTGATGTTGTTGTTGTTGTTCTTTGTTATTTCACGTCAGATTGTTCTTTGTTCTTGTTGTTGTTGTTGTTTCATCTGATGTCAGATTGATGTTTCGTCAAGTGAGATTCGCCGTCCCAACTGGTTTCGGTCCTACGTAGCCAATGGCCGATTCCGTGAATCTAATGCCATCTCAGGTGTACTTTACCATGTTCCTTCGTTTCTTCTCGGTTCGTTTCTTTTTGGCATCTTTCACAGTGTGAGTGTCTTTATGGCATCTGTTCTGAGTTGCAGTCTTTGCTGTAAGTGTTTCTTGTCGCAGTTGGTTGTTGTTGACTTCGAAGCGCTTCCTGTTCTTTATAGCGGGCCATTCGGCGTCTGTGTCCAGACTCAATATTTATATATAGTGTACGGTTAGAAGAGGGCCTAACTACTCAAAGAAACAGGCATCTGTTTGGTCTTTTGCGCTTTTTCTTTTCAGTGCTGACGTTTCGCCCACTAGGGCATCTTCAGAGCAACTGAATAAATTTAACAAGTCAACCTATATTTATAGCGAAAGAATTTAATTAAAAAATATTAATATTTTTTAATTAATTCGCTATAAATATAGGTTGACTTGTATATCTATAAAAAATATTTATAGTACTTAGATCAACTCATAAATAATGCGAAGAAGTCATGATACTCTTTGTAGTACCCTAAAATGTAGTGCATCGTGTCAATTTTAGAGTCAGTGGTTTTGCAGCGAGAAGCTGCGAGGAGATTTGTTTACATCTGTGTTCGCGATATTTGACGTCAAGACCTCGATTGTTCCTATTGTTTATTGAAGCAATATGATTGGTTGTTTCCGACATAAACAAAGTCGCTGATTGGTTCAGAACCAAATTCCCCCTGTTGAAAAAGTCACCATGAAACAAGGGATCAATTTAAATCCACTTCAGATCTTGAAAACAATAAGGAGCATGTTCTACTTCAGGCTGGAAATAGGCAACTATGTCGAAAGTTTTCAGAGAAAGTTCCTAGTCCCTAGGTACCTAGGCAGTTAGAATTGATATGCCTTGTAAACTCATGGAATTTCAAAGGAATTTAATTTTCCACGAAAATTGAAATCTTCAAGAATTGCTCACATAAGAAGTAAGAGTATCTTCATCCCTTGAGACGAGAATATTTGAGACGATAAACTTGCTCTGAAAATTTTCGAATGAGTTGCCTATTCCCAGCCTGAAGTAAAACACGTACCTCGTTGTTTTGAAGATCTGAATTGGCTGTAAATCAATCCCTTGCTTTTGACGACTTTTCCAAGATTTCAAACTTGCCGTTTTCCTCCAAATCCTTAATTCGGGAAATTTACCGTGCTTAAAAAAATTGTAAAAATACCCATTATGTAGGGTGGTCTTTGATCGACAGGAGTACGTTTGAAGCATCTCAATCGGCCTGTTGGTTGATTTTCTATAACAGATCGCGTCGGGTCACTTTTTTGGGTCACCCGGTACTAATAGGGGTAATGAGGCCTTACTAATCACAAATGCAAGGAGTAACAAGGATACTTTCAAAGGATTATGATGTGAATTGGAATTATATCCAAAACGGCTTAATTAAAAGCTAGTCCTGACCACCTTGAAGCAAAACAGCCACCACCCACTCCAATTAGAATTTCCCCAAGATTTCATGTAAAATCAGACTTTGCATAGATAGAAACTAAAAGTCAGAAAACAACAGGCTGGTTCAACATACCAGTTTGGAGCAGTTATCCATTATGTAGGTGGGGGGCTGAATGAGCCCCCCCCCCCCCAATCTGGATAGGGTTAAACTGGAGATCGACACCTTTTGGTATTTACTGTAGTGCATAAAAGACGAGATCTAAGAGCGCCGAAAGATAACTGGATAGATGGCTTTGACGAGTTTATCAAAGCAAAGCAGGAGAGATTTGCGAGAGACTTGAGAATTTAGAGACTTCTTGAAAAATTGTTTGAGATAGAAAACTCTTGAGTAAACATGGATTTACATGATTTGACAAGTTTCTTTCTTCTCTGCAGAAACTGTAGAAGAACGTTAAGTCCCTACGCACTAAAGTTATTGAATCAGCTTATCTGAACAGATCAAATTGATACACATGACCACTTTCTGTGAGAGATCATTCAATGAAGATTTGTATCTTGAAAGTTACTTGATATTTGTGATTCAGTATCAGCAGGAGAGTGTACATAATAATGTATACAGCCGTCAAAGAGATTTGGATTCAGGAAAGCTAACCCAAGTTAGAGGGCAGGTCAAGGAGGCTCAAGCAATATGTCAGATTACTAACGTAATGCAGACATTTAATTTTTAGTCACTAGGAGCAGTTGCAGGAGCCTGAGTACCAGACCCTCTCTGATGTTCAGGGTACAGTAATAGTAAACTAGAAAAAATAGAGGTTGTACAATATTTGCGGAATGCGTTTCATCCTGTCAAAGAAGAATCAACAGATTAGCTCCTATTTTCAACAATAGTATATATCATTGCCCCTATTTTAGCCAGGTTCTTTGAAAAGCTCATTCACAACCAGCTATGCGATTAATAGACAAAAACAAGCATCAGTTTTCAAACCAGTCTGGCTGAGCTCTTCATTCTGTTGTCACTTGTCTTCTTAACAGCTCAGATGACTGTTATAATACGGTGGACAATCTATATTTCTACCTCACCTCTCTATATATATAAACGATGAAGAGTTTTGTTACGCACAGTCCTGTTTGTGACACTTTCCCGCACGCAGCTCCTCACGCCTACTGCTTACTTCCAAAAATTTCAGAAAAACAACAAAAATAGCTGACGATAAAGGCTTGCCTGTGGTCCAATACCTTTCTTCGTACACTCTCTTTGGGTAACGTGAGGAGGGGTTTTGTACCCAAATTTTAGCAATCCAATTCACAAATAGGCCTTAACCTTCGACCTTTCTTTGTGGATGCTGATGGCAACCGTAGAAATATGATAGCAACGTTAAATTCTCGCTGTAAACAAGCTTTGCAGTTGCTTTTTCCAAACACCGAGGGAGTAAAAGCTTACAAATAATCGGTATTATTTTAGCTGCAGTATCTATCTGGATTATGGCAAAATATTTCGATGCACACAGGTTGGATATAGCGAAGCAAGGCCCTATTTCACAGAGGCTCTCCTCTTGGTTTTTTCATTGTGTTACAAATTCAGAATCTTCCCTTGTGGTTTTGTAAGTCATTTCCTTATAAATTTACCGATTGCAACATGTAGATTCTTTGCTCAATTCATAGTGAAGATTTAATCAAATTTACAAAGTGATTACTCTTGGAAATGATTTTTAATGCTTTTGAAACTCACTCTCATGGCCTGAGTCTCTCTGCTTCGGCTAAAATGGCATACAATAAAAGTCAGACCTTCGACACCAGGAACACAGTGTGGTCATTTCCAAATGCTTACTTTGCAAAGTTTCACAAGTGTTGACGTTTATCGTATGATTTCAGCAGCAAAGGCCACAACCAAAAATCCTGATTGCCCTTATAAATAATGTTAAATTGCAAGTATAAACCTTGGATCTTCCCTAACCAAGCTATATGACCTAAGTAGAGCATGACTAAAAGTGTGTTATGCAATATTGTTCAGAATCCCAAACATATATTTATCACAACTGGGGAGTGTCCTCGCTAATTACAAAGGGGTGACTTGTAGATAACATCAATACAAGCTCAAAATTTGACGAATCTAAGGAACACAACTGAGGTATGCAGAGCCCGAATTTACCAAGAAAATTCCCGCCTTTGATGAGGAAATAACTATTTCTTGGCTTCTGTTGTTGAATGAAAATAATGCAAATGCAGTATTGAACTGAGAAAAGCTTTCTGTGAGTGTGATCCAGAAACTGCCTTTGCTTCAGAAGTGTTACATTTTTCATTAAAAGTCCGTTTTTGAACTGCCAAGGTTACCAAATGCAATTAATAAGTTCTTTTTCAAAGGGAGGGGGAACTTTGAGCCGTAATGATAAAATGGTCATGTTTTGGAAACTTTTTGAAGTGCCCACGAAAATGGGAATCTTACGGCAAAGTACCGTTCCTCTTCAAAAAAGAACGTGCTCTTGAAACACTTCTGAGGGCATCTCTCCAGAACACAATATTTGCTGCACCAAAGACACAAATTAGTGCCCTCTTCACTAAAATGCTCTTAAGGGTCTGCTCAACACCCCAAGGACGCACTCCGAGGCTGGTGCAAAAAATGTATAAGAATCACCAAGTCCATGTATTGCCCAAGGTTTCGAGGAAACAGTGTCCAGTTACAGAACTGCGAGACTTGATAGATCATAAAAAACCTCAAGCAAAAATAAGAAACCATCTTAGATACCAATCGACCACTTGACTTTCAATATTTGAATCTAAACAAAGAATAAAAGCATCATATCAAATATTGGGAGCATAAGGCTAATTTCGAAGGGAGCAAAGGAGCATGCTGCTTTTTAAGAGGGTAGCAATGGAGCAACTAAAAAAGATTGAAAAAAGAAGAAAGTCGATCAAATACCCAGAGGGTACTTAACACATAGGCATACGGGGGCGGAAATTTTAAAGAAACCCTGATACTTTAGTTTAGCTTAATCGAGACCTAAAAATATCAGCTCATTTTATGCATTTAATACTTAGAAACCGGTGCATGAACATGATAGATCATAAAACAATGCAGATTAAGGTCAGAATTGCCTTTTGAGAAACCCAGAAATATCAGCTGAACAATATTTGATGCCAAAAAAACATCATGAACATAAAAATGGTATCCATTTCGATTTAAAACAAGTTTCAAGGAAATGCCTGATTTCATTCCTTTAATCCTGAGGCTGGTAATCATGATAATCATAACTTACTTCTTCTTATTGTAATAGCAACAGAAACAATAGTGTTGATTCAATTTCATCACGTGATTGATTGTTCGCATCAAAATGTATCTCATTATCAAGTTTGAAGATCATAGTTACTTTTTCAGGAAGGAAGCAGAGGAGAGTGGAATCCCCCCCCTCAGGTAAAGACCGCATCAAGACTCCCAAGTGAGATAGGGTTAAAGAGAGGATGTACACGAGAAAAAGTAAGGATACAGCTAAAGATTAGGGAGTGGTGAAAAGAGCAGTGAAGAACCTCAAGGGTGAAATTGAAAGATTGTCGGCCATATATATGAACTGCCACTTTGTAGAGCTAACCTTGACAGACATTAACAGAACTGAAGTGTTGGTACTGGTTGCATTAAAATCTTTAAATGCGTCGAAATCGCCGGGTCCAGATAGCATCCACCCAAGGATATTAAAAGAGTCAGTAGAAGTCATCACTCTCCCATTGAGCTTAATTTCTATGTCCAGTCTCAGCTCAGGAATGATCCCAGAGAAATGGAAATGGGCACATAGAACTCCTGTCTTTAAGAAGGGATCTAAACATGAGAAAGAAAATTACAGACCAATAAGTCTTACAAGCATAATTTGCCGACTGTTAGAACGAATTATCAAGAACGAGATCGTGAAACACCTAGATGCAAATGAATTCTTTTCAAATGATCAATATGGTTTCAGAGCCAAACGTTCCTGTGTAACCCACTTCTTAGATGTTAGAAGTATTGGAAGAATGGACCTCTCTCCTTGACGAAGGTAACAGCATCGATGTAATATACTTTGATTTCGCAAAAGCATTTGACTCCGTACCCCATCAACGACTTCTTTCTAAGTTCAATTCTTATGGAATTAGTGGAAACGTACTTCAATGGATCGCTACTTTTCTCCGTGACAGAAAACAGAGAATGGTGTTGAATGGCTATAAGTCTTCGTGGACAAATGTTTTGAGTATAGTTCCGCAAGGTAGCGTCCTTGGGCCCTTACTGTTTCTTATTTATATAAACGACTTACCCGATTGCATTGAAAGCAGTTCTGTGAAGATATTTGCCGACGACTTGAAACTATACCAAAAAAACTCAGGCAGCAGCCAACCTGTTCAGGATGACATAAATCGAATCGAAAACTGGTCAAGTCAGTGGCAATTGCCTCTGAATGCACAAAAGTGTTCAAAATTGCACGCAAGCTATCAGAGTGGAGAGGGAATAGACTCAAATATTTTCTATATTATCGACCAAAAAGTCAATCGACAAATCGAAAAAAAAGAATCGGAAGAGACAAAAGACCTAGGAGTTATCATTGATACCAAACTAAAATTTCAAAAACAAATCGCGAATTGTATAAAAAAGTGAATGGCGTCCTGCTTCGATAAAGAGAACAATCAAGTATCTTAGTCTTGAAACCTTCAACACACTGTACAAAGCTTTAGTTAGACCCTTACTAAAAAAGACATTCATTCGCTTGAAAGCGTCCAAAGAGGAGCGACGAGATTAGTACCGTCGTTGAGAAACTTGAGTTACAAAGAACGCTTCATTGCCCTTGATCTCCCAATTCTTGCATATAGACGAAAGAGAGGAGACATGATAATGGTTTTTAAAATCATGAAAGGTATCGTCGACTTGAAGTATACAACATTCTTCAAGTTAAGCACAAACAATACAAGAGGACATGAGCTCAAGCTGTTTAAGCAAAGAAGTCGCCTGAACGTAAGACGAATTTTTTTTTCAAAGAATCGTAGAATCGTGGAATGCGTTACCCGAAGAGATTGTCAACTGTACGACAGTTTTGCAATTTAAAAAATTTTATGATAGTTTCCACTGTGAACGCAAGTACAACTTTTGGGGATTTATAGGCTGCAAGCCTTGTATTCCCTTATTCAATATATTATTATTATTATCATTAATATTATTATTATTATTATTATTATTATTATTATTATTATTATTATTATTATTATTATTATTATTATTATCACTATTATCATTATTATTATTATTGTCCTTTCTTCACGCCTTTTTTGTTGTTTGGCGGCTTCTTCTGGGCAGCGGATTGATTCCCTCAATCTTAGGTGTCCAGAGTCCTTCTAATTATCTTCGCCGTGCCAAGTACATAAGTCTTTTGTAATAAAGATGTCATTTGTCCCATTTCAAGTTGCTCAACATATCTCTTAGAGTTTTTGCTCAGCGTACCAAGAGCTCCGATGATGATTGGTATTATCACCACTTTCCTGACATTCCATAGTTTTGCTACTTCCCTTTTAAGATCTTCATACTTTTCCCTCTTCTTCTCTTCTCTTTCGATCACTCTTCCATCAAACGGGCATGAAACGTCAATGATTTTGCATTCATTTTTCTCTTTATCGTGTATTACGATGTCAGGTCGGTTGTGATTCAACTGCTGATCTGTTTGAATTCTAAAATCCCATAAGATCTTTGCCTTTTCATTCTCTAAAACACCTTCTGGAATATTATCATACCATTTCTCTGTACAATCGAACCCATATTTCCTGCAAAGCTCCCAGTGAATTACTTTCCCAACTCTATCATGCCGCCAATTCTTGTACTGGTTTTGGGCCAACTTTTGACATTCAGCCACTACATGCGCAATAGATTCCTCTCGTTTTCCACACATTCTATAAACAGGTGAAACATCTTGTTTGTCTATGCGGCTCTTAATAGCATTCGTCCTCAACGCCTGATCCTGGGCTGCCATTAACATCCCCTCTGTCTCCTTCTTCAGCGTACCTTTCCTCAGCCATTCCCATGAATCAGAACTTCTTATGCCTGCAGCCAACTTCTCATACTGACCATGTAAAACCTTCTCTTTATAAGATTCCATTCTTTTTACCCTGATTGCCTCCTTTGGCATCCCAGAGCCCAACAAGTTTTCTTCCCTTACTGCTTTTAAGAATGGTTCTTTGCTCCGCTCTACATAGCTATACAAACTGTTTACCTCAATCTCAACGCAATCCTCAATACTGATTAAACCCCTGCCACCGTCTGCTCTTTTGTAATAGAGTCTGTCAACATCCGCCTGTGGGTGCAATGCTCTATAGATTGTTAGCAACTTTCTGGTTTTCCTACCGACGGCTTTCAGCTCATCTACCCTCCAGTTAATTATTCCTGCACCATATCTGATTTTTTTATATCCATATAAAGATTACAATACATGCTACATCTACGCTCTACTATACTTTCTAATTACTCTACAACAATACAACACTACAGGGACAAGACCACAAGGAGCAAAAGACAATGACTACGCTGTGGCCGTTAACATAAAGACATGCAAAAAAAACAATTAGTAAATTAAGATTAGATACTAACACATAATGGAATCTGTTCCACATTGGATGTCAGGCCAGCATAGACGCGTGATGGGAAACGTATGCTGTTGGGTCAGGGTTTAGTTAACGATATCATAGGTCAGAAATAATAGCGATTTGGAAAAAGAATTTCGTTGACCCTTTTTGTGCTTAACATCAAATGTGAAACAGGCTTACAAAAGAAATAGGGAAAAACGTAAATAGAACCATATCTGATGATTGATACAGCCCTGGCATTTATTGCTTGGATGATGTTTCCACCATTCAGTTTGGATTTCAGTATTGATCTAACCCGCCTGATATATTCCCTCTTCAGTTTCTCCTTCATTTCTTCGTGTTTTACGTTGTCGATCTCTAAAATTCCTAAATATTTGTACCCCTCTTCTTCAAGACCTTTCATAACTTCATTACCTGGCATAAAAATACCATCACATTTCACAATCTTTCCTCTCTTCATGATCAAGATCGCACATTTACTGATTCCAAATTCCATTCTGATGTCATCGCTAAATACTCTTACTGTGTTGACAAGTGTATCTATTTGGTTTTCATTTTTGCCATATAATTTCAGGTCATCCATAAATAGTAGATGATTTGTCCTCACTTTTTCTCTCAGATCATACCTTGCTTTAACCTCTCTCAAAATCAAAGTCAATGGAATTAGGGCCAATACAAAAAGGAGAGGAGACAAGCTGTCTCCCTGAAATATCCCTATCTTTATCCTAACTTCACAAAAGACACTTTTGCCCGATGTTAAGTCCGTTCTGCAAGTATTCATACTGTTTTCCAGTAAAGATATCATATTGCTTGCAACTCCAAACATATTCATGCATTTCAACAGCCATGTATGCGGTATCAAATCATACACTTTTCTGTAGTCAATCCAAGCCGTTCCTAACCCACATAAACGCCTCTTGCAACTTCTCATTACCATCTTATCGATTAGTAACTGATCTTTTGTGCCTCTTGATTTCCTTCTACAGCCTTTTTGTTCATCCACGAGCAGTCCTTTTCCGTCAAGTGTTCATACATAGCATCTGCAAGGACTGAGGTCAACAGCTTCCACATTAGAGGAAGGCATGTTATTGGTCTAAAGTTGCTTACTATAGGCCCCTTTTCCGTATCCTTCATTATTAAACTCGTTGTTCCTCTGGTCATCCACCCTGGCACATTGTACGTAACCAAACATTCTTGGAGATGTTTAGCGATCCTGTCTATTCATGATGATGATGATGATGATGATGATGATGATGATGATGATGATGATGATGATTATTATTATTATTATTATTATTATTATTATTATTATTATTATTATTATTATTATTATTATTATTATTATTATTATTATTATTATTATTATTATCATCATCATTATTATTATTTTTATGTGTCTTTTTCACAGGAGTGATCTTATTTCCTGGTTCATTTGCCACGATAGCGGATCACACCCAGTGGTCTTTGGTATCTTGACAATACTTCTTTTCTTGATCTTCACTTTATATCCAATACTTTACGAATTATTCTCGCTGTTCCAAGCAAACATGGTCTCTGTAGCATCTTTACCGTAAGATCCAGTTCTAACTTTTCCAACCATTTATCAAAATTCTTTGTCACTGTCCCCAAGGCTCCAATAACTACTGGTATAAGATCCACCTTTTTCATTTTCCATATTCTTGCAATTTCATATTTCAAGTCATTGTAATTTTTTCATTTCTCTTCTTCTTTCTTTTCGATACGAGTATCGAATGGGCAAGATGAGTCTATCCGTTTACAACTTTTATCTTTCTTTTCAATTACAGTAATGTCAGGTCTATTATGCTCCAACTGTTTATCAGTCTGTATAGGGAAGTCCCATATTATCTTGCAATGATCTGACTCAAGTACTCTCTCAGGCTGATGCATGTACCATTTCTCGGCCTTTTCAAACCCCCACTTTTCACAAAGCTTCCAGTGAATTACTTTGGCAACATTGTCATGCCTCAAGTTCTTGTATTCCTTCTTTGCAAGCTGGGGACATTCTGAGACAATGTGTGCTACTGTCTCATCTTCCGTGCCACACATTCGACATAGTGGAGACATATCTTCTCCATACACTACTTTCCTCATGTTGTTTGTGCATAATGCCTGATCTTGAGCTGCTATGGTTGTACTCTCTTCTCTTTTTTCAAACATCCTTTCTTTAACCAATCCCACGATTTACCTCCTCTTATATCATCGGTCCCTTTTCTAAACTGCCCGTATAATGGCCTCTCTTTGTAAGCGGTTTCGTGTTCCTTTTGTACTTCTTCTTTGCCTTTTCTACAACTGTTGACCCCAAATGCATCATTTCTATTCATTGCCATTAGTAGCTCCTCCGTAGAATTCTGTAGATATTTCTCCAAACTGTCTACTTCTATTCTTACGCAATCTTCCACTCCAATTAAGCCTCCTTCAGCTCGCCTCAAATACATTCTATCTACATCTGCTTTGGATGGTGTGCTCCATATATCGTTAACATTTTCCTAGTTTTTCTGTCTAAAGCTTGTAACTCAGCCTTTGTCCATCCTATAATACCGGCTCCGTATCTTATGATTGATACTGCCCTTGAGTTGATAGCTGATATGATATTCCCACCATTTAGTTTCGACTTTTGTATGGTTCTGAGCCTTCGAACATACTCTTTTATTACTTGATCTTTCATCTCCTCATGTTTTATTCCATCCGCCTCCAAGATTCCCAAATACTTATAACCTCTTCCTTCCTCTAAACATTTTATCATTTTTCCATCAGGCAGATCAATTCCTTCTCTTGTGACAACCTTTCCTCTCTTCATTATTAATACAGCACACTTTGATAATCCAAATTCCATCTTTATATCATCCGAGAATATCCTCACTGAATTTACCAAACAATCTATTTGTTCTTCACTTTTTGCAAACAGCTTGAGATCGTCCATAAATAGCAAATGATTGATCTTCTCTCCTCCCCTTTTAAATTGATAGAATATCTTTGTTTTTCTTAACACCAGCGTAAGTGGAATCATTGCCAACACAAACAACAGAGGAGAAAGGCTATCTCCTTGGAATATACCACGTCTAATCCTAAAATTTCCTAATCTTTGATTACCAGACATCAACTTTGTATTCCACTGCTTCATGTTGCCACTAATAAAGCGCCTCATATTTATTGCCACCCGAAACATCTCCATTGACTTTTCTATTCAGCTGTGAGGCACCATATCGTACGCTTTGCGGTAATCAACCTAAGCTACCCCCAATGATGTTAATCTCCTTTTACAATTCTTCACTATCATCTTATCAATCAGTAATTGGTCCTTTGTGCCCCTGCTCTCTTTTCTACAACCTTTCTGCTCCCACGGTAGCAAATTTTTTTCATCTAAATGCCTATACAATTCATCGGCTAATACAGCCGTCAGTAGTTTCCACAGCAAAGGTATGCAAGTGATCGGCCTGAAATCAGACACTATATTCCCCTTTTCCATTTCCTTTACACAAAGCAGTGTCTTCCCAGTTACCATCCATATTGGTACACTTTCCTCCTGGAGACATTCGTTCAATTGATTGCCTATTCTGTCATGCATTGCGCTGAGGTTTTTAATCCAATATCCCTGTACCCCATCTGGGCCAGGGCTTTTCCAATTTGGAATTCTAGTGATCTGTTTCTTCAATTTGATCAAATTTATTTGTATGTTTTCCTGTATCCCTATGTCAACTTGCTCTTCCTCCAAGGTTCTCAACCTCTCTGCATTTTCATTGTGTCTTACTGGCTGGCCCTAAATGTCATTCCAAAATATCCTACTTTCTTCTGCATCTGGTACTGCAGTTTGTCTTTCTTTCCCCACTAGCTCATCAAACAACTTTTTCTGATTTGACTCGAATAATCTATTTTGTCTGAACTGTTTTGTTCGGTTATCATATCTTTCAAGTTTTGCACCCACAGCAATCAATCTCTGCTTTACTTCCTCGTGTACCACTTCAATGCTTTTTTCATTTATGTGATAAGTTCTTTCAAGTTTTTCTTTCGTCCTAGTATTGTGTAGCTCGTTTCTTTTCATCCTGCTGATTTGTCCCAGATCTTTACGTAGCTTCTTTTGCTTGTCTAGAATCCTCCTTCTCCAATGTGGTTCTCTCTTGTCATTGGTCTCTCCTTGTTTGTACTCAGCCATATCCGCCACACAATTAGCTGCTGCCTTTATCAATGTATTTGTTTCTGTTATATTTTCTGTTTTAATAATAGATATGACCTTATTGATCTTATTTGTTGCTACTTTCACTTTCTTCCTTTCAATGTACTACAAGTTCGGAGGATTCTTATCTGGATTGTTTCTGATGTTATTTATCACATCCTTTTGTAACTCTTTTTCTTCATCAAATCCTGCGATCTGTGCTCTATTGAAGAGACTTTCATCATCCAGAAACGATATGAGTTTCTAAGTTTCCTGCATTTCAGCATCATATTGCTCAGCCTGCTCCTCATCCACATTTTCATGTTCTTGCTCTCCGGTGCCCTCAATTCTACGCCTTATGTCATCAATCTCTATTTCTGTAAGCCATCCATTCACCCGAATCATTCTTGCCTGGTCTACTATTCTCTGTTCATTGGCTTGGAATAATCCTTTTTCATCCCATATTCTTATCATTGTTTTTCGGTATCCTCTTGTTTTAGGGTCACTTCTAATCCAACATTCTATCACAACCTTGTTTACTTCCTTTTCCCACTTTTTCCTTCCGATTCTTATCCCAGCAGTAGCATGATGACGACCGGATCCCCGCTGCTGGGCCGGGGGACTCCTGCCGGGCGAGAGACCTACACTATTAGCTCCAATCTCATTCACGCCGTTATTCGATAGATTATTGTTTTGCATTTCTCTCAGTTATGAGGTTTGTGATTTTACGGTTGCACAACCACCAGTATTTTTATCGTGACACTATCACTAGGAGGGTTGCCAACCAAGGCTAAAGACCCCCTCCTGGCCATGAGACAGACTAGCCCCCGCCGGACGCCAACCCGGTACTTCATGGTCTCGGAGAGAGCTAACAGGTACTACACCTTGCTCAAGGGTGACCTGGAGGTAGTTGCATCACGTTGAAACTCTACAACCGGGTGCAGTTCTATGTCACACCCAGGACATATTATTATTATTGTTATTATTATTATTGTTATCATTATTATTATTATTGTTATTATTGAAGCAAAATAGCTACAGTTAAATAGCCAACAATAAGGACCATCAAATATTGTTGGTCCTAAAAATGAGCAACACCTTCCATACAAAAAAAAACAGTCAATATCTAATCTTCGTGTTGGACGAGTCCTGAAAGTACTTTTCGAACCATGCTTTCACTGTCCATTAATACGGTTTTCTGCATCTCTGCTACTGCTTGCTCAGCTAATTTCTTTCGTTCTAAGCGTTCGCTAAATACTCTTTCCACATCACGCAATACTTCTTTCATACCGCCACCAAGAGCACCAATGACAACAGGAATTATAGCTATATCATATCCCGGTCTTCTCTCTCTTAATTCAAATGCAAGTTGTCGATATTTTGTCACTTTCTCATTTCTTTTAGCTGCTATATTTGCCTGCTGCGGACATGCCATATCGCATATCCAGATCTTATTTCTTTCCTTGTCCTCCAATACCAGATCTGGTCTCCTGGATGTTGTTGTTTTACGTAAGTTGAACTCAAAATCCCAGACTAACTTGGCACGACTGTTTTCCAAGACTTGTCCTCTCAGCCAATTTTCCATATACCACTTTGTTTCTTTTCCAACCAACCCGTACTCCTTTGCCCATGCAATAGCCATTACCATTAACGCTCTATTGTGACGTGCCAAGTACTCACTGTTGGCTATCGTCTTACATCCAGCAACAAGGTGCTCAACAGTTTCATTGAATTCACCACATAATCGACATCTTCCATTTGCCATTAGCCCCCTTGCCACCTTCCAACCTCTTGTCTCCACCATTTGCTCAATCAGTGTCATTATTGATGCTGTCTTTCTTGGTGTCAATCTTTGTTTTAGCCAAAGATGGCATTCCTGTTCTTGTCGTCTATACATACAACTTTGTAATTCTTTCTGTTCGTAAGAATACTGTCTTTTCTTTTCCACACCCTTCTTCAATTCTGCCTTCACTTTCTTCCATGTTGGCTTCCATTCTAATTCCAATATTTCTCCCTCTAGCCTTACACTATTCTCTACGAATTCTAATGTCTTATCAATTTCCATCATTGCTTTTACTGCTTCGTCAATGATTGTGTTAGTTTCTTTTATTGCTTCTCTATGCCATGCTGCCTGAATCCATTTATTATTTGACTTGCACATATAACAAGCGACTCTTGTTCTTGTTTCTGCATACACATCTCTCATAGACTTCAGTCCCCTTCCGCCTTGGTCTCTCTTTAGATATAATCGTTCATCACTTGCTTGCCTCCCTAACATGTCGTTCTTCCTCAATTCCCTTTTAACAATTTGATCCAGCTCATTCAGTTCACCTTTTGTCATTTTGCATACATTCATTGGATAAGCTGCCACTGGAACAATCTTAGAATTAATTGCTTGTATCAAGTTTTCATCATTTAGTTCGGATTTCATTAGTAGTTTCAGCCTCTTTGTCATTTCTACTTTAATCCTTTCATATACCTTCTTTGTCTTGATACCATCTGCCTGCTCAACTCCAAGAAACTTATACATCTCCTCCTGATCTGGCTCTAAAGTCTTCATCCGTTCTTGTAACACTTGCAATCCTTCACCTTTCACCATTTTTCCACGTTCGAACACAATTTCTGCACATTTTGAAACACCATAACAAGCTCCTGTATCTAAACTCGCTTGTACAATAACTTCATTTATTTCCTTTAATAAACTGTGTGATTCCTGATATACCTTAAGGTCATCAACAAACAAACTGTGTGTCCGGCTTACATCTCTCTTTCCTGGCTCTCCCATTCGATATCCTTTACTCTGTTCAAGAAGCTTAGCAACAGGTATTTCTGTGATACAAAATCCAACCGGTGAGTAACTATCTTCTTGCAAGAATCCGCACTTTATATGTATCCATCTGCTTACACACTTTTCCCCATCTTTCCAGAGTTCCAGTCTCGTTTTCCATTTATTCATCAGCTCTCTCAACAATGAAATGACTACTGTTGGTATGCCAATCCACTCATACACTAGTATTATTATTATACACTTGTTATTATACACTTGTATTATTATTATTATTCTCATACATTTGTTATTATTATTATTATTATTATTATTATTATTATTATTATTATTATTATTATTATTATTATTATTATTATTATTATTATTATTATTATTATTATTATTATTATTATTATTATTATTATTATTATTATCATTATTATCATATTATTGTTATTATATTATTACTCAACTATGTTATAAAAACAATTCAACCATTCTTCTCAAAAGAACAAGGAAACGTCTCACAGGATCCAGTTTCACGAAATAAATTAACCAATCTTTGGCTTCGTAAAAGGAAGAAAGCCATTCAAATCATAAAGAACGACAACAAATGGCCAATAAAGGTACACGTAGAAGCTAATCAAGCAGAAACAGAGGCATTCTATCAAAATGAAAAGGGCTTTATTTTGGAAAATGAGTGGGATGAAAACAACCCAATAGGACACCAACAGGAAGTGGAAAGATGCCAAGATGAAGTTCCGCCGTTTACTGCGGAGGAGATACAAAGTGTTCTAAGGAAGCTTCCCAATGGGAAATCAGCAGGGCTTGATGGAGTTCGCTATGAAAATGTGAAAAAGAAATACGAGGACAAGAGGGTAGACATTATAAGCTGTTTTAATACTTGTCTAATCAACAAAAAGGTGCCTAGCAGTTGGAAACACGATATAGTACAAAGGATACCGAAGAAGAATGTTCAACAACAGGATTTAACAACGCTGCGTGACATCTGCCTGTCATCAGTGGTTTATAAGATTTTTTCACGATGTATCATCCAGAGAATTTTACCACTGATCGAGCCTAGAATTGAATTCTGGCAACGAGCCTTTTTGCAAGGAAGAAACAGGCAGGATCTAATTTTCAGTTTAAAAACGGCCTTAGATGACTTCAAACATATCAGTACAAAGTTACACGTCCTGTTTATTGACTTCGCAGATGCCTATGGTAGCATCAAGCATGATAAAATGATACAGACACTAAGCGAGTATGATATTCCTGCTACGTACTGTAAGACCATTAAGAACATTCATGAAGGAGCATGTTTTCAAGTCATATGTGAGAACACTTTATCAAAAAAGATTTATATCACGAGGGGCACAAAAACAGGAGACCCACTTAGTGTCAACATCTTTCTGATGGTATTAAATAGAGTTCTACAGCCTGCTTTCAATTATTCCTTGATAGCTCTTAGCATTCAAAATGAAAGAAAAATTAACCCTCTACCTATTCAAGCATATGCAGATGATATCGCAATGGTTTCTTATGATTTCAAAATGATCAAGACGATGTTAGAAATAAGTGAGCCGCTCTTCGATGATGCTGGATTAAAAGTGAAGGGAACAAAATGTGCATTATTCTATGAAAGGCGTTCAGGCAATAATTGGTATAAAGGAAAGAATGATAGACTACCAGCCATAGAGATTCAAGGCGAAAAGATTGAGACATATAAGAGAGCACAGGCATACAAATATCTTGGTAAATCTCTCAGCATCTGTGGTGAAGACCCAAATCAAGTTGAAGCCTTTATCGAAGAATTCAAAGAAACTTTGAATAAGATCGACGCTAGCTCCCTCCCAATCCCTCTAAAACTTAGTGCTTTTAACAACATGGCTCTAGCCAAAATATTACATCACTTTGATAACACAAGAATAGAGGAACAACAACTAGGAGAGATGGACAGTAAAGTTAGCTGCGTCGTAAGAGATATGTTTGGGTTGTGCCCTAAAACAACCGATAAAGTGTTTTTCATTGGAAGGCTACAAGGGGGTCTTGGTATAAAAAAGCCATCCAATGTTTACAGAGCTACACTGATCGCAAATCTAGTCAACATGCTAAACCACGAAGAAGAAAATATAAGGTATATAGCAAGAGAATCGTTAAGTTTGGATATGAGAGCGCGGGGTGTAAGAGCTACAAATGATGAAAAGAACTTTTTAGGCTATGAATTAGATGATAACGACAGACTGGTGAAAAACAAAACTTACGGTGGAAATTCAGATTGGCCAGATCTTCTTTTCCAAGTGAATAAATTGAAAGGGTTTTGTCATATACGAGCAAAATTTGGCGAAAGTTGTTGTTAATGGAAAAAAACTTAGTCACAAAAATCTGAAGCAAGAGATCGAGCGAGAATTTGAAAAACATGATATAGCAAACTGCTCAGAACTCAGGTTTCAAGGGAAATTCATAGGAATAGATGCCATTGATCGGAAAACATCTCATCAAATATACTACGGATGGAAGCTCTCAGATAGTTTAGTAAAATTTATGTTACGAGCAAGAATGAACCAAATACCTTGCAACCAGCTGATCAATTTTTGGAATAAAGATCATGAAAAGAGATGCTCGTTGTGTAACCATCACACAGAGTCAGTAGCCCATTTAATGAACTCTTGCAAAAGATTTAAAGATCTTTACTCAAAACGACACGATAGGATAGTAGAAGCCATTTATCAAAAGATTCGTCGGTACAGTGAAACGTCACTCAAGTTTGTTAACAGGATGGCAGAAACAGCATTTCCAAATTTACGAACAGAACTGCAGCAAATAAATAACAGGAAGCCTGATTTGCTAGAGATAAAGTCTAACGAAAAAGAATGCGAGATCATAGAAGTAACTGTATGCTTTGATTTGTACATGTCAGAGTCATATGAAAGTAAAGCTAGGAAGTACCAACAACTCAAAAACATTTTGAATCGGAATGGGATAAAGACAAATATAAGAATATTGTGCTTTGGATCGCTTGGAACTGTTCATGAAGACACAAGAAAGAACTTAAAAGGATTAGGACTGTCGAGTGAGGAGGCAAAGTCTACAATGAAATGGTGCAGTGTATCTAATATGATATGTGGAAATATGATATGGCGAAACCGATGCAAAGGGATTCACGGACAGAATGAAATTTGATGTTATGAGTATGCTGGACAAACATTTGACGTTGAGACATCTTAGTTAGCTCTCGTTAGTCAAATCATATCAGAATTTATATTGTGTCTTTCAGTTTTTGTGCTTTTCTTTGCGGGGCCAAGACCAAACCATGGTCCTAAGGCTTTAAGTGCAGTCTTTTCTCAGGTTGTAAATAGAGCTCTCCTCAGGATGTGTGATGTTCCTAGCAAGAGAATCTTCTGGATTTCTTCGATGCGGATCCTTCCAGGGATCTTTGACACGTGATCATTCATTCGCTTTCTGATAAGGCCCAGGGCTCCAACGATAACAGGGACAGTAGTCGTTTTCATGTTCCACATTTTGTTTACTTCTATTTCCAGGTCTTTGTACTTTGACAGTTTTCCTGTTTCTTTATTAGCGACATTCCGTTCAGATGGCACAGACATATCAATGAAAATACATTTGTTTTCTTTCGTGTCTCTAATCACTATATCGGGCCTGTTTGCAGTAATCTCTTTGTCAGTATGGATAAGCATGTTTCATAGTATGATTACATCTTTCCCCTCCATTACTGTGCTTGGCTTATGTTCATACCATCTAGAGGGCACTGCGATATCATAGTGTTTGCAGATTTTCCAGTGCATGTAAATTAAAGCTTTGTCATGTCTTTCAAGGTATTCCTTTTTTGCCAGAACTGGACATCCTGATATAATGTGTTCTATGGTCTCATCATATTCGTGACATAATCTGCATTTTGGGTTTGTCCCGTCTTTAATGATCTTATTCCGATAGTTATTTGTAGCAAGGCTCTGGTCCTGTGCTGCGACAATAAATCCTTCAGTTTCCCCTTTCAAACTGGCACTTTTCAGCCATTTATGGGTGCCTTCCTTATCCACATCCACTTTGTTAACTCTCACGGGATACTGTCCATGCATCGGCTTCGCTTCCCAGTTTTCTTTCATTATTTCCATAATTCTTTTCTTGGCGTATTTCTTTGCTTCTCTAGCGCACTTTGTAGGTGACGCATTTTCCTCTACTTCAATATCTTGCATTTGAATTTCTCTCCTAAACTTATTTGCTTCTTCCTGGACTGAGTACAATTTCTTCCGTTCTTCATGGTAGTAAAGTTGTCGCAATAGTTTCTCATTTTTCCCTCTGAGATATGTATCTAGGCCTATGGTAGTAGTCTTGAATGTGCACTCTAATTGGATCAATCCACGCCTTCCTTCTTTTCTACTGATGTAAATCCTATCAACATCTGCTTTGGGGTGGTTCATCCTGTACATAGTTAGAATCTTTCTTGTTTTCCTATCAAGTTTCCTTATTTCTTGTAATCTCCAATTAACGACATTGAAACTGTAAGTGAGAACTGGTACGGCAAGTGTGTTTATGGCAGTTATTTTGTTCCCAGCATTCAACTCACTTTTTAGGACTAGTTTAACCCTCCGACAGTATTCCTTTCGAAATTTCTCTTTCATTACAGAATTTTGGATCCCATCTCCCTCATTTATTCCCAAGTATTTGTAAGTGCCTTCTTGATCGATTTCTTGAATACTGGTGGCCTCATCTATTTCAATTGCTGATGTTTCTGTCAGCTTACCTCGCTTGAATGTTGCCTTGGCGCACTTATCTAACCCGAACTGCATATTCATGTCATCACTAAACATCTTCACAGTGTGGAGCAGACCTTCAAGTTGCTCATCATTTTTTGCGTAGTTTCAGGTCGTCCATGTAGAATAAGTGATTTAATCTTTCTTCATAAACAGTATAACCCATATTTGTGTTGTTGAGCAAATTAGAGAGTAGTGCAAGAGCTAAATAAAATAACAAGGGAGACAGCGAATCACCTTGAAAAATTCAATTTTTAATACTGATAGGGTTTTTCACTATTTTGCCGGTGGAGTAATTTAAAATCATCGTTGTTTTCCATGTGCTCATGCTGTGACTCAGGAAATTTATAAAGGTTGGTGACACCTTATACATCTGCATGGTTTTCAAAATCCACGAATGGGGGACACTGTCAAACGCCTTTCTGTAGTCTATCCAAGCGGTGCTTAGATTTCGTTTCATTTTTCTGCAATGCTCCAAAGTCATTTTATTAATAAGTAACTGATCTTTACAACCATATGATCCTTTCTTGCAGCCCTTCTGTTCCATTGGTAGTAACTCATTTTCATCGAGATGCTTGTAAGTTCTATCTGCGATAATTGATGTTAAGATCTTGTATAATGTAGGTAAGCCTGTGATGGGCCGGTAATTCTTACGTTTTGCTGTTTCTTCTGTCTTAGGGAGCAAGTATGTTACTCCTACTGTTAGCCACTGAGGACTTTCTTCTGGTTGCTTTAGAATCTCTGAGTAGCTGCGGGCTATATCTTCATGAAGGCATGTCAAATTTTTCAACCAGAAATTTGGTATTTTATATTAGCCAGGTGATTTCCAGTTATTTGTTTTCTTTATTGCTGATGTTACTTCTTCTTTCTCGATATCTTGCCATTCCTGTTGTGGGAGATTTTGACTTAATTCTTCCTGTTCCCTTAGCCATTCAGCTACTTCATGATGATGTTTTTCATCCTCCCAATTTAGCCTCCAGAACTGTTCCGTTTCCTCAGCTGTTGGTGGTTTATCAACCTCAATTTGTTTTTTCCTAATTCTCTGTAGAATCTCTTGGTGTCAGTTGCAAATGTTCTGTTTTGTTTGAACTGTTTCTCTCTTATTCTTATTCTTATTCTTATTCTTATTCTTATTCTTATCCTTATCCTTATCCTTATCCTTATCCTTATCCTTATCCTTATCCTTATCCTTATCCTTATCCTTATCCTTATCCTTATCCTTATCCTTATCCTTATTCTTATTCTTATTCTCATTCTCATTCTTATTCTTATTCTTATCCTTATTCTTATTCTTATTCTTATTCTTATTCTTATTCTTATTCTTATCCTTATCCTTATCCTTATCCTTATCCTTATTCTTATTCTTATTCTTATTCTTATCCTTATCCTTATCCTTATCCTTATTCTTATCCTTATCCTTATCCTTATCCTTATCCTTATCCTTATCCTTATCCTTATCCTTATCCTTATCCTTATCCTTATCCTTATCCTTATCCTTATCCTTATTCTTATTCTTATTCTTATCCTTATCCTTATCCTTATCCTTATCCTTATCCTTATCCTTATCCTTATCCTTATCCTTATTCTTATTCTTATTCTTATCCTTATCCTTATCCTTATCCTTATCCTTATCCTTATCCTTATTCTTATTCTTATTCTTATCCTTATCCTTATCCTTATCCTTATACTTTTTACAAACATCCCAGTGCACCCTCCTACCAACCCAATCGTGTCTTCTCTTGTACTCTCTCTGTGCCATCTTACTACACTCACTTATTAAGTGGTTCACCGTCTCGTCCTTTTCTCCGCACATTCTGCACTTACTTTGTTCCAGAGTATTATCAATTTTGGCCTTGATCACATTTGTACGGACTGCTTGCTCTTGTGCAGCAAGTATTAGAGATTCTGTTTCCCTCTTTAAGTTTCCCTGCTTTAGCCATAGCCACCTGTCCTCACCAGCGATGTCATCAGTTTGCCTCAGAAATTGTCCATGCAGTGTCTTTTCTTTCCAGTTTTCTTTCCTTTCCGTTCTCTTTCTTTTCTTTACATCAGCTTCCGACTCAATAACTTCACCCTCTTCTGTGATTCTCAATGAACTTAGTAACCTTTCTGTACAATTGTTGACATACCTTTTCAATGAAACTTTTGCTATATTGACTGTATCCTCTACTCCTAAAAGTCCTCTTCCCCCATCCTTCCGTGGTAAATATAACCTATCAACGTTGCTCTTCGGATGTAAGGCATTGTGCATTGTCATTAGTTTCCTTGTTGGTCTATCTAGCTGTTCCATCTCAAATTTTGTCCAGTCTAGAAATGCAGCTGAATATCTGAGCAGCGATACTGCCCAGGTGTTGATACCTCTTATGAGATTCCCTGCATTTAGCTTTGTTTCCAGAATTTTTCGTACCCGTCTTTTGTACTCTTTCATAACTTTATTTTTCATTTCCTGGTGTCTTATCTGATCTGCTTGAAGCATTCCCAAATATTTGTAGCTTTCTCCATCCTTTACTGACTTAATCACAGACTCGTCTGGTAACTTAATCCCATTTGATGTAGCTACCTTTCCTCTTTTCAACTATAGCATGGCACACTTTTCTATTCCAAACTCCATTCCAATGTCTTTGCTGAAAATCCTTACTGTTTGAATCAAGGAGTCCAATGATTTTTCATTCTTCGCATACAACTTTAGGTCATCCATAAATAAAAGATGATTAACCTTCTCTCCAGTCTTAGAAAATTCGTATCCTGCCTTTGACTTCCTCAATATGTGGGTCAAAGGAATCAGCGCAACTACAAACAGCAGAGGAGATAATGTTTCTCCTTGGAAGATTCCTCTCTTGATCTTTACTTCTCCAAGCATTTGTTCTCCACATGTTAGTTCTACTCGCCAGGTTTTCATACTCTCTTCAAGGAACTGCCTAAGCTGTTCATTAACCCCCATATCCTTCAGGCATATTCCATATTCAATTCGCATATTCCCATATCCCCCATATCCCATATCCTTCATATTATTATTATTATTTCACATTTACCACAGCTTTTGATGTTAAAACTGGTTATGTAAAGTTCTTCATCAGGTGCAAGCACTTAAGATAAAGACTTGTCCTTCTTTCTTCTTCAAACTTCGTAATCATAAAACTTTTCGTAAGATCCCAGCAGTTCCTAGCAGTGCTGATTTTTGCCATATCATAAAGTCATTCCTTATGCCCAGTTTCTCAGCAAATGAATGTAGTCTCTTTGGGATTGACCCAAGGGCCCCGATGACTATTGGTATAACGAACGTCTTCTTGTTCAGCATCCGTGAAAGCTCTACCTTTAACTCAGAATATTTACTTATTTTCTCAAACTCCTTTTTATCTATGTTATAATCCGCTGGTACTGCAATGTCAATAATGAAGCATTCATTAGTTTCTTTGTTGATCAAGAGAATATCAGGCCTCCTGTGCTCAATAACTCTGTCCGTTTGCATATCAAAGTCCCACAAGATCTTAACTTTCTCGCTTTCCAAAACTTTATCAATTCTGTGTTGGTACCACTTATCGCTGACATCGAAACCAAACTTTTTGCATAGATTCCAATGCACATTGCTGCAAATTTTATCATGGCGGCGTTTGTACTCATTCTGAGCAAGCATCTTGCAAGAGCTGATGATGTGGCTCACATTTTCCTCTTTTTCCCCACATAGGCGGCACAGCGAAGATTCACTGCAAGCATATATGTGTTTTTTTATGGAATTTGTGTTTAAGGCTTGCTCCTGGGCTGCCATTAGCAAACCCTCTGTCTCCATATTATTATTATTATTATTATTATTATTATTATTATTATTATTATTATTATTATTATTATTATTATTATTATTATTATTATTATTATTATTATTATTATTATTATTATTATTATTATTATTATCATTATTATTATTATTATTATTATTATTATCATTATTATTATTATTATTATTATTATTATTAATTAAATCTGCCGAAGCTTGGACTGACTCACGAAGACACGAAAGCAACGATGAAATGGTGTGGAGTTTCGAACATGATAAATAGCAATATTATCTGGAAGAATCGCTGCAAACAAGTTCATAAACAGTGAAAACAAGGTTTCATCTGGACGGTGCTATGCACATATTTGATGAAGAGACACTAACCTTTGTTTCGTTTTAAAGTCAAATCATACGAGAATATTATAAACTATTATGACAATAATTTGCCAACATAAAGTGATTAACAGATACAAATGTCAACGTGGGCAGAAAGTTCTACCTGAAGCAATTACCTGGTACGACGGCGGGCCAGCGCGGCGCCACGTGGCAAGTGCTATATGCACGACAAATATCCATATTGATCTCAAAAAGGCATTTGATACTGCAGATTGCAGATCACGATGTTCTAGGTGCCAAATTGAGGAAGTATGGTTATGATAATCTAAAATATGCTCGGTTCCCACCTTTTTTAACAATGCTGCAAAATTAACCCTATTTCAACCGAGGGGAACGCCCCCTCCAAAACTTGTTTAATGGCTCCTAAACAATGATAGCTATAGCACTGAAGCTTTCAATTTATACTAAACTTTAATTGGCAAATAGCAAATAAAAACTTCAATGCCTATTCTTAAACCACGTGACCACTAATCGCCCATATTTGGGGAGTGGTCACAAAGAAAATCGTTAGAATTGCCCTAGTTTCTTCATTTTGTATTGATCTTCATCAATATATCTAGGCTGTCTCAAAAAAATTGTTCGATGTTTGATTAGATACTAAAAACAACGATATGTTGAATAGGCACTTGGTCAAGTGACCGTTTTTTCCTGAGATTTTAATGAATTTTTGACACAAGAATCTTGCAAATCTGCTACAACTTAATAGAGTTACAAGCCTCTGAAGTTCAAGTTAGTGCAAAAACTGTAATCAGAGGCCTTTTTGTAGAAATCTCATCGAAAATCGTTTCTGCTATTTCGAAATTGTTTCAGGGCAAACCAAATGGGATTTGAACAAGTTTCGATAACCTAACTTTCAAGCGTATGGACGTTTTGAGGAAACAGATTCAGTGTCTCGTTGATTATGTTTGAACCAATTGTTTTTGGACATATGAGCTGTTAAGCAAATTTTGACAACGATCGCAAGGATTGCTTTGGAAGCCCATTTGGTTTGCTCTGACATCAACGAGAGGTATGACATTAGAGAAGCCTCTTTCACCTCTGTAGTCGAGGATTTTTGCATTACAAGTAATCTGGGGGTCACTGGTCTGAGCTATCCCATATTTTTGATCGCAGCTCAGTGAATCCTCAATTGATTTGCAAAATTCTGGTCTCTAAAATTTTTTCACAATCTTAGGGACAGGAATCTCTTCTCACGAGTCCTTTCATGTGATCGTTATTTTCTATATCTAATTAAACATCGAACAATTTTTAGAGACACCCTTTATACTATTTGATTTTTCTCGATGAGTACTTTCATTTGATATATGATTTATCTATATTTGCTAACGTCAGCAATTTATAATTTCTATGACGTCATAAACCATTAACACGTTATATTTCTAATGAATTAGCTATTTTTAAACAACTCGTGTAATTATTTGAAATTTTTTTAACACCACTTAATTTCACTCAAATTAATGGAAGTCGATTATGTTTAACCCTATTACTACCGGGGGGCACAAAGTGCCCGCGGCGCAGATTATTTTATGCAGTGCTGTCAGTTCGAGAGATGCAGAGCTTAAACTTGGTGACTTTCCTCAAATTTAATATACTAATTAAAATCTAAATTTTTTTTCAAAATGGTAGACACTGATCACGTGACCAGCATCTTTTCAACACGTGGTCAGCCCTACAAGAAAAGAAGGGACTCTAATTTTTTCCAGAATGATCAAAGATTATTGACAACACTACCATTCAATAGATCTTGATGAGAGCTTTCAGATGATACATACTTTCATTCATTTTCGATGACATAAGCAATTTTAGACTTAATGACGTCATCAATGTTTATGACGTCATATAAATAATGAGAAGTGTATTAGAAAAATTTTGATGACCAAAAAGGATTCTCTTAATTATTACACATCGTTTTGAAGCATTTCAGAGTGTTTAAATTGACAATTAAGGGTTTAAATTCAACAATGAAAAACTGGTCTATGTAAATAATGAATATATGATATATACAATAAACTTAGATTGATATCATACTATGGATTTCTACTTATTAATGCTTTGAGATACATTTTAGTCAATTTAAAAAAGGAATAGGCAAATAAAAACTTAAATATTGTCAATTTTGCCAACAGCAAGCAAATACTTTAATTTTCCTCAATTATGACGTCATTGTGACGTCATGGATATGATGAAAAGTTCAAAAAATAGTCTATTGCGTAGATTTTGCTACTGTACACCATTTTACCAAGTTTCGTTCTCCTATCTGCAATATTGGCGACTTTACGGAGGGGGGGGGGCGTGCCCCCCCCGGTACTACAAGGGTTCAAAAAGCCCGGTATTAATAGGGTTAAGCATTATTACTGAGCAAACAACTTTGCATTGAATCATAAAACCCTCATTCGATTACTTAAATAATTAGTAACCACAAATATTCATATAAAAACTGAGAGAAATCTTAATTTAAGGCCATCAAGTCAGTATTTGGGTAGTTTTAAGTCTATTTTAGAAAGTTATTTAATGTAAATCTCCCTTTTTTCAAAAGGCTCAACTTCGCCAAAATTTGCCCTGCTTTTTGTTTCCTTCCTGGCAACCAATCACGTGATTAGAAAGCGATTTATACTATTTTTAGATTCACCTTTTTTAATTATGGAACAGTGCAAGTTTCATTGTCATAACTATTATAGTTGCGAAGACAATTGGGGGGGGCGAATAACTCCCCTCCCCCAAGGTAGAAAAACGCACTGTAGTGTCCTCCAGAGCTTTAATCTTGGCCCTTCTTGTTTCTGATCCATATGAATGACCTTCATCTGTCTCTCAAGAAAGGTAAAGTAGAGAAGCTGCGCCCTAAATGGTCGGGTAACATTTTGCGTGATATGTGACCGCTCGGTAAAACTTCGCTTTAGAAGGAATTTAGACCGATTTTTTTTTCCAGGAAAGCGAGTGAAAATTATTTGCTGATGCCATTTCTGAGATTTTGCCTTGTTGTTTTCGTTTTGTATTGCATATCCTTGTCGCAAAGAATGTTTAAATAACACTTACCTGAAATGGATAAAGGTTGGAGCATTTTATGTCCTTGCTGTTCTCCAAGCCCAATTTTTGTTTTCTTCGTGTTGCCGCAGAATGTTTTGTAAAGTAAAACCACGGTTTTTTATAACAAGCTGCCACTCTCGAGATGTAATTTTGGAAGGAACATCACAGAAATATGTTTTGGGTTTGGAATCCGGGCGTCGTCTCTCAGTAGTACTCAGACTGGCCTATCGTCGCCCCTGTTGGTCAGCCTATGAATCCTGAATTCCCTCATCGATTTCCCAACCAACAACATTGTTAGAAGTCATAAGGTCAAGTCAAAAACTCCTAGATAATGGTAAGATAGTAAATCTTGAATTCATTGTCAGTTACTGGGTTGTTGGTTTCATTTGTGAGAGATTTCATTCACACTAACTTCGCCATGTTGTCAATTTCACCATTTCATCAATCAATATCTTGAAATGTAACTATATTATTCCATATTCCTTACAAACCCCTCCTCTACTTATTACAATTGTTAAAAAGATATGTACACATCCTTGAACGTTCCCCAGCACTCAAATTTAATAATTCTGCTTACGTTTTCTGTGACGAACGATGGGCTAAACAAAGTAACTGTCGAGGCCTCGTTAAGACTTTAGGGTACGTCCAAATTAGACGCAATGCCAAAGATTAGGCCGTTCAGACCAACTTGTGTTTGGGCAAAAACTTTACCATAACAAACAATTGGATAGTCGTTACATTTAAGTTCAGCCTTAAGAAAGAGTTTGTAAACATTTCTATCATGATTTTTTACTCAATCCTAATGCATTCCCTTACATTTAATATAACTTTGTTTCGAGACCCGACCATTTAGGGCGATGCCCCTCTATGACAGCAATAGATTTTCTCTTCTAAAAGTTTGGAAGATATGGATCAAAGGCTAAGTAACCAATTGAGTTTTTCAACTTCTACTTCTACTTGAATAAGTGACTTCTTCATGAAGAAGGTCACGTTAATGTGAACAAAAAGAGAAGGAAAGAAAGAAAAAAGGAAAAGGGGAACACATAGGACAACAGCACATGCTAAGATGAAATCGATGATAGAAATTAGAAGGGGGGGGGCTCATCATGACTAATCATTACAAGCCTTGTGCATGAAATACTTTAAGTAGAGAAAGGATGCTCTTTTGTCCCATGGTCTGAGAATATCTATATTAGTCAAAAGTAAAGCTGCGAAAAAAAAACAGCAAAGTTATGCTACAAAAGAGCGTTCTTAAAAACTACCACTTGCTTCCACTGTTTGCTGTGGCACCCTATTCCTTTCTCTGATTGTTCGAGGAAAAAAGAAAGACTTTAACATTGTAGGCCAGTCCCCAGTAGCTCATAGGCTTGGTTCGTAAAATACCTAGATGGTCTTAAGCAGGATGATTGCTTGATATACGCATCTTTCTTTACTTCTGCTTGGTTATGGTGAATCTTGTAAAACATGACGAGTCGCTGTCCCCGTATTCTCTCTTTTAGTGAGTTCCATTGCAGGTCTCTCAACATTTCAATTACACTGGCATGTCTTTGTATCTGGTTGTCACGTACCTTGCTGCTCTACGTTGGATCATCTCAACGGCCTCTACATTCTTCTTTTTGTAGGGATCCCATTTTGCACTAGCGTACTCTTGGGTTGGTCTAACGATGACTTTGTAGGCCTTCTTGCGAGTTTAGTCCAATATTTCTCTTCAGAAAACCAAGAGCTCTGTTCCCTTTATTTACAGTATCATTAATATGTTTATCCCATTTCATCTCACTGGATATTTCAACTCCTAGATATTTTGCAGAGTCAACATGTTTCAAAACTTCATCCTTAAATCTGTAGCCATGCCTTACTATGTTCCTGCTTCTCGTTATGCTGAGTACCTGACACTTTTCAGGGTGGCGCTCCATATGCCATTTTGCCTCCCATCCTACTAACTTGCCAAGGTAATTTTGTAAACCATTGCATCC
The DNA here is from genome assembly GCA_964019985.1 of Aurelia sp. 4 Dawson et al 2005. Taxonomy (NCBI): domain Eukaryota; kingdom Metazoa; phylum Cnidaria; class Scyphozoa; order Semaeostomeae; family Ulmaridae; genus Aurelia; species Aurelia sp. 4 Dawson et al 2005. The sequence goes on along the minus strand of OZ026500.1, from coordinate 9,445,615 downwards.
TCTTCACAATTGATTGTTAAGTAGACAATTGTATCATCGGCAAATAGCCTAACTGTGGAAGCAAGGGATTCTGGTAAGTCATTTATGTAGAATAACGATAGACATGCACCCAGTACTGTTCCTTGTGGGACTGCTGATGATACATCTGCTTTGTATGATCTCTCTCCATCCAATACAACTGTTTGTTTTCTGTTTTTGAGAAAGGCTTAGATTCATTCATTTGTTTTACGTGTAATTTCTTAAAGCCTTAACTTTTTCGATGAGCATATCAAGTCCAACTTTGTCGAAAGCTTTATAAAAGTCCATAATCAAGGTATCAGTTTGCTCTCTATCTTTCATGTTTTTGATGACATTTGATGTAGACCCAAGGAGCTGTGTTACATATGATCTTTTGCTGCGAAAAACCATGCTGCAGATGATAAAGAATTGGCGTTGGAATCTGCAAAGTTCATGATATTACTTGTTATTATGTGTTCCATAATCTTGCATTTACATAAGGGGGGAGAAATTGGACGATCATTGCTTTCTAGTGATTTTTGCCTGTTTTAAACATTGATACAATGCTCTATTAGCTGATTTCCAATAATCTGGAAATATGACAGTTTCATAGGATTTTGAAATATATGTGAGTATGGGGGCAAGGCTCTTAGCTAGCTCTGTTAGAATCCTTGGGTTAATCATGTCAGGGCCAGCTGCTTGTGCACTTTTAACCCTTCCAGATTTTCTGCACACCTTTATCTGTGAAATTAATTGAGGCATTTGTGATGCTTTAGGATGGTCCAGAAACCCTGGTGCATTGTGTTTCCCTCGTAATAACTGATTCAAAATTCTTATTCAATGAATCTGCTTTTTCTTTAAAGTTGCTAATCAGTTCACCCCCTTTTCCCGTGTTCCTACATTTACATAATCTCTTCTCACTCTCTTTATCAAGCCTCAAAAGCGCTTCACTCTACTATGGGGGTCATCCGCTTGAACGGGGGTGATTAAGTCCTCAATATGCTTCCAATAAGCCTGTTGAAGCTTTTTCTGTATGAAAGATTTTAACTCTTTATATTTCGTATCTAGGTGTTTAAAATGTGGTGTTTACTTTTCAAAATTCCTCATAACTGTTTTCCTTTTTCTGGACAGTATGTCTCTTTTCTTGATTAACATTCTTATTTCTGATGTTAATATATGGTAAGCTATCTTTGCTCTTTGCAAATTTTGATGGAATATACAGTAAGTCCCTGCATATAAGAACTTACCAAAAAAATAACCTAGAGAATGTTTATCCCAAATCATGCACTTTGGAATTAAGAACCAGTTTCAGTATGGCGAAGAGTAGGTTCTTATTGCAGGGGTAGCAAAGTTGATTTTTGATCGTTGCCATGAAGTTCATTTTGAAGCCAATTGATTGTTAAAGTTTGATTCTCCTCCTATATTAATTGTTAGGTCCATAAACTCTTCCAGAACAAATAATGGGGTTCAACATCTTTTTTAACCCTATTTCACATGGGGTATTTTTAGTGATTTTGGTATGGGGGCGTTTTTGGCCCCCCTAATTATCTCTTAAACTATAAAAGATGCGACAATGGAAGTTGGTGGTACTGATCACGTGACCAACATCTTTTAAACACGTGGTCAGCAGTACAAGAAAAGAAGGGACTCTCATTTTTTCCAGAATGATCACAGATCATTGGGAATACTACCATTCAATAGATCTTAATGAGAGCTTTTAGATGATATATAGTTTTATCCATTTTCGATGACGGCAGAAATTTTAAACTTAATGACGTCATCAATGTTTATGACGTTATATAAATAATAAAAAATGTATTAGAAAAATTTTGATGACCAAAAAGGGTTCTCTTAATTATCATACATCGTCTTGAGGCATTTCAGAGTATTAACATTGGCAATTATAGGTTTAAATTAAGCAATTAAAAACCGGTGTATATAAATAATGAATGTATAATATATAAAATGAACTTAAATAGATGTTATACTATGTATTTTTACTTATTAATGCTTTGTGATACATTCTAGTCCATTTAGAAAAGGAATAGTCAAATAAAAACTTTATATTGTCAATTTGTCAACGGCAAGCAAATACTGGAATTTTCCTCAATTATGACGTCATTGTGACATCATGGATGTAATGAAAAATAAAAAAGGTAGCCTATTGTGTAGATTCTGTTACTTTACACCTTTGTACCAAGTTTCGTTCTCATTTCTGCAATATTGGCGACGTTACGGAGGGGGACACTTTATGCCCCCCCCGGTACTACAAGGGTCCAAAAAGCCCGGTATTAATAGGGTTAAGTTTTAAGATTAGGTCTTATGGTAACCAAGGGGCAACAAGATACCTAGGGTTTCTAGGAGTGACAACAACTGTTTTAGATATTATCCTGCTCAAAAGTCATCAAATTTTTGTAAACGAGGAATTTTTTATCTGATAGGATTCGTGGAAAATATCCTTGAGTTATTTGGTCATTTATCATTTTCAAATGTGTTCTCTGATAGAGATGTTAGAGCTGAAAGTAAGAAAATTTCATAAAAAATTCACAGAGAGGGTGAGATAACTTAGCATGATACATTTAAGTAGTTTATCAACATAGAAGATGCAACTGTCCCTTAGGTTAATTCAGAATTTGACAAAGGTGCATGATTTCAACTGAAAGCAAACTTTAGCAGGTATGTTTCTAATGAGAAAGTAAACTGTTATAACATTGCAGTAACTGAGAAAAAATTATGCCCGCGTGTGTTGCTTAGCTTCTGCTTATTACTATTCAAAGCATACAAAAAGGGACGACAATAGAGACACCAAAGAAAGAATACCAATTAGTACCTTCAACTGTATGTATCTTCAGATTGATCTTCAAAGGTATCCTCTTGTATCTTCAACGCCCATACTTTGCTTGCATAGACATTTTTCAAGTATGAAAGTGACTGTTAGGAATGCATTAAGAGAATCCAGGATACTTAAATTTTGGTTTAACCAAGAATTTGAATGTCTCACTCCAATTGCGCCGATTGTGATAGCGAATTGCTCGCCTTTCAAATAATTTATTGTCCAAAGCTTAGAATTCATGCCGATAGGTGAATAGCAAGCAACGATATTAAAGAAAGTTTACTGACTGGATTCTGCCCATAAAGTTGTAAGATTGTGGTTTGCACTAATTTGGATCACAACACTGATGAAGCATTTCATCGCAGAATTTGAAATCAACTCATAATGCTCTCATGGCAAGCTGCTTCTTTTGTTTCCAATTGATAGCTATCAAGTTTAATCTATGTTTTAGAAAATTTCTTATCCGATAGCTATCTACTCACGTTGAATTGCACAAATCCATTAACATACCATTCGATTGAAAACAACGCATTAAAGTAAATGAACGGAGATTTAGTGGCACAATCTAAACATAGCACAAAAGAATGGCAGGCGCCACTTATCTTCCTATTGTTTTCATTGATTGACAACATCAAATACAAAAGGTTATATTCAGGTGGCTCCAGTCCCCTCAGCTAAGTTGCTTTTAACCCCGTTGATTTACTGTAAATAAATCTGAGTCCAGCGCACGATATCTGAAACTAAGCATTGAGGATTCAAATGCAATCATAACAATGATAATATGATATAGCAGCAAAATCAAGAACAATTAACAGCAGTTGATTCAGTAACAAAGACATCATCATTGTTTTTACTATGAACAACCAAATATCTGCAGGTAAAATTTATCATGAATCCTGTTGAAAATTTACAAGGTACTACATATGATAAAAGATTTTTGAAAAATACCAATTGTGCGCTGAATTAGTACCTCCATAGAATTCCAAAAAAATTTCTAATTTTCCCTTAATAGTGTCGTTTCATTTCCCCTGTCATTTGCTGTAGCATTGATCCCCTTGACCACTTTGTTAATTAGCTTAGATAATGGGAAAAGGCGGAAAAGGAGCAGAGGCGAGATCAACCAACTCCCTTTTAGGAATGGCTTCAAGTCTTATGGTGATAGCATGCCATAGCTACTTTCAATTGTTCTCAGTGTCCAAATTTTCTATAGCAAAATTTGAATGAATCTCGGAATTGAAAACTGTGTGGCTGTCGCAGTGTTAAGTGGAAAAAAATTTGAAAGTGCACCTGTAGAGCTAGCCAACCTTATGGAATGGCTCTGAATTGGAAAGAACTTGTGCTTTTACCAACAACATGGATTTTTAGCCATGCTCCAGAGTCGCAAGAATTGTTCATCAAATTGAATTCAAGGTTGTCACCACATTTAAATTGGCTACTTATGTCATCAGCAAAGAAATTCTTTGACAATTATGATTAGAATGATTAGAAAACTGATGAGCTTGAGCAAGAGATGGCTCCTTAGCTAAAGGTAGCTCAAAATGTAACGTCTCCCACAAAAATTTTCCATTTTTGAACTGCCATTTCATAAAAGTGCGCGTTATTTGGTGAAAATCATACAAAAGGACTCAATCATAGATGAGTTTTTGAGTAATAATACATAAAACTGCGGCATCCACATAACGAAATAAGGAAAAGGTAAATCAAAGAAAAGTGTGAGTTCTTCGCCAGGATAGGAGAAGTTTGTTTCATCCGATCAGCCGATTTGTTTTGATCTGAATCGGCCAATCATATCACTAGGAATGACAATGAAATATTCGGGTGTCAGCGTTTTGTTATCACGTGTTTTTTTACTCAAGGGGGTACTTTCACAGATAAATGGTACGTGCAAAATAAATTGTTGATATTGAGATGATTGAAGCTGACTTCGGTGCTCTCTTGACGAAGAGTGGTAAAGTCGTATTGTGCAAAACACATCTGTAATGCTGTCTTCAGTTGATCTCTACAGGCTTCGAATTTTCTTGATTTCATTCACCATGCTTCAAGAATTTTGTTCGGCTAATGTGTCAGAGCTCTGGTTAAGAGGAAGATAGGAGTCAAATGTTTTAGCCGATCTTTGCTCCTGGCCCATGGCCGGAAACCTCTAAGGCCTCATCTTCACGGACCAATCAGACGGTGAATAAGCGAAGAAGACAAAAGAAACTTGTGAAGATGTTTCTCACTTCTAACTATCTACATAAAACGCAAACAGGACAAAAACTGCTGAAAGTTTTCCAAATTTCTTTAAATGAATCAACTCTCGACATGTTCGGGTATCCAGGTTTGGATGCCGGTTTAAATATCCATGCTTTCTAGGACTTATGGCCTTTCAAACAGAGACGAGGCATGAAGCCTTGAGCAATAGAAATTCAGGACGAGAGAAAATAGCAATAACAGCAACGATTGTTGAAAGAACGATCCAAAAATGCCAAATGCTTGCATTTCCAAGTGTTCTTGCCATTGTCCTTCCATAAAAGCTCCCTTTATTCAAGATTGAATTTACCTGTGATTTCTACGCGAACTGAAGAAACTTGCCAAGATTTGCTGATGCATTTCAAGTCATACTACTTTTGCATTCATGGCACAAGTTTTCATGGCGCATAATAAGTTCTAAAATCGAAAGAAGGTTTCATCAACAGATTTTATCACCAGCCTTGAAGTGTCGTCAACAGACCTCGACAAGATTTAGCCGGTTTTGTCAATTGCAAGCGCTATATCCGTGAAAATGAGGAGGTTTCCGAGCAAAAACCGGCTAAAACGTTTCATTCCTATCTCGTTAAAAGGTGGGGGCCAGTTAGCCCTTTGAAGATTAACATCTTAACTTTCAACGTACCAGTATCAACAAACGAGGTATGGTTACTTTAGCTATCGAGGTATCTTTTAAAATCATTTTGAATTGATTCACCCTCTATTCTTACCGCTAGCTTGGATCAATTCTGTAGACCTTTTTTGGAGCACCCGGTGTTTAGCACGTACTCTCGAGGAGTTTTCTTTGATCAAAATCCAACAAAGTATGAAAACTTGAACTTCTAAGCAATTTACTCTCTGTATAGAGAAACATTTGATCCACCAAATCTGCTGGAAAATGCTATGTTAAACGTCTTTTGGCACTGCTGTGATGAACCAATAAGATTACTTTATTCACCCATACTTGGTCCTCGATTAACTCTCCGCAGCAAATATTGATCTCTGATTAATGACTCATAAAAGTGTCTTAGTTGTCTATTGTCTAAGTAGTCTCTAAGTTTATTAGTGTCTAAGTTGAGTCACTGGAACTACCTTGCTCGACAATATCAACATTTAAATCACTGATAAATGATGTTGTTCCTTTGGTTAACAATTGGTGTGCATAAAATTTGTTTGCAATGTTGTAATAACATGTAGCAACACACTGCTGATGTGTGGTCAAGTTATACCTGGTAGGAGAATGGTGTTTGTTACCCAGGCCCGTCGGAAGCGGAGGGGGGGCTGGTGGGGCCTCAGCCCCCCAAAAAATTGCTGAAGATCGTTGACTTTGTAAGTGAAAAAGGCTGCAAAAACCAAGGTCGTAGGAATGAAGATTCAAACTCATATGTATTCGTTGAAGCTACCAGAATCCATCAAATATGCAATATCTTTTGATGTCATACAAGTCAAAAATTTCAAAATTTTCATGGAAAGGCTCTCATTAGTCGTGATCCTTTGCTTCCGTCAATAGCACATTTTCCAAAAATGGGGCGTTTTCCAACGATCTAAAGGGCGTGGTCATGAAAAATGTTCCCGGGGCAAGCCCCCGGACCGCCGTTTTTCCCGCTTCGCTCGCATCTCACTGCAGCCCCCCCCCAGTATGAATTTCATTCCGACGGGCCTGCTACCTGTGCCTTTGGCAAATAATTTGTGGAAAGAAACCTCTCAGAAAAAGTTTTATGCAGTTCTCCAGTGTTTTGACACTACTCAAGTACCTTTTGAGTAGCATGATATAGTATACACAAATCAAAATAAGTAAAACATGCCACTAAATGATTTCCCATTTTAGATTTTGCATAGTGTCTAAGTTGACATTTTCCCATTCTTGCAGTTTCTTTATTTTTCTATCATCTATCGATCTTTGATGGTTTGAGTATTGAGTTTCTCATATCTATTAAGCTGCCACTGGATTATGATTGGGATAAATGATACATCAGCTGAAATACATATATCAAAATGATGAGATAATATTGATATCACTGGTATCTGCCAGAGAGGGTGACAGCTACATGTTGAAGTCCTTTTAAGAAACCATTGTGCAAAACTCAGAATTCATTCTGTATCAGGGTGATATTCCATCAAGTCACTTAAGAGGAAACATTACCTTGGTCAGAAGTGGTTTTAAAACATTACTTTACTGTATCTCTCTTCCATTCTAGATACAAAAATTACTAGACAACTGGTCAGCATTGATAATGGCTTCTTTGATGACCTATATGTTTGTAAAAAGGACCTTTGAGGAGCTGTCGTTCTTGACTTACTGGTATAATGATATCTGGTTCCCCCAATCTGGATAGTGTCAACAAACGCTATTAACCATGGAGCTGTTTCGTAGGACAATGGGTGAAAAATTATCTTATGAATCAAGAAATCTTTGTACAGCTGGAGATGACACATGGTTGTATGCTGGAAATAATGAACAAGCTAAGCAAAAACATATTTGTTTTGGAAGGTGTAGTGTCTTCTAGACCATGACATTTGTGTTGTTTATGAAACAGACTCGTGCCCAGGACACTGAAGAAAGACATGCTTTGTTATTGTAAAAATGAGTTGTTGATTTTGTGATTTGCGTGTATGAGAAAACATGTCTCTTCGCTCAATATTCTACGTTTTTGATTAAAACTACGATAACACGGAGACACTAAACTGGCGACGAGGAAAACAAGAGTCTACAACTTGTTTCGTTCAAGATGTCAAGCATTTCGCTTCATCCTATGCCTGAATTTAATCCTGACACCGAAGTAGGAGCAAGCCTCGCTACTCGTTGGAAAAAATGGCTTACAGATTTTGACATGTATCTCGCTGCCTCTGGTATTACCAATGATACTCGAAAACGTGCCCTCCTGATGTATCAAGCTGGTGCCAGAGTTAGGGAGATATTTGCACAGCTTGAAGACACCGGTAATGCAGATGCCTTCGACACAGCCAAGCAGAAACTGACGGCGTACTTTGAGCCTCAGAAAAACAAAAGGTATGATGTATACGTGTTCAGAAAAACGATGCAAGAACCTAACGAAACTCTGGATCAATATCATACACGCCTAAGAGCCTTAGCTGATCCATGTGAGTTTGCAGACCTCGATTTTGAGCTGGAAGAGCAAATAATCATTGGTGGTTCTTCATCTCGTATTCGTAAACTGGCTTTGCGTGATCCAAAATATGACCTAAAAGCTATGTTACTCGATGGTCGGAGAGATGAGATAAGCAAGTTCCAGTCAAAGAAAATCGAAGGGAAACCAGATTGCAGAGAGGAAACCAACCAGGTTACAATAAAGTCGCGAAAGTGCAGAAACTGTGGTTCCTCGCACAGTCATACCAGTCTTTGCCCAGCAAAAGGTAAAGAATGCCACTACTGTGGAAAACCCAATCACTTCGCAAATGTTTGTCGTGGAAAATCGAGAGATAGCCACAAGCCTCAAAAGCCTGAAAAAAGAAAAGCTGTTCACGCCAGGCACAATAAAAGTATTAGACCACTTACCCACTCTGATTCTGAATCTGAAAACGATGAGTATTTGTATCCTGTTAGCAGTACACAGACTGCTAGGCCTCATGCTAAAATCACTGTTTCGGGACATTCCTTTGATATTATGGTTGACACTGGTTCATCTATCAACGTACTTGATCACAAAACGTTCTCAAAAATGGTTGATGTAACACTTGCTCGCACAACAACAAAAGCTTTTCCCTACAATACGTCACAACCCGTGCATTTCGTTGGCAAATTCCAAGCACTGGTGCAAACAAAGAAACGCTATACGGTTGCAGCATTTTTTGTTGTTGAAGATGATGATAGTGGAAATCTGATGAGTGCACAAACAGCACAAGAATTAGGTCTCATTATTCTTCATTTGAATAAGCTGTCTGCACAGAAATCCTCCAGAGAAACAACTACTTTCCCGACAACAAAGCACAAGGACTTGATTAAAATTCTTGAGCAGAACAAAGAAGTTTTCAATGGAATAGGGAAACTGAAGGGACAAAAGATTATTTTAAACATCGATGAAACTGTTCAGCCAACTGCGGAGCCGCAGAGGCGTGTTCCTTATCACATCCGAGAAAAGGTGAAACATGCTATCAAAGCGCTTGAAAAGGATGATATCATCGAAAAGGTCCCTCAAACCCAAGCCACACCGTGGATAAGTGCCATCGTAGCGGTCCCAAAGAAAGACGGCAACGTGAGAATTTGTGTGGACATGCGTAAAGCTAACCAAGCAATCAGAAGAGTTCGATATTTAATTCCAACAGTTGATGAAATAAGTCAAGAGTTAAATGGAGCAAAGTTTTTCTCCAAGCTCGATCTTGCACAGGCCTATCATCAGTTAGAGTTAGACGAAAACAGCAGGTTTATTACGACGTTCAGTACGCACGTTGGATTGTATAGATACAAACGCCTTAATTTTGGGAATAATGCGGCGGCGGAAATATTTCAGCACACCATGCAGACACAGGGAATCCACTTCTAAGATTGCTCTCTGAAAGTAAAATCCGATCGTTTCCTTCGTAAATGATAGATTTAGATACGTTTTTCGTTTCTTTCATCAATGGCCAGATGATATGAGCGATTTTGAAAACTTTCTTTGTTTTTCCTCTGCGACGGCGCAGCAGTGTGGAACGGGAACTGCGGAGGCGCGTGACAGAATCAATAAGGAAAATGCGGAGGAGAAGGGAAGAGAAGAAAGAGAGAAGAGACAAGGGAGGAGAATTGCGCGGGCTTTTGCGAGCATCTGTAACTCTGTTTGCTGGTGCACGAGATGGCCGATTGAAAAGATGGAACCGCTTAGACAAAATTCGCAGAATGCCCCTGCAGTAACTTCATTGACGTGTTTTGACAAGTTTGTTCGATGGTAAGTGATTTTTCATTATGATTTGCTTTTCATGCATGTTGAACAAGATAAAATTAGATAGGTAGTATTTCTTTTCATACAGCAGTAAATGTAATGTTTTGTCCTAGCTACAGTAGATGAGCACACGAGAACACTATTTTATTTCGTTTTTGCTTTTTCTTGTCTCTTATATTCTACCAATCATCTTACAGGCTCAGTGAAAATTTAGCTGAAGAAAATGATGCATTCAGTACTTTGGAAGAAATAAAAACTGCCTATTTGGTCAGCGCAGAGGAGCAAGGCAAAGAAAATTGTCCAAGTGAGGAGCAAATTGGACGAATTATACGGCAAATATTCCCTGATGTAACCAGAAAGCAAAGAACTGTAATCGTATCTGGAAGCAAGAAAAGGCTTTGGGGCTACTCTTTAGGTTTACAGAAAGTAAAGAGAGCAAGTCATATCACCAAGAAGGCACTTGATGTGAAACATATTTCGTCACTTGCCAAGCATTGTCTCGTCAATCATGATGGATGGAGAGCAGGCTCCGACACATCTCGTTATGTTCAGTTACTCCATGACAAGAACGTTTGGAGAAATGAGGAGAGTGTTGCGATTGTTCTTCAACTCTTTGGTGATTCCCAGTATGAAATTAGTCTTAACCATGGGAAAGTGCCGGCAGCTTTACTGAAAAAATATTATTTTATGCCAACAACAGTTGAGAGTTTGGCCAATTTGCTGAAAATTCTTTCAAAGTTAACTCTTTGCAGAGGATTTCCTGTAAAGAATGAAAAATCATCTTTGAACAGGGAGGGGATTATCATGGGAAAAGCATGTAGATGGAGAGACGATTGTGGTCCTCCAGAACTGAGACATCATTCTGTAAAATGCTGGGGTCTTGTGAGCTTTCCAAACACACTGACAAACGATAAAATGTGCAAGGAGTGTTCAAAAGTTAAAATAAATTGTCAACATAAGCTGAAGACGGAGAATGATGTGCATAAGAAGCCACATAAAAATCACAGAGAGTCATACATGACAGCTGAAGAAAAGGACCAGAAGTTAACTAATTTGAAACATGAGTTATCTAAGAAAAAGAGGAAATTGTCTTATTACAAAGAGAAAATCAACAAATTTGAAGTGGAACTTGATAACACAACAAGTAATGACATGGAGAACATTTTTAGTGGCATCAAGCTTGATGATGTGCCAGACCAAATGAAGATTTTCTGGGAAGGGCAAAAGAAAGCTCTGCAATGTAAAGGAAAAACTGGCTACAGATGGGATACAAGGTCTGTACTCATAAAATGCATATCTTAAAGAAAGTTCATAAACTTAATTTGTGAATTTCAATATCAGATTGGGTTTTTGTCAGAAACATTTTATGCTGACATGTTCTGCAAGGATGATGCCATGAGGTAAACTGGGGTGGACATGTAAATCCCACTTTTCTCATGTTGGTATTTATTATTCTTGAATAGAAAATAAGGTAAAAACATGTACAGTAGGTATACCTGCTGGCAATAAAATGTAATCCAGTAAACCTGCTGGCAATAAAATGTAATCCATGTGCACCCCGCTGGTGTGAGAATGTAAAACTTAAGTACTGTACATTGAGGGGCATCTAATTTTTATCTTAGGATTATACAAATTTGTCTGTCAATTTGGAACAGAAGCCCTCAAGCATATATGGAACTGCAAAAGTCAAATGTACTGCTGCTTCCAAGTGGGAGAACACTACAAGTTTACAAAAACTCATGCACACAGGACCCAGGATTGAACAATGATGTGCAAAAGTTGATGATCCTTGAGGCTGAAAGACTTGGATTGAGTGATCAAGACAAAATGGGAATCATTGCCTTGGATGAAATGTCAATTCAGGTATGATCTAAGCTAAGAAAGACATCAATCTCCAAGGGTGTACTCCTATGAATCTCTGCTTGCTTTTCCCAAACTCTTTTTTCATAAGTCTTGAGATTTTAGGACCCAGCGGGTATTTAATTAGGAGATGGACAGGGGTCATTGCTGCCAAGTCTTCAGAAAGCTAACCCATTCTAATTGCCAAAATTTGCCTTCATACCTCCTTAAAGATAATTTTTGATGGAAGACTACCCATTTTCAAACATTTCAGCCAAACATAACCCATTTTAGAATTTACTGAAAAAGACCCTTTATCTAGGGGGCCAAAAGCCTGCCCAGAAACAGCAGGTGGCACATACACCCATACCCTCAACCAGTTACAGTATGTACCCCCAAGTTCTGGGGGTCCTCACTGTTATCAAAACACTCAATGCTTTTTTTGTTGTCACTACACCAGCTATATTATATAATTGATTAATGTTGATGAAGAAATGTTTGCTGGCATCATTCAAAATTAGGAAACTCCACTTGTCCAGGGACTTAGGAAGCATCTCAAACTTGGGGGTGCATGACACTTTGAGGGCACTTTTTTCCTTAAGAAAAAGGGTGCATTTTCTAAAAATGAAAATGGCACTTCTTTGTTTGTTGCAAAATCTTTGGGGGGCACGTACCCCCATTGCCCCACCCGTTTCCTAAGTCTATGCACTTGGCTCATACATATTTCAAATATTGCATTTTAGGGGGACCTGAGAATGAAAATCAAGGGAAATGCTACTCAAATTGTTGGCATTGTGATGCTTGGCAAAGAGAGTGCTGACATGGCAAAAATTGAAAAGAAGAATGATGTGGCAGAACTTGCAACTCATGTGCTACAGTTGGTTTTCCTCAGTCATACTGGACGATTTCGTTTTCCATTTGCACATTATCCAACAGGCTCAATTTCAAGTTCAAGCTTGTTTCTTATCCTTTGGGATGCATTTTCATGGCTTTTGAGGGCAGGGTTTAGAGCTGATGCTTGTGTTGCAGACGGTGGTGAAAATAACAGAGGACTGTTTAAATTACATTTTCCAGAAAATGACATCAACATCAAGAGCTTCACTATCAAAAGGAGCCTTTTTAGCCCACATCCTTTCACTTTTGTTATGGATCCAAAGGTAATTAGTCACTTCAACTATTCAAGTGGCATTTTTAAAAGCATGCATACTGTATAAGAAATCAACTTGTGGTAGCACCAACCTGATCATGTTTAAATAATGCTTTAAATCTTTCTATTTTTACATACCATACAAAATATTTGATATTGTTTGATTCCAACACTTAACATTCAACGACCAATGTCGAAAAAGTTAAAGAGAATTGACAACTGATAAGACACACAAGTTGAAAATAGAATAGATGATCTGACTGGAACTTTCTTTCATAATGCCATGTCATTGGATCAATAAAAATAGCAGTGGCACAAGACCACTTTTAGCTGTGTCAATTGCCCCCAAGAAACTTCTACTGCAGGAACAGCTCTATTAAAGGTACATGTTTCTGAGTATCATATACAGTACATACTATACATATCCTGTAAGATTTTTCTGGTTATCTTTTTCTGTAAGGTTTATTCCATAACATAAAAGCTGTATAAACCTTATGTAACAGAGATAAACTGCCTGATGTATTTCAAAACTATTTTACAACAATTGAGGGTTTACACCAATATACTACAAGGCAGGCGATAGATTATCGAATATATAAATCACGCAAAACCTGGGGAGATAAAACCTTTAGAAATAAAGGTGCACGATTATGGAACAATCTGCCAAAATCGATAAAAAACATCACAAAAATAAAACAATTCACTGCTAGCCTTAAAGACTTTAAAATAGCGAAATATTAACAATCATAACACTTCAAATCAAACTTATCATTTTATGAGCATTTAACACTTTATCCATGTGTCTCTACTGTATTTTGACAATGCTGTAAATTTTCTACTGTATACATCCTCATATTTTTCTTTCTTTTTGCATTTTAATTTCACGGCCAAAGCTAGATAAGCTATGCTTTTCTTTGGTTGTACAGGATACAGATCTTTTCATATATACTTGTAATAGCTTTTAGTCCTGTATTTTATGAAAAAAGTTGAATTGAATTGAATATAACCATAAAACCCAATTCAGTCCACAATCTCGAGCTTCTCTGCAACTTGACATCAAAGAAGATGGGCAGCATGTGGGCTGAATTGAGTTTTTACAATCTTACACTTCTTCCTAAGGCATGAGAACTTGACGTTTTGTATACTTTTTCAGCACAATATCAAGAAACTGCGAAACAATCTATTCAAGAGTGTTGACAGTGGAAACAGCAAAAGAAGATTGACAATCCATGGAAAGTTGATTGTCTGGGCGCAACTATGCAAAGTTTTTGAATGGGACCAGCAAAACACCCTGCCAAAGTACCAAAAGCTGTCACCTGGTCACTTTAACCTTGACAGTGCAGCATTGATGAGAAATGCCCTTGCTGAAGATGTCTTAAACAAAGATATGCTACAGCTTGTTCAGGTATACAATTCATTCCTTATTTTCATCAAAGCAACCAAATGACATGCATGTTGACATAACCATCACTTTGCTTGCAGATTTGGTCCAACAACTAAAGCCATAAATTGTTACATTTCTTCAACAGAATAATGTTTGGGTAAAGTGCTTGCAAGATCAATGTGCATATCATGAACACCAACACTACTTCTTTGTTGTTATACCTACTTAAAATTTATAACACATACTGTAACATACTGTAAATGCATTGATCTCAAAAAGGTACGTTAGCACACATAGGTTTTCCAGCTTGCTCAGGAAGCTGGATTAATTTATTTTGCGTATACCTGCAATGACCAATCCTACATCCCCATTTTTTGATAATTTTATGACCACCTACTACATTTTACTTCCTTCCAAGGATTTCCAGTCAACCTTGCCACACGGAGAATGCCTGGATGGACTTCTAGAGTTCTTAAATTTTACAAGCAAAATTGTGTTTGTATTTAAGAGCAGTTATCCAGTTGTTAGCATAGGCGATGAAAGATTGCAGATAATAGACAGCTGTGTCAAATGGCTGGGTGACTGGGTATCTGAAACAAAGAAATGGAAGAGCAGCCATCAGTAAGAAACAAATCCATAATATCTGTGAAAACCATTTTTGACCTATACAGCATGCTGCTTGGGTTCAAAGAAGTGTGCCAAAATGTCATTGCCAATGGTGGAATGATCAGACCATCACATTTTAATAGTGATATTGTTGAAAATGTGTTTTGCCAACAACGTGGAAGACATGGGCAAAATGACAATCCTACCTACATGGAGTATGCTAGTGGCATAAATTCTGTCTTGCTTGGCCAGACAATTGCTACTACAAAGGGTAATGCTGGCAATAGTGCTCCATTGCAAGTCTGTCAGTTTAAAAAACTGAGAAAAGCTTAGTTTTTTGTGTGTTAAAACAAAGTTATGTACTAGCAGTAAGTCATATAGAAAGGAAAGAGTTGGACTTGTCTTTAAAGGGCCCAGTGCACTGTTACTGTTGTTCACTGGTACGTATGTTTGAAGCGTTCACAACTGCAGTACCTATTAGGGAACAATCAATGTTTCAGGAACCTTGCTACTGGTTTGCATTTTGATTTCATTTTGGTGGGCAGCAAATTTGCAAAAACTTTGTTGTGCGTTTATTTTGAGTATGCTTCAGTTTAGTATTCTGCAAATTGCATGGAAAGCGTTTCAAATTTCTGTTGAGTTTGTGCAAACTGACATGTTTATGCCTCAAACAAACTGTTACAAACTGGTTTGTGCAAAGTTACTGTGGAGAAAACCAGTTTGTAACAGTTTGTTTGAGGCATAAACATGTCAGTTTGCACAAAGTCCACAGAAAATTGCAAAATCCAACAGAATGATAGAGTATACCGGGTGTCTCAAAAAAAGTACCCCCTCTTGACTGGAAATAGGAACGAAGCGATAAGATACCATTACTCTCCGAGCAGTTAGCTAAATTTATCAATCTTCAACTTAGATTCAGATACCTTGTATTTAAGAATCGTCCACGAAACACCAGAGATACAAGCTTGCAAAGACAAAATTTACAGTGCACCCAAAACCAGAGGTTTTGTAAAAGGGACTAGCCATGATTTGTATTATGGATCTTTTCCAAACCACCTGTAAACTTTAACTTTCAGTTTTTCGCTTTTGAAAAGGATAAAAAAGACTCGTGGAAATCATCCTGATTAAACAAATATAACAAAAATGTGGTAAGAATGATGAAGCCGTGCAACATCTCCCAAATGAGCATGCATGTGTTCGTTTTCTTCTTCTTTGACACTTGGAATGCAATGCACAGATTGATTCCTCAAAGGAATAACTATTTGTAGAACAATTGAAGCATTTCAAGGTATAATTCTTTTCAATGGAGAAAGGTAAAGGTCAAAGTCGAAATTCCTGTGCAACATGCCTGTGATAGCAAATCATGGCTAGGCCCTTTTACAAAACCTCTGGTTTCGGCTGCACTGTAAATTTTGACTTTGCAAGCTTGTATCTCCAGTGTTTGGTGGCCAATTTTTAAATGCAAGGTATGTGGATCTAAGTTGAATATTGATAAATTTAGCTGTCCACTCGGAGAGTAATGATATCTTATGGTTTCGTTCCTATTTCCAGTCAAAAGGGGGTACTTTTTTTGAGACACCCGGTACACTATGCAAACTGATGGCAAAGTTTGCACAAACTCTACCTTATGAAGGGGATTGTTATACTATTATTTTGATTGCAATAGACAAATTCTGCTAACGTTATTTATGCCCACTTCAGGTCAACTGATAATACCTTGAGAAGGCATCCCTTTATCTGTTGTGATTAAGGTTCCTCAAGCACAAGTTGTACAAAACAAACTTACTTTTCACATGAGGACAATTACATGATGTGATGATCTGAAGTGTCTGATTTGGATGCAAATGATGTTACCTGTACTTTTCTATGACCTTATGAAACAAAATTGATCAATTACCGCTAAAAACTCCTGCATCAACAAATCTTTCTGAGTTTAAAATCTTTTCATACAGTGCAGCATTCATTGTTTCTTTGCTCTTCATATCCTTCTTGGGTATTCCATATGCCATGCAAATCAGCTTTAGATCCTCCTTCTTGTATATTCTCCCCTTTGTGAAAATACGATTGTCCTTCAGCAACTGGTCTTTCAAACGTGAATGTGAATATACCTTACCATCTGTTGTATCAGATTTAATTTCCTGGATGGTCACTCTCTGATCCCTTTTCTCAGTAAGTTCTTTCTTTTTGGTAACCCTTCTTCTTAATTCCTCTTGCTTTTTCCATTTAAAGTCACGTCTGTAGTCTCGCAGATATTGCTTCTCCCCCATATGCATATAACGCATGGCAACATTCTCATACAATTCATCAATGAGCACATTAATTTTTATTGTCTTTCCAGTGACAGAGCATGTCTTTTCATTTGGAAGGCCAACAAACATAAATTTCCACTTCAACTTAAGATCTTGATTTTCCAAGACTTTTCTTTCTGCCACACAGAAGGTTTTCTCCTTGAATTTATTGAGTGCATTGTGGTTAATCACATTTACTCTGGCTTGCTCAAGCTGCATAAAGAACATAAAGGCTTTATCTGTCAGGTGTGTGAGACCATTGGTTCTGTACTGCCTTTCATCCGTCACCCTCAATGTGTCACCATGTTCTGTTGTGGCATGGAGATTTTCCATACGAGCCTGTAGGACCTCTAGCAATGACTTTTTATGGTACTCCTTGAAAACTCTTTCCCTCACATTTGCTTCTTTAGTATATGCATTTTCTTTGATATACCTTTTACAAGCCTCCCTTACTTTGACTACTGCCCAAGCACCACAGTATCTGATCTTACCCTTACCTTCTGAAGAAAGATCATTCACATTTTTCCAAACCACAGTGTCAGCATGTTCTTCTTCTGAAACACAAATTTCAGCGATGCTGTGCAAAATTGATGCAGAGATTGTGAAACATATTCTACCTAAGACCAGATAGTGTTCTTCTGAAAGACTTTTCTTAGATGATCCAACTAACAAACAGAACTGTGACAAAAGCTCATCTTGCTGGATGTGTTCGGCCAATTTGCTGTACATACTTCGAAAGTTAGCCTGTTTGATAGCAGCGCTGTTGATCAAGTCTCTTGCAAACTGATACAGTGCATTCCATTGTACCTTTATAAATTTGCTTGCTAGCTCAATTCTCTCATTGCAAAGCAAATTTATTAATACATTTGACTTGCAGGATAGACTGCCTCTTATTTCTGATGCAGCATCTTCAAATTTCATTGAATTTAAGAATTCCTACAAAAGATTGATCAATATTATACTAGGAAGGTTGTACAGTACAAGTACAGGTCTTGCACACATGAACATGGTTTTCCTGCCTAAGAACTTTCAAGTATTTGAAAAGAATTTATTGTATTTGTTTTTTCTCATAAATTCTTAAGGATTCTTATCGTGTCTATGTGCACAAAGTCTGTACTGCATAACTGAATGTGCATCACCTATTGTCAAATGCTAACAGTAAAATTGGACAAATTATAAAAGGTGGTATGAAATCATTGGCAAGAATGCCATACAGTATATCCAAGCTAGAAAAGTTCCTCCAGTTCTATCATTTGTGCATGTTCCTATAGGATTGGATGTATCAAAAACCAGTAAAAAATTTTTTGTTA
Organism: Aurelia sp. 4 Dawson et al 2005; assembly: GCA_964019985.1. Classification (NCBI taxonomy): domain Eukaryota; kingdom Metazoa; phylum Cnidaria; class Scyphozoa; order Semaeostomeae; family Ulmaridae; genus Aurelia; species Aurelia sp. 4 Dawson et al 2005. The sequence continues at coordinate 9,427,111 of OZ026500.1, read as the reverse complement.
AAAAACATTCCCTTGTGAGTTTTGTACACATTAAGACTCCAAGTTATTCATCAGAAGTCTTTTAAGAACTCTCTATTCCATATGCCCCTAAGAATTGAAATGCAGTGTGACAAGTCTGAGAATTGGAAACAAATGAATTTTTTAACAAGTTTGTGCAAAGTTTCTCAGAAATTTGTAACAATTCTTTGACAGTTAGAAAGTGCTGACAGTGTCCATGTGAGTTGTATCCCATCTATATGTAGGATTATGTGAACATACAGTACTGTATATTGTACATTAATGTTGTATATCTTGTAAATATTTATATAATGTTAATATTGGAAATTGTTTTACCTTCAAATTCATTTCTTCTGGTGGAGAGGAAAGTGTTTCATCAACAAATGCCAGATTATCCAACAACATGTCAAGGTCCAGTTCATCAAAACTACTGTTATCATTAAAAACAGCAAAGTCACTCTCAATATTATCCATAACTTCCTTCTCAAATGCTTCCATAAATGATCCATCAAACTCATCAATTCCATCTAAGCCAAATGTTGATGGTTGGCTTTCTCTATCAATGCGAGCAATTTTAGCAGGGCTAGAAGCTATGCAGTCAATGTCCACTTTGCATGTACATTCATGAAGATCAGGGCAGACTAAGTTTGCTTCATGAGTTCTTTGAAGATAACCAAGAAAATCAACAACTTCTTTTTTTGGCTGAATGAGGTTACTTTTATCAAACCCAAGAATCTGGACATCATTGGCACTACGAACACGGGAAAGAGCAACATAAAGTTGACCAGGGCAGAACTCATTTCCACTATAAACTACTGCCTTGCTTACTGTCTGACCCTGTCCCTTGTGAACAGTCATTGACTTGGCAAGTTTGAGTGGCAGTTGGGTTCTGGTTGCAGCAATCTTCATGTGGTTGGCTGGGTCAACAACCTGCCATGTGACATATTTAATTTCCACTGGAACCCCAGTATCAAAAAATTTAACCATAACACTATCACATTTTAAATCCATTACAGTGCCAATTGTTCCATTCTTTATACGGTCATTGATGTTATACGTGCACATCACTTTTGCTCCTTTCTTTAAGGCTAATTTTCTTTCTGCTGCAGTCTCTCTATTCAAAAGTGACTCAGGACCAGTGTCTTTTGATGTGTAAACACTCATTTCCCCATCAAGCTCATCAAGATATTTCAGACCAGAGAGCATAACTTGTTCAGACAAGCAAAAATACTCAACCACATCAGACTCAGAGCAATGCAATAGTGGCCTGCTGAGTGTTTCTATGAGCTCCTCTGACTCTTTGCTCAAATTCCCTTTTGCAACATCACCCAGTAATGTTATGTACTGAGAGTCTGTCTGCCGAAATGTTTCAGTTAGAGTGACTTGATGAGGGAAAACCAAGGGCCAATTTTTGTTGTATTCGCAAATCAATGAACAAAACCAAAACGAGGCTACTAACATAACGAGGTTACTATGATTACTATAATAATAATAAAGCTAATAGATGTAATAACAATAACTATAAACATAAGAATAAGTGTCACATCTAACACCTCCCTTCCCATAGGGATGCGATACTTCTACAATTCATAGGTCATCATAGTCAGTTGGTGTCTTTCTTTTTATCATTCTCCCTGATCTTGTTCTGCAGTTTTCTGCCGCTTCTTCTTCACTGGATTGTTCCGTGGGATCGCTATCTGATTGGTTGTAAGGAATTGTGTCAGCATCATCACTGTCGCTGTCTTCTACCCTTTCCCGTTCCTGCACGGCTCTTTCTGGGGGCATTACTGCTATGCTGGCTAGGCCACTTCTGGTTGCTGTGAAGTTGATGTAACGCTTACGCATAAAACGTTGGTTTCGCCTTAGCTTTCTACCGTTTGTTAGCTGGATTTCATAGGACCTTGGCGCGACTTGCTGTATTATTGTGCCATGTACTGACCATTCTTTTGTTGTTTCATGTTGGATAGCGACTGCTTGGCCGGGCTGGAATTCTTCCCTGGACCCCCTGGTGGTGGCATGTTTCTTGTCATGGTATGCCTTTGACTGGGCTCTTTCCTTTGCGGGGAACCGTGATGGCGTTGGGCTATCCTCTTGGAATCTTGGAAGATTATCTCGAAGGGTGTAACCTTTCAGTAGCTGGGCGGGGGACTGGCCGCATTTGATTGGTGTGTTGCGGAGTATCAGCAATCCTTTCAGGATGTCTTGGTTGGAACGGTGGCATTTTTTTATCAGCCGCTTTACTGCTTTGACAGTGCTCTCTGCAAGTCCATTGGATCTGGGGTAGTGGGGACTGCTTGTGGTGTGCTCAAATTGCCATTGGGATTTGAATGATTTGAACTCTCGGGCGGCATATTGTGGTCCGTTGTCAGATACAAGCTCCTTTGCGATGCCATGTCGTGAGAATGCATCCTTGATTGCGTGTACTAAGTTTGGTGAACTTGGCCTTCCTAAGAGATATACTTCGGGCCATAGGGAAAAATAGTCCACAATTATGACATACATTTTTCCCGCCCAGTGGAAGAGGTCAGAGCCAACCTTCTGCCATGGTTTCTCGGGACATTCATGTGGCAGTAATGGTTCTGCTGGCTTTGATGGTAGAAGCTTTGCACATTCTCCACATCTTTGAATCTTTTGCTCGATGTGGGTGTTCATGTTTGGCCAGTACAGGCATTGGCGAGCTCTTCGCTTACACTTTTCCATGCCTAAATGTCCTTCATGGATACGATCTAACATGTCCCGTCTCATGCTTGCCGGGATGACGATTTGACTTCCTTTCAGGATGAGTCCCTTAATCTCTGTTATGTCATGTCGACAATGCCAAAATGGGCGGATGGCTTCGGGGCACTCTCTTATGGTGGAGGGCCAACCTTTATGGACCATGTTTATCAATTCTTGTAGGACAGCATCAGCTCTTGTTTCATGTTTTATTTCTTCAATGCGGGGCTCTGTGGCAGGTATGTTACAAATGACAGTATCCACATGAGCAGCTATTTCTTGTTCAACTATTTCGTCTTCTTTGGTAGCTTGAGACCAAGGTGCCCGAGACAGGGCATCGGCATCAGCAAGCTCCGTCCCCTTTACATATTCAGCGGCAAAGCTAAACTTTAGCAGGCGCATACGCATCCGTTGTATGCGTGGTGTCATTTCGGTAAGGGGTTTGTAGTTGAGGATAGGTATGAGAGGTTTATGATCAGTTTGTATGACAAATGGCGGAGGCCATGAAGGTATTTTGACATCTTCTCACAACCCCATGCAACTGCAAGCATTTCAATTTCAATATTGTGATAGTTTTTTTCAGCATCGGAGAGGTATCGCGAAGCAAACTCTACAGGTTTCCATTGGTCTCCATGTTGTTGATATAGGATTGCTGCAATGCCATTTAGCAGGCTGCCATCTGTGCGCAGCTTAGTGGGCTTGTTTACGTCGTAGTGGGCCAAAATTGGCGCCTTAGCCAAAACTTTCTTTGTTTCTTGGAAGGCTGCGTCATGGTTGGCTGTCCATACCCATGAGTTGTTTGTACTGAGCAGGCCTCGCAGTGGCTCTGAAGCTCTGGCTAACTCTGGCGTGAATTTGGAGAGTTGCTGAGCCATGCCGAAAAATCTTCGCAATTCTGTGATGTTTTCCGGAGTGCGGAGGTTGAGTAGGGCATCCACCTTGGTACTGAGTGGCCTAACTCCTGCTGCGGAGATATTGTGCCCCAAAAAGTCTACTGCAGTTTGGCGGAATTTGCACTTAGTTGGGTTTAGGGTGACTCCATGATCTGAGAGCCGCTGGAGTAAGCCTCTAAGGCGTTCATCGTGTTCAGCCATGTCCTTCCCTGTTACCAAGAAATCATCTGTACTTTTGACTACACCAGGCAACCCACTGATGATTTTGTCTAACCGCTTGTTAAAGATCTCCTGCATGGAAGACAAGCCAAATGGACCCCGGGTTGGGCAAAAACGACCAAAAGGGGTAATGAATGTGGCTTTTAATTGGCTATCTTCATCTAAGGGCATTTGCCAATACCCCGAGTTTGCATCAAGCTTACTCATAATGTTACAATCTCCAAGTTTGGCCAGAGTTTCGTCAACACTTTCAAGCTGATAGAACTCACGTTTGACAGCCATATTTAAACGTGTAAGGTCTAAACATAACCGAATGCTGCCATTTTCTTTCCTGACCAATACGATGGGGTGGCACCAGTCTGTGGGTTCCTCAACCTTGCGGATAACCCCCATTTCTTCCATTCTAGATAGCTCCTTTTTGAGAGGGTCAAGTAATGGCAAGGCAACGTGGCGAGGCGTGGATAAATGGTAGGGCGTGGCATCTTCCTGAATTTCAATGTGGATGGGGGCTCCTTTAATATTTCCTAGTCCTTGAAATAACTCAGGAAATTCATTCAAGATATCTTGTCCCTCCTGAGACTCTAGTGAGTAACAAGAGACTTCTGATTCTGTACTGAATCTCAACATGTCTAATGCTTTAATTGCTGGTTTTCCCAAGAGACAAGTGGCCATGTTCTTACATACATAAATGATCTGGGATGTAGTTTTCTTTCCCCAAGAGAGATTAGCTTTGATGTATCCAAGGCATTGTAATTGTTGGTTGGCAGGCCCTCTCAGTGATTTCCTGGTTTTGCGGATATCTGCCCTTGATAATCCAAATTGTGGCAGGTGCTGCTGTCCTATGACAGTAACATCTGCCCCTGTGTCTACCTTGAAGAGCACAGATCCCCCTGTGGTTTTCATCTGAACCTGCCAATCATTCTCTGTTTCATTTTTGGTGTCTTCCTCATTAAAATCTACACTTCCTATGAAAAGATTGTCAACTTCAAGTGTACTTTCTTCTACCGTTGAGACAGACGTTTGGGGGCAAACAGAGCTTCCTGCATAGTGATTCAGTTGTTTGCAGACGTTACAGCGCTTGCCAGCCGCTGGGCAGTTACTGCGACCAAAAAGATGCGTGCGCAGACAGAATTTGCATGATCTGGCTGGTGTAGGTTGAGGACGGGATGTAGTGGCAGCATTCTGGGGTAATGAAGAAAATTGTTTCTTACCTTGTCTCTTTGGTCCCCTAGAATCAACAAAACTTACTTCATCCTCCTTAATTTTGCTGTTTCCTTTCAAGGTGGACATACCCTCCACAGCCTTTTCTCCTGCACGACACAGGTGCTCTGCTTTTTCTAGTGTTAATTTGTTGTCAGCCAATAAACTTTGTCTTATCTTGTCATCTTGAATACCACCTACAATGCGATCTCTCAGTAGGCCTGGGTAGCAATTATCACAAAAATTACAATTTTTGCTAAGAATCTTCAAATCAGTGAGAAAATCGTCGAATTTTTCACCATCATCCTGTTTCCTGGAATTGAACAAGTGTCTCTCAAGAGTCTCATTCACCATGCCACGTGAAAACGATTCCAGGGCTTCTAAAATCTTCTTGGGGTCTTTAGCATCCTCTGTGCTTAGATTAAATGACTCATAGACGTTTCTTGTCTCATCAGTAAAAGTGTAACGAAGTAGGGCACATTGGTACTCCGTCGATTGCTCGGATAATTTCGTTAGCAATGAGTAGTCACTCCACTTTTGCTTCCAAATGGTCCATGCTGCGTAGCGATCCACCGATAAATCGAGAGTCGGTGGGTTCAAGGCGCTTTTCAAGAGATCTGCCATGATTTAGGAGCTTTTCTTCGAGGCGTCCACTCCAAAAAATTCCAAGTTAGTGGTTCTTGCTTGCTCGCAGCGCCATGTTGTATTCGCAAATCAATGAACAAAACCAAAACGAGGCTACTAACATAACGAGGTTACTATGATTACTATAATAATAATAAAGCTAATAGATGTAATAACAATAACTATAAACATAAGAATAAGTGTCACATCTAACAATTTTTGGACAGAAAACAGTACTGGCCATCATCCCAGGTGTCTGGAACAGGAGGTAGCTGCAAGAAGTCACCAGTACCAAGTACTTGGATACCTCCAAAAGGAAAACTGCAGGCTCTAGCTGATTTTAGAATTAAGTGGGCAAGTTCAAAACTCTTTGAGCTTAACTGTGACAATTCGTCAATGATCAACAACTCAACCTTTTTGAACCTTTCTACATTGGATTGATTGCTCAAAGACAGCTTTACAAGGTAATCATTTGGACCTTTTCCTTGTCCAATTCCAAAAAAAGAATGAAAAGTTGACACGCCACTAGCACAATATCCTGCCACCTCTGAATATAATGTTGTTGCTAATCCAGTTGGGCAAATAATCCCAGTCTCTTTCTCCTCAAAATGATCTTTGACAATCGATTTCACAAGTGTCGTCTTTCCTGTACCAGCTGCACCACCAAAGTAGACGTTATGACCTCCAATTGTCAAATTCCGTATCAATCTGGAAAAGTAGGATTAAATAACTCAGTTGAAGATTCCGCATAAAATAAAGAATACACAGCTCTGCTTGCGTTAGGCTCCAGCAAGCAAGGCCTAGAAATGGATTAATTGCAAATGATGATTGGTCTATACCAGACTATGCTGGTAGGAGCGAGGAGGGCAAGAAGTCGTGGGAATGCTTCTAAAATAGTTTCCATTATAACAAGAATTTAGAGGAGAGCTTTACAAGATGAGGAACATGAACAACTTACGTTTGCTCGGCTGAAAAAGTCATTCCGTTCTCTTCGAATCACCAAATTCCTTTCATCTAGCAGCCATTTTGTTTGTATGTCGATCACGTTTGTCATGGTCCGTCTTTTGTTCTAGCGCCGGATGCTGTGGCTCTGCACCAGCAAACAGAGGTACACATGTGAAGAAAATTCGTTTGTTATTCAGAAGCTTAAAGAATGGTATATCGTCAATCTACCCAATCGGTATCAAGCTATTGTGATTCATACTCTATCTGACCATTCACAAACAAGCTGCTGAACATATCCGACAACCATGACACTTTTACAGTGCATTTTTGTCAGTTTGGGTTTTTGAGTATCTTCCCTTGTCTCTTTTCTCTCTCTCTCCTCGTGTTTCTCCTCCGCAATCTCCGCTCTTTCGCCTCCGCAGTTCCCGTTCCACACCGCTGCGCCGTCGCAGAGGAAAAACAAAGAAAGTTTTCAAAATCGCTCATATCATCTGGCCATTGATGAAAGAAACGAAAAACGTATCTAAATCTATCATTTACGAAGGAAACGATCGGATTTTACTTTCAGAGAGCAAACGCGCCTCCGCAGTTCCCGTTCCACACTGCTGCGCCGTCGCAGAGGAAAAACAAAGAAAGTTTTCAAAATCACTCATATCATCTGGCCATTGATGAAAGAAACGAAAAACGTATCTAAATCTATCATTTACGAAGGAAACGATCGGATTTTACTTTCAGAGAGCAATCTTGGAAGTGGATTCCCTGTGCATGCAGACCGTGTTACAAGGATTACCAGGAGTCCGTAATCTCGCTGATGACATTATTGTCTTTGGACATACAAGAAGCGAACACGATCAAGCCTTATCTTCTTGCCTAACCCGTCTGTCTGAAAATGGTTTAACTTTGAATGCAGCAAAGTGCAAGCTTTTGACCACGTCTCTGTCATGTTTTAACCAGGTGTTTTCGGCTGAAGGAACAAAGCCAGACCCAGCACGTTCACTGATTTGCAGAATGCCCAAATCCCGAAGAATGTGCATGAAATCAGAAGTTTTCTAGGAATGGCTAACTACAGTAGTCGTTACATTCCGGACTATGCAACGATAACTGAGCCTTTACGTGCCCTAACGAAGAAAAATGCCCATTTCGTATGGAACAAGGCTCAGCAAGAAGCTTTTAGTAAGCTCAAAGAAGCCCTAACAAGTGCCCCTGTAATGCATTATTTCGACACAAAGAAAGAAACATTACTTACTGTTGATGCAAGTCCCGTAGGCATTTCAGCAATTTTGAGCCAGAAAGATAACGGTTCAGATAATTCACGAGTTATCGCATATGCCAGTCGAGCCCTCACACCAGTTGAAAAGCGTTACTCCCAAACCGAAAAGGAAGCTTTGAGCATAGTGTGGGCAGTGGAACACTTTCATCTGTACTTATATGGCTCTCATTTCACTCTTATTACGGACCATAAGCCGCTCGAAGTGATTTATGGCAGTGTCAGTTCAAAACCCTCTGCTCGCATTGAAAGATGGATACTTCGTCTTCAACCTTACACATTTTCCGTTGTGTATAAACCAGGTAAAGATAATCCTGCTGATTTCCTGTCACGACACCCAACCCTTGAAAGTGCATCGAAGCATGCAGTCATGGCAGATGAGTACGTTAACCTCTTAGCCCTATCAGCAGTTCCCAAAGCTATGACGATGAGTGAGATTCAAAGAGCTACCGATGCAGACAAAGCGTTGCAGAGCCTTTGCGCAGCAATCCGTTACAACATGTGGGACTGTAATTTGGTCAAACCTTACAAGGATGTTAAAGATGAACTTACAATTACACCTCAGAACATCATACTCCGTGGCTCTCGCATTGTTGTACCCGAAAGTTTGCAACAAAAAGCCATAGATATTGCCCATGACACACATCAAGGATTAGTGAAAACTAAAGCCATTTTGCGTGAAAAAATTTGGTTTCCAGGAATAGACCGACTTGTAAAAGAAACCATTGATCGATGTATTCCTTGCCAAGCGACCAGACAGCCTAATCCACCGGAACCCCTACAAATGTCTGACATGCCTCAAGGACCATGGCAAAAAGTACATGCAGATTTTTATGGTCCCCTCCCTTCTGGAGAATATCTCCTCGTTGTTATCGACCGTTATTCAAGATATCCAGAAGTGGAAATTGTTAGATCTACAAAAGCGTCAAGCGTAATTCCCAAGTTTGACAAAATTTTCGCTACTCATGGAATTCCAGTTTCCATGACAACAGACAATGGCCCCCCTTTTAACAGTAATGAGTACAGTCGTTATTTGAAAGCTCTGGGTATCAACCAAGATCCTTCAACTCCCAAATGGCCGCAGGGAAATGCCGAAGTTGAAAGATTTAATCAACCGTTGGGTCGTTCTTTAACAACTGCAAAGCTCGAGGAAAAAGTGTGGCAACAAGAATTAAACCGTTTTCTCCTCCAGTACCGCACCACCCCCCATGCCACGACAAAAGTTCCTCCCGCTGAACTGCTTTTCAATCGGGTCGTAAACGGTAAACTCCCTACGTTAGAGAAGAAAAATGTTGTTGATAGACACAAAGAAGCCAAAGAGAATGAACAATCGCGTAAGATCTATAACAAGAGTTATGCAAATAAGAGAAGATTTGCCAAAAGAAGTGACATCAAAATTGGAGACTGTGTTCTTGTGAACAAGAAAAGCAAAACAGGCTGACCCCTCGTTTCAACAAAACCCCATTCGTCGTTGTTGAGCGAAAGCGATCATGTGTCACTGCAGAGGATAGCAATAAGCGTCGCATCACTCGCAATGTTTCTCACTTCAAGCGTATTCCAAAACTACCACATCCAATTGACAGTTCAGATTCTGATGATGTGATTGATACACATGACGTAGCATTTAACCCAGCCGATGAAGTCATTGTTTCGAATGAGCAACAACAGCAGCAACAAATATTGTACGACGTTCCAGCAGACCGTCAAGACCACCAGTTCGTTTTGGAGAACCGATACCCCCAAAGAAAGTCAGATAAACAGTGACCTTGAAAAAGGGGAAGTGATGTAGTGTCTTCTAGACCAAGACATTTGTGTTGTTTACGAAACAGACTCGTGCCCAGGACACTGAAGAAAGACATGCTTTGTTATTGTAAAAATGAGTTGTTGATTTTGTGATTTGCGTGTATGAGTAAACATGTCTCTTCGCTCAATATTCTTCGTTTTTGATTAAAACTACGATAACACGGAGACACTAAAGAAGGTTGTTTTTATTTTTATGCTTAAATTCTGATTCTGTACCATACAAGGTCATTATATTTTGTAAGAAATCTCACTAGTTTCGAACAACCAGTAAGCAGAACAGCTCGATTCGCTAGCACGTATTTTCATAATGCGATATTCGAATGGAACTTACTCGACGATGAGACAAGAAATTCTAAATCCCTGTTCCAGTTTAAACATAAATTGTTTGAAATTGTTAGACCACAAGGAAACTCAACATACAATATCTGTGACATTTCGGGTGTCAATCTACTGACAAAACTCCGCGTGCATTTCAGTGCTCTAAATGAACATCGCTTCAAACATGCTTTTGACTGCCTCAGCCCAGTTTGTTTTTGTGGTAAAGACAATGAAAATAACGAGCATTTTCTCCTGCATTGCCCCCTATACGATGTACTTCGTAGAGATCTCTTTGACCAGCTCTCTGATGTTCCAGGTCTAGACGTCACCAGTATCAATAATATGGATGATGATGCTCTTTGTCATCGACTCTTGTTTGGAGATCCATCTTTAGGCACTATTGAAAACAGAGTAATACTGGAAGCGACGATCTTATTCATCAAAAATTCTGGCCGATTCGACTGATACATCAATAACAAACTAGCAGCAGCAGTTCCCTGTTAATCTTCGTGTTTGTGCTATTTTCTGTTCTTGTTGGTTTTTTTTTAGTTTTGCATTGCTGAGGTGGATTACTGGGTTAAACTATGCACTGTAATATTTAACTCTTGCTTTACATTATGAGTCTAAAAGCTCAAATTTCTGTTACCAGTAATCTGCCTTGGCTTTGTTGTTTAGTAGTCTGTTTTTTTACGTACTGTGTATTGGTTCTTGTGGTCTCGTTCTTTGTTTTTTGTATAGAAAATTAACTTGGTTTGTAAGTGCCATCCATAGTGAAGACCCGGTGACTTTATGTCTTTTTTCACTATGGATGGCAAATTATATATTGTAGTTTTTTTAATCTTAATATAAAAAAAATATTTTGTATAAATGGGATGCTTTATTTTTCTGTCTTCTGTGAAAGTGCCCATTATCTGTATGTTGGTTAGGCCTTTCCTCACTGAAGGTCTCCAGTAAGTCAGAAACTGGCTAAGGCAAAAGAAACCATGGCTCAGTAAGTCCAAAGGCAAGGACCAGTACTAGCTTAGTTTTGCTTTGCTTAGCTTAGTTTTGCTTTGCTTAGCTTAGTTTTCTTTAGTGATCTCTTAGCAGCCATACCTGTAATTAGGTAGTGCACTATTACTATGCTATGATGATGATGATGACTACCTTGCCTGAAAACTCAGTGAAAACTCAAGCTTTATTCAGGGCATCAGTTTCCCAGGTCATTTGAAACATGTTTTTATGGAAACTTTTTACTCTACTTTTGAGTCTGAATCTTGTACTTCTGGTTTTAGAACCTTGTAAGCAACTTTGAAATCTTTCTAAAACATCGATTCATTTTATAGTACACTCACCGCAGCGAAAATATAACTTACTCGTGAAACTTTGGTTGCTAGTGCCTTAATTTCTAAGAGGCTAATCATCAACCCTGGACCAATTTTTCATTGAAGAAATTGTGGGCGGTTGTAAATTTGCAAGTTGGGCAAAACTGGTTAAAAAATAGAAACAAACGAATATTTTTTGTTGTAGTCTGATGTTAGGCCTAACTTGCGTGTTTCTCGCAAGCAGAGCACCGTTCCTCGAAGCAATATGATATAACCAATGGGAAAGAAACAGCAGAGAATAAAAGAAAGCAAGATACATTCATTTTAATGTTTTTACTTTTTATATAAAACATTCTAAACCTGTTACAACATTTATTGGACAATCTCCACCGCTACGCCGCTTCCAGGAATTTTACTTTTTGTGTCATGGCGTTCGAGAAGTTTTCCACTCGTCGTTTTTATGTTTACATTGAAAAAAGATATGACACGCATGCTCCGTCTGCTATGAAAACAAAAACCCGCAGAAGAGCCTACACGCGTTTTCGGTGCTACGGCCCCTTTAAGGTTGCCAAAGAAAAGGTCAGCAAATGGACAAAAATACTTTGCTTTCCGGGGAGCTAAGCAATAGCCTTCCTGCTGAGTCTAAGAAGGCATCCTCCCTGGGTGGTTTAAAAAAGTCAATACAGGGTTGATTATTTCCTTTATATTGTAAATATCATGTAATTGTAAATAGGTTTTTAACATTACTGTTTCTTATTTTCTAGTATTTTAATTGTATATTGTAATTAGCTGTTATTGGAGGGCCCCTTGAAAAACAACTTCAGTTGAAAGGGCGACCCTCCCTAAACGAATCAAATATGAAATACCATATATGAAATATATGAAGCCAAATTTGCTTATGACATGAAGGCCTTCAAGTGATTTTGTAATCATGTTGTAGTTGAGCTCAGAGAAAGCAAGAAGAAATACTACAATTAATATTGTGAAGAGCATAAGAGCAATATGAACATGCCTTGGAATGGTATCAAGAATATTGTAAGCATCAACCAGGCAAACGATTTCATTCATAAAAGAAGCAGATGGCTCCATAATCTCTGACCCACTCAAAATAGCCAACGATCTTAACAAATTCTTTACCAGTGTTGCAAGTGATATTGCAAAAAAAGATTCCAAGGTTTCCAAAATCACCACTAGCTTACTTGTCAAATCCTAACAAGGAATCCTTTTCTATTTGCCCTGCACTTCAGATAAAGTATCCTTGGCGATTCAGGCACTAAATACTGCAAAATCCTCTGGACGAATAGTGTCCCAATCAAGTTACTGAAAATTCTTGAGTCACATATCTCAGTTGATTTGGCCATCTTGACTAATGAATCTTTTGAAACCTACATCCTCCCTGACAAGCTAAAAATTGCGAAGATGAGTCCAGTATCTAAGAAAGAACTTACTTCCAAAAATTCTAATCATGAACCGATCTCCCTTATCCGGTCCCCATGTTCAGTAAATTATTCGGAAAATAAATGCATAAACGCCTCTATAGATTTCTTGAAATCTGTGTAGCACTATTTTCTATGCAATTTGGTTTTCGAAGTGGTCATTCAACTGACCATGCTTTGATTTGTTTAAATGAAATATCAAGGTCATCTCTTGACAACAGAAGATTTGACTGTGGGATTTTCATTGATCTACAAAAAGCTTTAGACACTTTCAATAATGAAGTTCTTGTACAAAAGTTGGAACACTGTGGCATCAGAGGTACCGCACTTAAATAGTTCTACTACTACCTCACTAACCGTAAACAGTTTACTCAGTCAATGGACATTCCTCCTTTAACAGAGACATGACATGTGGTATTCCACAAGGTTTGGTCCTTGGCCCATTGCTATTCCATAATCTACATAAATGATTTACCAAAGTCATCCAAAGTCTTGTCCTTCTACTTGTTTCCTGATGATACAAACATATACTTTGAATCTGATAATCTTGCCATACTCACAAAAAAGGTCAATAACGAATTGAGAAAAGTCAAATCGTGGATTGATTTCAATAAGCGTGCAGTAAACATTGATAAGACGAATTTTTTTCTTCCATTCCAACAGAAAACAGTTTACAGATCTGCCAGCTCTTAAAATTGGCAAACAGTGTATGGATAGGGCCAAGTGTGTTAAGTTCTTGGGAGTGCTGATGGATGACCACTTGTCTTGGAAATACCATATCACTGACCTTTACAAAACTCTACCAAGAACGGCAGGAATTTTCTTCAAAATACGCCCATTACATTCCTTTATCCACCCTACTCTCTCTTTTTTTTCTTAACTATGGTATCACAGTTTGGGGTCTCACTTATGATACCTATCCGACTCCATTGCTTCTACTCCAGAAGAAAATCTTGTGATGCATTAAAGTCCAGCTCTTCTCTGCCCCTTCCTTACCAATATTCAAGTGCTTGAAAATTCTCAAACTTGAGGACACCCTACACCTGAATATCTTGACATTTGTTTTCAACGCCATTAAAGGTTTCTCTACCATGCTTTTATAACTATTTTCAGCCAAATTCAAGTATTTATAAGATAGGGACTCGTCAGTTAACCAGAGGTGCTTATACAAAAGATTCAAAAATACTACAGCATACGGTCTAACATCAGTGCAATTTTTTGGCTCTAAGCTGTGGAATGCATTGCCTCTTTTCATTCGTGTCGCTGGTACAGTTACAGCTTTTAGGTCTAAACGAAAAGCCTATTTCCTCGATTGCTACATTTCATCCATTCATATCAGAGTAATGAAAACACATGATGAAAGTTGTTAGTTTGATAGAGTTTAGTTTATTTGTTTTGAATGGGGGGCTCTCTCTCAGGTTAGTTTATCTACTAAGAGGGCTTCTCCTTCGTCGGTCATTTCTAAATACAATTTTGTACTGTCCTCATCCTTCTTTTACTGTAGTTTTATTGTAGTTTGTCTCTCTGAAAATGTGTATTTTAAGTTTTTTTCGTAGTTGTGAATATATAAGTGTATGAATGTAGTTTGGAGCTGTAACACTGTATTTAAAAATGATTGATAATTCATATGAAACTGAAACTGAAACTGAAACTGAAGCTGAAACTGAAACTGAAACAATTATGTGATTGTTCATATGTCTAACATCCAATTTCTTTGACAGATTGGATTTTTCGTCTCATTGGACCACAGGTATGGAGTTTCCAATTTAGCCGTTATACTCATAATAAGAATTTTTTCACTTAAGCTCAATCAATACTGTTTTCAAAGAGTTTTCCTTCAAGGCCTTTACCTTTAAATAGATAGTATCTAAATTCTTAGCAGGTAGCATCAAATATTAGATTTTATTTGCAATGTGCTTGTCCTTGAAGTTTGTTGAACATTTGTGAGACAATCCACAAACCTGCCTGAGTTGAATCATAAATGTTCGATTGCCTCTTTGCTAATATATACCTAGAGACCCTCTACTGATTTCTAACTTTTCTCAGTGACAATGTTAATTAGAACATCATTTCTTTGGAATACGTATTGATACATTGATGAAAGAACAAATCTTACCTTTGTCATTAATTTTGCTCTGATACATGCCTTTTTATCCACTATAATGCACTCTTGTGAGTATAATGCAAATTTCTCAGTAATGTCTTTCATTTGAAGGTCATCATCATTTGTGCAAGATACAGCATGCCAATATTCCCACCTCAAATAGATAAGAGATGATTGAACCATTGAGATTTCAACTCCAACCTTTTAACTCTATTTGCAGACATTAGAAACATGGAAAATAACTGCTGACTTGATGCGCTTTTCCACTCTTCCACTAGGTTTAAAGAAGTGATTGACGTAAGCTCTTGGGATTTTAGACAGATCTTGAGAGCTATAACTAGCGGTACTTTTAACACTCAGTGTTGCTAAGCCTTCTTAAGATATAAGTATTCCGACTGCACCTGCGAGAGAAAAGAAAGTTTGGGAAAATTCTCAACAAAGCCAACTACGTATAGAACCGGACAGAAATTTTAAGAAAATCTATTTATCAAACTGAATTCACACACAGGAACACTTGAAGTCAATGGCTGTTATGAAATTATTTCCTAATTCTTCTTTCTACATGAGACACTCAGCCGATTTCCAAAATGTTTTGTGGAACCGAAGGAAAATCAATGAGCACATCGGGTGAGTCAGAAAGAATCTTCCAACTTTTGGAGATTCGTTGCATCAATAACACTGAGTGGACTATAAAAAATCAATACTGCTTGACAGCTAGGAGGTCGAAGTAACGGGTGTCCTAGAAAAGAGGTAACAGATTTGATCAGAGCTAGTGCAAAGAATTTAGCTCAAATCAATCAGTAAAATCGCTGAACCAATCCTCGATAGTTAACTTGAAGGTAGATACCTTGTAGCATTGAGAGTAAACATTTTTACCATTGAATTCCAGGTTTGCCTCCACCTCAAAACCAGGGCTTTCAGGTTTTGGCGTAAACTACAAACAAACTGTCTTGGGAAATCTCCTCAAAGGATAGACATAGTGTGAAGATAGGAATCAAATGTTTTAGCCGAACGTTGCTCGTGGCTCATGGCCGGAAACCTTCAAAGTCTCATTTTCACGGACCAATCAGACGGTGAATAAGTGAGGAAGACAGGGAAAAACGTGTCAAGATTTTTCTAAACTTTACCAGTCTTCATAAAACGCAACCAGGACAGAAACTGCTGCTGGAAGTTTCCCGAAATTTTTTGAAGAAATCTATTCGTGCCATGAATGAATGTTTGGGTATCCACGTTTAGATGCCGGTTTAAATATCTCGTGGTTTCTTGAAGTTATGGCCCTTCCAAAACCGATGAGGCACTAAATCTTAAACAATAGAAATTTTGGGCGAGAGACAATGGCAATAACAATAGTGATTGTTGCTAGAACGATCCCAGAGCAACAAATTTCCACGTTTCCAATTGTTCTCGCTATTGTCCTTCCAGCACAGTTTTTTTGGATCAAGATTCAATGCCCCCTCGATTTCTATGTGAACTGAAAAGACTTGCAAAGGTTAGTTCTCACATTTCAAGTCATTTGGCAAAACTCTTGGGAAATGTCTGTATTATACTACTTTTTGCATTCTTGGCACAAGTTTTCATGGAGCGAAATAAGTTGTAAAATTGAAAGGATGTTTATCAAGAGGCTTTATCACCTGACTTGAAGTGGCGTAAACAAGCATCGAAAAGATTCTGCAGGTTTCGTCGATTGGAATCGTTCTATCTCCACGAAAGAATGAGATATTATAACTCATAGACTCCTGTGGTCGGTGTGAGTAATTGTACTTTGTATCCCCAGACCAAGAATGAGCTGTTCAGCTCTGTATCCCCACAGGGTATCAGAAAAATTGAAAAAATTTGACTTCTGCTTTTAATTATAATATTTTAAGTATTTAAGTCATTGCTATAAAAAAATAAAGTATTATGAAATTGTTAAGAAAAGGTTGAATGTTTTCTCTATGAAACAATTTATTTATATCAAACCTTATCACAAGCGGGAAGTTTGTTTGAATTAGTGTGATGAAGTTTAGGCCGTTTATTTACAAATGCAAACTTTCGGTTAGTCACTGGTTTAGTGCTTGTTATCCTCCGTATTTAATATTTGAACAAGTAAAGTGCTTGAAAGTTGTCCAAAAATTGTTGGTTCAATGTTCTCAATAAACAGTTCAGTTGAAGAGTCTTTTCTTTCATGGAACTGCTGCCGACAACAGCCCTTACTTGGGATGCAAAGAACAACGATCGACTTGCCAGCCAGCGGCCTAATCGCAAGACCTCATCCAGTTTCTACAGCATCTGCGTGTTTTGTCTTCTGTCCCTCATCACCATTCCAGCATCTTTTTGAAGGCAAACTTCTTGTTGACCTTCTGATAAATAATGGATTAAAATTCCATTTCTTGCCTGTTGCTCAAGCACATCAATAAACCTTGCTTCTTTGGCGCATCGAGGAATGAAAATAGTCCAACAAGTCCCATCTCGCGACCTTCGATGCGTAGGCCATTCTTCCTCTGTGAAATTCTCTCGCTGCTTTTTGGCTTCAGCAAAAGATATATCGCTTTCACTGTCCTCCATTTATATCACAATTATATACAGCAGTCTTGTTGTAATGAATTGCAAAGTTTCGCGATCACTACAAGAAGTTCTTTTCACAGTAACATTGCAATTTTTCGATCATGTAAAATCCATCACAATATTTAGAGCTGTATCGTTTCAAACGATAATAACTCAAAAATTGTCATTGGCAACCCGCCAAACAAAAGATATCATTGTAAAGCCAAGACAATAAGCTACAAAACCCATTCTAGATTAAACCAATCAGATCTACGAACTTAGAGCAACTGGCCAATCAGGAGCGATGTGCCACTTGGATACAGTGGGCATACGGGAGGGTGAAAGATCGTGCGCCAGATGGAATCAATGGGGATACAACACCTCGCAACATAGTGCGCCGGATGGCACCAATGGGAGTCTATGAGATAACTGGCATCCAAATCTGGATGCCCAAACATCTGGCGAGCAGATATCTTCAAAAATTCGAGAAATTTCCAGTAGTTTTTGTCCTGGTTGCGCTCTATGAGGGTAGGTAAAATTTAGAAAAATGTTCACACGTTTCTTCTGTCTTCTTTGCTCATTCGCCGTCTGATTGGTCCGTGAAAATGAGGCTTTGTATGTCTCCGGCCATGGGCCACGAGCAAAATTTGGCTAAAACATTTCATTCCTATCTTCATAGCGTGGAAACTCTGAACAAGGACCCTTGCGCTAAGGTACACATTTGGATAAAAACTTCACAACTGAAAACTGACAAAAATATCAATCAAAATAGTTACCAAGGAAAATCATTCTTCAGTTAAAATGAAGTAACAAAAAGAAGCAATTGAGCACGATTGAGTAATCTCAAGGATATTATCCTGGTGAATTTTTCATTCTCTGGGCATAGGTGATGATTTGTTTCGTAATAATTCCAATCAAATCAAATAGATCTTATTCAGATAATGAAGAATTTTCACACCATAAGGGAATTATTTTACTGATGAATAACTTTTATTCGGCAAATGTAATTAACAACTTTTGTAGAATGAACAGAGATGCCTCTTCAGGACAAAATTCGTGAATTCGATCATCAAGTTGGATTCGGATTTGTGTTAAGAATTTTTCCGAAGCACGAGACTCCTTGCGCTACGATTCAGTTGATTTCACAACAAGAGCGTTAACATCTTAGGCCAAAGCTCAAATGCTCTGGTTTTGAGGTGGAAGCAAATCTAGAATTTCACGATGAAAATTTCTACTCTCAGTCCTTAACAAACAATCAATATCAATATCAACATCAACGTCAACAAACAAGGCATCTATCTTCAAGTTAACCAGAGCACTGTCGCCCTGAATAGGTCTAATCACAAATAGAATTGATGTTCTTATTAAATATTGTGACTCTCAGAAATTTTTTCTTCGTAGATGTAGACTTCACTTTCTACTTCGACTTCAAACCGTTATTTCTAAGCCAAAAGTATCTTTACTCGCGTTACCTCCCAAAACTGTGGCTATCATCAGAAGCAGTAAAAAAAACAGCTTGCCCCAATTTTCCTCTTGAATAGGTCTAAATATTGTAAAGGCCTCAGCAA
Organism: Aurelia sp. 4 Dawson et al 2005; assembly: GCA_964019985.1. Taxonomy (NCBI): domain Eukaryota; kingdom Metazoa; phylum Cnidaria; class Scyphozoa; order Semaeostomeae; family Ulmaridae; genus Aurelia; species Aurelia sp. 4 Dawson et al 2005. The sequence continues at coordinate 9,408,195 of OZ026500.1, read as the reverse complement.
GGAAACTTTACTAGTAGAGAAGCTAGGAATCTTGCTGCATTTACTATCTGTGCATGGTATCCGACTTTTTACACTCTTGACATCACAAAACTTTGACAAACAGATTCGCCTTTCCTGCGCCGATGAAGGTCAAATTTACGTAAAACTCAACCGTTGCGGCAGTCCTCAAAGTTGATGAGGCTAAAAAATTGATCAAACCCTAGAAATGTATCACAAAAACTAAAGTAGCACCCTTCCTTTCTAAACTGAAACATAACCGGCACATATAAACTTGAATCGCTACGTGGAGTCGATTGAAAGAATAGACCCAATTCTGGGCGAATTTTTCCCGATCTCTCTGCCTCCTGAAAAAATACCCATATATCGGCAGCGAAGATTTGCAAGATGTTGCGATAAATGTTATAATTCAATCTTAAAAGGTTAGTATGAACTGTGAAACAGTTTAACTGGATATCAAATGTGCAAAAGTGGAAAAATAAAATCTAACCCATTAAACCCAGTATCAACGCAAATGGAAGATTTAACTAATCACCTGGACTTGCTCCAAGTCTCGCTCTTGATCAATAAACAAACTGGAGGGAAGAAGAAGAGAAGGGACGGGAAAATGGAAGAGCAGGGAGTGTGAACTACGCGTTCCAAAAACGAGAGCGGTGAAGGGACGTGAAAATGGAAGAGCAAGACCAGGGAGTATGAACTGCGCGTTCCAAAAACGAGAGCGGTGAAGATCTTGACCGGCGGCTTTCTATCATGTTGGCGGAAGAACCAATCAAACTTGAACAGGTGAATTCCGAGCCTTGTTCTCGGAGCCCTTAGTCCACAAGTCTCGCTCTCCCTCCCTTTTCGCTTCCTTTTTCTTCTTCTGGTTCCTTCCCATTTGTTTGTTGATCAAGAGCGAGACTTTGAGCAAGTCCACGAATCACTTCGCTTTCCATACCATCCTGGAATCAATGTCCAAGCTTTTATGGCTGGTCATGAAATTTTCCAGACAATCTTGGCTTTTCCAGAGTCGCAAAATAGGCACTAGCTTTTCCATCCGACTTTCTAGCCTATTCGAGTCATGGCAAGCTAGCGAGCCTGGAGCTTCCAGGGATTTCCTGCCTTTCCAGGTTTTTGCCAGGCTTGCAAGTCCATGGAAGATAGCCTGCTTAAAAAGCTTCATATTTTTAGAAATATCCCCTTTAACTAAACACAGGCAAAGAATATCATGGAGAAAAGAGTCAGAAAAGCATTCTCATTGGATTTTTGAAAAATATCAAATCCAGGAGCCCTCTATTTCATGTCGAAAGAGGAGCGTATGATTCTGACGAATAAAAATATTAGATCCATTCAGGGTGAAAGTACTCTATTGAGGATTAGTTTAGAAATCATTTCAAGTTGATTCAAGCAAAATTTTTAGCACTGGCCCTGATCAAATCTGTTACCTTTTTCTAGGACACCCGGGACTGTTGCGATTTTTTCACCTTCTTACGAGAACTGAAAACGTATGTAAACTCAACCTTATAAAAAACTTCATAATTGGACAATGACCGAAAAAGGATTAAGTCTGTCTCAGATTAGATGTCACCTGAGATTTGCGATAACGCAAAATTCCTTTGCAAAGTGATTCCATTCACGGCAAGAAAAGTTCAAATTTCGACATAGTTTTTTCGTTGTTTTTTAGAGGTAAACGGACAATTTCCCTTCCATTTCCGACAAAAAATTCTTTTTACACTTCGAATTTCCCACGTAGTTTCCCCACAGGTAAACTATGGGTAAAGGGAAATATACTTTCACCCACAGTTTCCCGAGTGAGATTCAACGTCTCAGAAAGTTGGACACTTAGTCTACACTAGGCATGTTTTTGGGAGAATTTAGGGAAATTCCAGACGTGTTCATCCTCCTATGGGTAGATTTCGGTGAAACGCCAAATTTTCCCCAGGTGAAATTTTTAATGTAACTAGGAAACTCAGTCGAAATTTTGAATTTTTCCGTCGGAAACAGCGGGGACATCAAAATCTTCCTAGGTGAAATTCTTGATTTTAGTTGGAAATTGAGTCGAAATTCTGAATTTTTCAGTGGGAAAGTTCGGGGACATCCAAATCTTCCCAGGTGAAATTCTTGATTTGAGAAGGAAATTCAGTTGAATTTTGATTTTTTCAGTCGGAAACTTGGGGACACCAGAATTTTCCCAGGTGAAATCCTTCATTATAGTAGGAAATTCAGTCGAAATTTCGAATTTTTCGGTTGGAAACTTCGGGGACACCAAAATTTTCCCCTGGTGAGATTCTTGATGTGAAAGGGAAATTCAGTCGAAACTATGAATTTTTCGGTTGTAAAATTGCCTGATAGTTTCCTTTTCATCATAATGTTTCGAGGAGACTTGTAGCTAATTCAGTGGATAATTCTTGCACCAGTAAATGTAGCACTACGCTTCCTGGTTCGATATTATTTGAATACTCCTGGGCAAAACTTTTGCAGAGTGTTCCTCTTATATTTAAACGTCTTCTCACTTTTTCTCTGATTTGTCATTGTGTCTTTGTAGCACTCTGATTCTGATGTAGACATGAGATGCGTCCTCTTTGAGAGTACAAATTAAAATCGTATTGGTTCAATCTACTTTAATCAAATTTAGCTCGTATTTCAAACATTGTATTTGGAAAACTTAACATCCCTTCCCTTTCCATTATTTACACACAACGCAAAGTATGAGTGCAGAAAACAGAACATATCTGATCGCAGCACTTTGATTCGATCAATACTAAAAGTAAATCTAACTTCTAAGCAGTAACGAATGCACTATCAGATCCTCTCAATTTATTAAGAATATAGACAAATATACCGGGTGATTCAAAAAAGCTTAGGCGTTTGGAGGGCTGTGGAATAAAAAGTAAGTAACCGATATTCAAAACTGAAATGTTCATCTATCAGTCAAAGGTCACCTTAGATTAGTAAACCTTGTTTGGTAGTATCCCTTATCTTACAGACCCAGAATTAGGGAAATGTTGGTAAAAGGTATGTTTGGGAATAATAATTCCATATTCCATTCTGGTCCATGATTTATCTTCTATTGAAATTCGAATTCAACATGTCAAACTGGCAATGTAAACTTCAATGCAACATAAATCATGGACCAGAATGGAATATGGAATTCTCGCTTCCCATACAAACCCCTTACAAGCATTTGGGTTATAATTGGGTCTTAATGATGATTGATTTTACCAAACAAAATTTTGTCATCTTAGTTGGCCTTTGAGTGATAGATTAACAAATATTCTTTGAAAATCGGTCACATACTTTTTATTCCACAGCCCTCCAAACGTCTAAACTTTTTTATGACTCAACCGGTGTGTTACATCGGCTAAATGTAAATGTGGAGATTCTTTTGAAATTATCACTTTAGCTCGTGGTATGATACACGTTTTTTTATAAGAAACTTGTTTATAAGAAACTAGTACTAAGATGGACGAAATTTTAAGAAACTCTAGTACTATGTCTGAGAAGTTAAGAAACTTGTCAAAGTTAAAAGCATGGATTTTTAGCAAATAGATAGTTGAACCTTTATTCTTTTGCAACATCAACAAATCATTTGTGTTTTTATCATGTCAGAACACTTTTTATTCTTATATGATGTCTTAAATGTCAGGAAGTATTTCTGCAGGGGTGGTAGCGACCACATTGACGATTCATGCATTCAAAAAATAAGAAACCAATTAAGAAGCCTTTAGTACTAAAATGGACAAAATTTCATGGAAAATTAAGAAACTGTTAGTACTATGGTCTGATCCAAGTTTCTTATAAAAACGTGTTATGACACAAATATGCTGTTGAAAAGCAAGTTCAAGACCAAAAGGGTCAACAAACAAAATCCCTGTCGAAATTTCTCCTTTGCTCATCATGTTTGAAATGATATCTCAATTTATTTCTTCTCAATTATCATCTTCCTTCATGTACTGTAGCTCTGAAGATGTTAATCTTTTTAAAGGGGTGCTTAGAATATTTTCTGCAAAGTTAGAGGGGGCACGAAACTTTTCAGCAAAATCAGAGAGGGGTTACGAAAATTTCACTAAAAATTTGCAAATGTCTGTCACCCTCTCCTTAGCAAGGATTAATGACAGCCCAAAGAATTAAGTAACCAACATCGAGGGGGGTACTCTCTGTCTTTCAATACGGGAGGTCCATGCCACTATTTCTTTGCTGACCCCTAAATATTAAGCCTAAAGTTTTGAGGACCCCATGGAGACCCGCACCAAATTCTGCGATTCTTTCTTCATTAGATTTCAACCCAAAATATAGAATTTTGTCCATGTTGTAATGCACAGGTCTCAAATATTGATTTAAGGTAACATTTTGGACCCCAAATGTTAACATGGACCTCCTTCTTATTGAAAGTTAGAAAGTCCTAGTGCAAAGCTGAGAGCCATATTTGATATCCATATGATTATTTATGAGGCTCCCTGAGTCAAGAATGGTTGACTGGAAAGCCACAGGTATATGAAATGAACATTTACTCCTCAGAATCACTTTTGTCATGAATGACTGTTTCTCTCAGCTTCTGGAATGGCATTTCCTTCCTTGGTGATTCGAGTGTGACTCGGTGGGACCTCACTGATTACGCAAAAGTTCCCTCGCTTCCTTTCCTTGCACTGGCCTTGCTTCCTTGAATTGGTCTTTTCCTTGGTCACCGTGATGCTTTATCAGCTTTTGAGCTTGGAAGACAAATAAGACATTAATTTTCAGAACAGAATTATGAACACAACACATACAAATTTGAGGATACTGAGAAAGCTGCTTTGATATTTATAAAAGAGGGGAAAGAACGAAAGACCGAATTTCAATCACTCAAATGAAAGCAACTGACCACTTGTACAAATCGTGCATTCAGGACGCAGATCGGCAGCACGCAAATTCGAGGAAAGTTGGAATGATGGCGCCAACTTACTCAAACTTACGCTGGTCAAGCAGTCTAACATCAGAGATCAAGGACTTTCAGTCTTCACTAAATGCAATGAGCAATGTTTCTTTGGATCCCATCTCCGTCCTCTTAGCAAAGTTTTTGCATTGATCATGCAAAACTCTGACACATGCATAACGCATGCAGGACTGGAGCAGTTCCAAGGTAACAGCGAGAAGCTTAGGCCTACTTTGTTAGCAGATTGAAAAGTGCAGAGTATAGGCTAGTCAAAATTAAAGAATCTTACGAACCTGATTTTACTGCCTTGACAGAATGTCTGGTTGGTTATACTATAGCTTGCTAGCCAGCTAATCTCTGAGTGGTAACAGTGACAACTTCTGCAGGATAACTTCAATGCTGCCTTCTTTTCCACAGTCCAAAAGCATAAGAAAGAATTTGGCGCTCAAATCCGTTATTCATCGCGTGGTTGGCAACCGTTCAATACCGGCACATTTTAGGTCGACATGAGATCACGTGATAAAAGCATTGTGTTGTGATCTGATCGCTGAATCAATTTACGGTTTCCACATGCTTTCCTGTGAGTGTAAAGTGTATTGATTTCCTAGACTCATTAATTTTGCTGTCAGCATATCTTTGGTTGCTTGGTTTTATCTTTCGTGAATTGAGAATGCAGGTTTCTTTGCAAGAATCTGGTTTATAAGAAATAGTACTAAGATGACCAGAATATTAAGAAACTCTAGCACTATGCCTGAGAATTAAAAAGTCAAAAGCATGGATATTATTTCAAATAGATCCTTGAACCTTTTTTCTTGAACAATATTAACTGTCCATTTATTTGTTCAACATAACAGAACACCGTTTATCCACACAAAATTTCAAACATTTTTACCTACGTATTTTGTGATCTATAAACTCTGATAACTTAGGGGCGATGTCTTGAGCAGTGAGTATTCTGGAGGGCGTCAGAAACGGCAGAAAATATCGCCTCCGCTGACCAGGCAGCCAATATGAAACAGTTTCCACATCTATAGTATCGTATCGTATGTGTACCTTTTGTGTGTGTTTATTTAGTTGTCTATTTAATTGTATATGTTTATGTGTTGGCCATAGGGTAGACATTGTCTTTTGCTCCTCATGGTATGTCCTCGTAGTGTTGCATAGTAGTTAGAGTATAGTAGAATGTGGCATGTATTGTAAATGTTAATATTGATATAAAAAAGAACACTGTTTATTCCTATATGGAGGATGGTGACAGGTAAAATGTACCGCGGTACCAAGGGGGCAGTACCAGGTACCAGATGGTCCAGTACCCAGTACCATTGTGGTCAGTACCCGGTACCACAGAGCCAGGTACCAAGTACACAAGCAAATTAGCCAGTACCAACATAGCAAAAACTGTTGAAATAGATCAACTAAAGTCTAAATAAATGTCAAGAAGTTATTGTTGGTAAGCTCTTCTTAATTAGCATAAAAGTCAAATATTTCAATAGAGATTTCGAGTTTGTTAGCCACTGAAATCGCCGTATTCCAGTCACTTGACTAAAAATAAGGCTTTTGACACAACTTTTCTGATACCTTCACGAAAATCAAAGATGATATTGGACTAATACAGAGGTGGTTTTACCACGAATGGACTCTGCATGCCTTCTCCATGTTTTGTTATCAGGGACCGGCGTCACAACGAAATTCATTCCTTCGAAAATTGACCTATTGTCAAAAGGTTTTAGGAACGTTACATATAATATCTCTCTTTCAACATTTTACATGTGTGCAAGGGTATCAATTTGCAATTCCAAATAGGAGACCTGAGCCTCACACAATATTTTGATTTATGCAGTGTTACTTTTGGAGTATACTTTTCACCGATTTTTTCTGATGTCTGCTACTATTCTGAGGGAAGAATTCTAAAGCAGGATGAAAAAAAATATTTGTTTCACTGCACAATACCGTACAATTGAAAGTCAAGTTGCCCCCCAGGCTTTCGACACGGTTGATCATGAAATCCCACTGAAAAAACTGAAAATGCATGGAACGACTGGTCTGAAACATGATTGCTTTACATCATACTTGGATAACAGTTACTCTGGATACCAGCCTTTTTTGAGCCTCTGGCACCATGGCCTGGTAACCGTTAACACTTCTGCAGCGTAGATGGCACTTCATCTAATGTGAAGGGAATGAACTGTGGAATTCCTCAAGGCTCTTGTCTTTGGCCATTCTTATTCCTGTTTTCCCGGCGAAAGTCACGTGTTTTTTCAAAAGCATTGACGACATACAAAGTGACCTAAACTTGGATCTTTTGAAGCTACGAGATAGTTTGCATGTAAACAAACTTTCTCTGAACGTTATGAGGAAAACACAGTCACTTCTTATAGGCCCTCTGGTTCAAATATCCGTTAAATCGAAAGCCAAGCCAGCCTGATGCTCAACCATCTTTTCCAATGGTGATCAGCACATTGAAATGATTACCAATACAGGATGCTTAGGTTTCAGATGGCCAACTCAACTGGGACAGCATATCGATGCTATCAAGACCAAGGCTAATCGGGCCCTTTAACTTGTTAACAATCCGAAGAAATATCTTCCATGTTGTTCCATTTGGGGCTGCTGTAGTGAATCAAAATTTGACATACTATAAAAAATCCAAAATAGAGCTGCAAGAATCATTACATACGCAGCTCATGAGATGTTTCTGCTGCTCCAATAATTCAGAATCTTAGTTGGTCAACTATCAGTAACATTGCAAGAAAAGAGACAGTCACGCTAACTTACAAGTCTTTGAATGCGCTTGCCCCAGACTACTTGAGAAAATTATTCACAAAATATTTGGATGATTGAGAACGGCTTCTGCACTTATCAAAAACTGATCTTAACGTACCCCTCCTAAAAACGATCAATAGCAAAAAAGCCGTTTTCTTATGATGATACAAACTGTCGAACAGTCTAGAAAGAGCGACGAAATTGGCACCCTCTCTGAAAACCTTCAAAGAACAGCTACAGATGAGGCAACTTTTATTTCATCTTTACGTTCCATTTTTATTGTCTTGTTTTGAATAATGTTGTAAATTAGGCATGTAAATGTCTTTGTTCTTTAACAGAAAATTAGTTCTTGGGAATGTGCTCAGTACCACCCTCACGCCAACCAGAACCCGGTACCAAAGGCCCCAGTACAAGGTACCATGGAGACCAGTACCCAGTACCAGCATACCCCCTGTCACCATCCTCTATATGATATTCTGAATGCCAAGAAACATATCTGCTGCCCAATTCTGCATTCAAAAAGGAGAAACTAATTAAGAAACTCCGAGTCCCTTCCTAGTACTATGGACAAAGTTTCATGTTAAATTAAGAAACTTTTAGTACTATGGCCTGATCCCAGTTTCTCATAAAAACGTGTTCATGACCACTGGCCATGGATTCAGTTCTTAACAACTGGCTTTGACGTTTCTAGCTCTGAAAAAATCTTACCGAGCCTAAAAAACTGATCACGTCAAAATCCCCAGTTGATCAATCCTTCAGTGTTGAGTGTTGGGTAAAACTTTGAACGATTTTATGCCAAATAGCACTTTGTATGAGGAAAGATCATCTGTGACTCATAACATAGCTTTGAATAACTGACATTGCTATGATGCAAATTTGGACAACAATTGAAAGTGAGAAACTTTGACACTGAAATCTCCTCCTGAATAAGCCACACATCTCTATTTCATTTGTTGTTAAACTAACAGAAGACTGACAGCGCACATCTCACCACACAGAGAATGAAACGAAAACTTGCACTGTACATGTCCATGTCGAAATCTCGTCGAACACGTCGAAATCTCCACAGTTGGAGATCAGGGGAAATTTTCACCGTGGAAATCTCCTCGACAGAAATTTGAAACCTCAGTTTCCATCGTTGGAAACTATTGGAAATTTGAGGCGTACGTTTCACTTTGTGGAAATTAAGTGGGGACTCGGAGTGTAAATTTCCTTGTTGGAATCTCATCGAACACATCGAAATCTCGACGGTTGGAGATTAGGGGAAATTTTCACTTATCTTGCCGTGATTGTTGTTATTTGCGGGTGACATCTAATTTCCCGCAGACTATAAAATACTTGATCAAAACATGAAGGACATCTCCTATGACAGAATGATAAAAAAATGTACTTTATCATGAATGAGAGACATCCTCTAAACATTTGTTATCAGGGGATTGAAAATCTTGAACATTTGTTTCAAGGTCTTTGTTTTGTAACTCTTGAGAGAAGCAAGACGCCCATGCGCCTTTTCCTGTGTGATGAGAGTCCTTGCGATTTGATCAAGTGCTTAGACTCTTTTTCAGTCCTTTTGCAACCATGAAACTTTAGTAAAGTTGAATTTACCTATGTTTCCAGAGCTTGTAAGTAGGCTAAAAATCACAAAAATACTTCGATCTTTCTGCTTTTAACAGAATTTGAATAACTCAAGTCCGCAAGGTACTCTTGTCTTATGAATTTTTCAAAGTGGGTTCTTTGTTCTCGCTTACCCGGTAAATTATTGTACTTTTTGGTACAAAGAGCAATACAGCGCCTGAAAAGTGAGAGGAGGGGCAGCTGTTGAAGTCAAAACAGAAGAAAAGCTCTCAGACGTAACTTGTGATAAAACACTTAACCCTATTAATACCGGGCTTTTTGGACCCTTGTAGTACCCGTAAAGTCGCCAACATTGCAGATATGAAAACGAAACTTGGTACAATGGTGTACAGTAAAATAATCTACACAATAAGCTACTTTTTTTATTTTTCATTGCATCCATGACGTCACAATGATGTCATAATTGAGGAAAATTCCAATATTTGCTTGCTGTTGGCAAAATTGAAAATATTTAAGTTTTTGTTTAACTATTCCTTTTCTAAATAGACTAAAATGTATCACAAAGCATTAATAAGTAAAAATCCATAGTATAATATTTATTTAAGCTCATTATATATAATATATATTTATTATTTATATACACCAGTTTTAATTGTTTAATTCAAACCTCTAATTGTCAATGTAAATACTCTGAAATGCCTCAAGACAATGTATAATAATTACGAGAGTTCTTTTAGGTCAAAAAAATTTTTCTAGTACATTTATTATTATTATATGACGTCATAAACATTGATGACGTCATTAAGTTTAAAATGCAATGGTATCAATGGGAACGTCCTTGCTTTGATCCAGAACTACTTAGCAAATCGTAAACAGCGAGTTGTTCTGAACGGAAAAAGCTCGAAATGGGCACCGATATGTGCTGGTGTGCCACAGGGTTCTGTCTTGGGTCCACTTTTTTTCCTTGTCTACATTAATGATCTTGTCGAGAACGTGAACTGTGATGTCAAAATGTTTGCGGATGATACCTCTCTCTTCTCGGTTGTTGAAGATGAAAGAAGATCTGCTGACGACCTCAATGCAGACCTTGAAAGGGTGCGATTATGGGCATGGCAATGGAAAATGCAGTTTAATGTAAATAAGACTGAAGAGGTTGTTTTCTCTTGCAAAAAAAGTAAACCGTTCCATCCTCACCTTTTGCTTGGCACTGATGAAGTTGAAAGGAAAACTGAACACAAGCATCTTGGAATGCAGCTTGACTCTGAACTAAATTTTCTTAGTCATATTAAAGAGGCTATTGGCAAGGCTAGAAGGGGCATAGGAATGATAAGATATCTGTCGAAGTATGTGGCTAGGGATGTGTTGGACCAGATATATAAATTATACGTGAGGCCACACCTAGACTATGGAGACATCATTTATCACAAATATGACCCAGAAATGCGCTTAACTTTTACGCAAAGGCTTGAACAGACCCAATATTCTGCAGCTTTAGCTGTTGCTGGTGCTTGGAGAGGTACAAATAGGCAAAGATTGTACGAAGAATTAGGATGGGAAAGTCTGTATCACAGAAGATGGTACAGGAGGCTATGCCATTTCTTTAACTTAGTGAAATCACAATCACCAGGCTACCTTTTTAATGAAATCCCTCCCGAACGTGAACTTAACTACGGTCTTAGACACCCTCGTGATTATGAAGTACATGTTGCCAGAACGAATCGCTTTTCCAATACTTACTTTCATAATACCCTGTTTGAGTGGAATTTGCTTGGGGAAGAGATCAAAAATTCAATATCCCTTTCTCAGTTTAAGAACAAATTATTAAAAATCATAAGACCGGAGGGAAATTCTGTCTACAATATTTCTGATATTGAAGGCGTGAAATTACTCACAAAGCTGCGTTTAAAGTTTAGTGTGCTGAATGAGCATAAATTTAGACACAACTTTGATAGCCTTACTCCATTTTGTGCTTGTGGTAATGACATGGAAGACAACGAGCACTTTCTCCTGCACTGCCCGCAGTTTGATTCGATGCGGCAAGAACTCTTTGATCGGCTCTCTGAAATCCCTGGTTTAAATATCGATCTTGATGATAAACCTTTGTGTGACTTGCTTCTGTTCGGAGACTTAAAGAACAGTGTCATCATCAATCGAATAATCCTTGAAGCAACAATTTCTTTCATCAAAGATACGAAAAGGTTTTCAGATTGAACTTAAGCACAAAACGGCAGCAACATTTTCGTTTATTTGTAGTAATTGCAACGGGTGTCTTGTAAAGAAGCACTCCCATTTGCACCATGAGTAGCAGAAGTGCATTCTACAGTTTTCTGATAATGTTTGGGTGATTATTTGACTATCTGGTGGGGGGTCTTCTTTCTGAGACGCCCGGTCGAGTTGTTTTTTTGTTTTGTTCTTAAATTGTTTGTATATATTTTGAAATTATTGTAAGTGGCTGCCGTAGTTGGAACTCGCTGACATCATGTCCTTTCCAGCTATGGCAGCCATAGAAAATTTAAATAACTTAGTTGTAGTTGAGATCTTTTATGTGGTATAAAAAAAAAAAAAAAAAAAAAAAGTTTGAAATTGCTGACGTCATCGAAAATGAATAAAACTATATATCATCTGAAAGCTCTCATCAATATCTATTGAATGGTAGTATTCTTAATGATCTGTGATCATTCTGGAAAAAATAGGAGCCCCTTCTTTTCTATTACTGCTGACCACGTGTTGAAAAGATGTTGGTCACGTGATCAGTGCGTACCATTTTGAAGAAATTTTAGATTTTTATTCTGTATGTTAAATTTTGAGGAGAAGTCACCAAGTTTCAGCTCTGTATCTTTCGAACTGACAGCACTGCATCAAATAATCTTAGCCGCGGGCACTTTGTGCCCCCCTCCACGGTAGTAATAGGGTTAACCCAGACGTCAAGCTAACAGTTCCCTCAATGTTCCTACAAGGGTATGACACTCCTCGTAATGTTAAAGTCATTGAAGTGAATCAGGCAATCAAGCGATACTACCTCACACAGGGCTTGGATTGTATTGTTCATGGCAATATTGCTTTCAAACACCTAGTCCATGGGGGTCTGAGGATAATCGATTGTTTGCCAAAAATATCAATTCTCATGTTAAGTCTGGGTGGCGGCTCTATCAGGGTGGATTAGCTGACCTAGATCCACCCTGTACAAAAACTGGGGAGGATGGCTGCTCCACTGGGCAATCAGACTTGTTTCGTCAGCGTCTTGGATTCAAAAAAGGTATGGCAATTGCATCCTTGAATGTTAACGGTCTACGTAGTCACCTAGATGAGGTTCAGCTTCTGATGAATAATTTAGGGATACATATTCTTGCCTTAAATGAAAATAAGCTAGATCCTAATCACCCAAAAGAGTTGATTAGCGTGGCAGGCTACCAGCAAGAACGTTTCGACAGGACTTGCAATGGTGGTGGAGTCTCTATCTATATCAGAGACTCAATCAAATACAAACCTCATTCTGATGTTCCAGTTGATGACTTAGAAATCATATGCTTTGAGGTGGAACCTCCTAAAAGTAAGTCCTTTCTCGTTCTTGCCTGGTACAGACCACCAAGTGACCCTGTTGTCTCTTTTGATAAGCTGGAAAGGTTCTCTCTTTCTTGGACAAAGAGGGTATAGAAATAATCCTCCTAGGAGATACAAACTGCGATCTAACTCACAATCAAGCTGGACAGCCTATAGACAACAACTCAAAGCAAATGCTTGATCTCTATGGGTTGTTCACCTTCAAACAGCTTGTTGAGGCGCCTACCAGGGTCACTCTAACAACTTCCTCTATTATTGATCATATTGCTACAACATGTGCCAGAAACATTGTAAAATCAGGGGTGCATGAAGTTTCCATGAGTGATAATTATATGGTTTACAGCACACGTAACTTCAATGGTGCAGTGGAAAAAGACCATAAGGTGATCAAAACCCGCAAAATGAAAAATTTCAATGAGGATGCATTCTTGTCAGATGTCTCTGGCATATGCTGGGAGCTAATGCTTACTGAAACTGATGACATCAATACTCTTGTTAATAATTGGTCAAACCTATTTTCCTTCATCATAGACAAACATGCTCCAATAACTGAAATGCGTGTTTCAGAGAAATACTGCCCATGGATAGATAAAGACCTTAGGGACCTAATGCATACTAGGGATAAATTAAGGAAGGCTGCCTCCAAGAGAAAGTCACAATTTCTTATGGATTCCTATAGGCAGGTCCAAACAATGATGAATAATTTCTAGGAATATTCAGTTGAAGAAGCAATATTTCACTGATAAGATCTCTGCATGTCAAGGCGACATGAAAGAATCTTGGAAGGCAGTTAATGAACTTCTAAATAAGAGATCTAAGTCCAGTAACATCAGGTGTCTCAAGGAGGCCGGTACTGAAGCTGTTCATAAAAAAGGCATTGCAGAGGCTATGAACAATTTATTTTGCTCTGCAGGCAAGGAACTAGCAGACAAAATCGATTTTGTCCCCAATCCTCTCCTTATAGGTGAATATGAAGTCAATGCAAATAAGGCTAAGTTTGACTTCAAGACCATTGAAGTTAAATAGATCAGGGCTGCATTTGCCAAGATGAAAACCGCAAAGAGCTTTGGGATTGACAATATCTCGAGCTACTTTTTGAAGCTTGCCTTACCGTTCATTGAAAATTCTCTAGCTTTCTTGTTTAACACTTCCATTGAGACAGGCCAGTTCCCAGATTCATGGAAAAGTAGCTAGAGTTACTCCTATCTTTAACCCTATCTGACCCAGGTGATTTGAAACACTCAATGCCTGGGGCGGATTCCGCCCCCCCTTAGTTATCTCTGTTTATGCTTGAGACATGGCAACCAAATTTGGCACAAAGGTTCTTCATTATATAAACAATTTATTTTGAAACAATGGTTTACTTAGCATTGCTGTTGTTGTTGCTAGAACGTAATTAATATTATGACGTCATGTGACGTCATAAAAATGAAAGTGCGTTGAAAGGTCGCAAAACTTTAATTTTTGTGTAGAAATGAAATACATCGATCAAAATAGAAGTAAATTCATAGTTTCGACTTTATTTGGCGAATTAAGAAGGATTAACAGAGATACAATGTACATTTTTCGGAGAGTGGTGCACGAAAACCTGGTTACCATGGAGACAAGGCTAAAAATAGAACACCAAAATTGTTACTGGTTCATTGCTATATAATGGAAAGCTAAACCTGCTAAACCTCAAAGGCATCCAGCAAACAGGGAAAAACGTATGAATGAATATGTACGGGGGGGGCGGAATCCGCCCCTAGGTCAGATAGGTTTAAAGATGGAGACAGGACTGAAAAGTCAAACTACCATCCGATATCAGTCTTACCCGTCATCTCAAGACTCTTTGAAAAACTTGTTTTTGACCAGCTGTATCAGTTATCAGTATATGGAAAATATGGTCTCTTCTCTCCTGACCAATATGGGTTTCTGAGGCTTCATTCTACACTCACGTGTTTGCTTAAAAATACTGATGACTGGTACAATGGCCTGGACATGGACGGCTTGTGGGATTAGTATTCATTGATATGAAAAAGGCTTTTGATACTGTTGATCATGAAATCATCTGTGAAAAACTTCAAATTTATGGTGTTCAGCAGCTAGAGCTGTCTTGGTTTAGGTCATACCTATCCAGCCGTAAACAGTTCTGCAGGGTTAATGGTGTTGCCTCTGACATGCAGGATGTAGAAGTTGCTGTGCCACAAAGCTCATGTCTCGGCCCTCTTCTCTTCCTCATCTATATCAATGACCTTCCACTGGCCGTCCAGGGTTCAACTGTGTCCATGTATGCTGACGACACCAGTTTGTGTCACCAGGCATTGAATATGACTCAGCTGAATGGTGAAATTGATAATGATCTTAAGCGATTGGACACATGGCTTCAAGGCAATAAACTTTCTTTGAATGTTACAAAAACACACTCCATGCTTATTACAACCAAGCAAAAACGTAACGTTCTCAAAAGTACAAATTAGAATCTGGAATTGAACATACGTGGCAATGAGCTTGACATTGTCCAACAAACAAAATACCTTGGCGTCAAATTGATTGCTCTTTAGATTGGAAAGAGCAAATAAAAGCTGTCTCTGAAAAGGTCTCAAGGGCCATTGGCTTTTTAACCCTATGGTGGTTGGGCTATTGAATAGTCCTATTTTGGTTGGGGGGCAAAAAAGCCCCCCCCCCTACCTAACTCTTGACTGGTAACAGGTAGAGTGACCAAATTTTGTGTGCTAATAGCCTCAGGAATGTATTTTCTGAAATAGTAAAAGTTAACCTAAGATTGGCCCTCATTTTTGCTCACGTCAGCATTTTCCTTTGTGTGGTCAAGAAAAGCGGCAAAATTGACTAAAATCAGGAAAATCGCGATAAAATTAAATTTGGAGCACATTTTCCACCCAAACATGATAATTGTGATAGAATGCATCAAGTAACACTACACTACAAAAGAAATTTGCAAAATATTCAACTTATGTTCCTTTTTTCGCGATGATTGAGATTTGAGAATTTTCGATTTTTCAAGGGTCAGTCCCAGAAAATTGTCTCCCGCCCCCTCATTTTTCAAAATATTTCAATTAAACTTTTTGAGAAGTTGTACAATAAGTAGTTGCAAAAATTCAAGAAGTTTCATGGCTATAAATATCTTCCTAGCAGAGTTATTAAACAAAATCTACTAGGGGGGGGCAAATTTGCCCCCCCCCCAACCAAAATAGGGTTAAAGCATGCGAAGAAGTTTCTATCAAGGGCAACTCTTGAGAATCTTTGCACAGGTATTGTTGAGCCGCACTTTCGATACTGTTGTTCTGTTTGGGGTTGTTGTGGTTCTACTGAAATCAACCGGCTACAAGAGCTTCAAAACCGAGCTGCCAGGGTTGTTACCAATAGCAGCTTCGACACCCCAAGCAGGCCACTCATCGAAAGGTTGGGCTGGAAGACCATTGAGCAACTTATCAGCTATGTGTCGAAGACAATGGTATTCAAGCCACTCAATGAGCTGGCTCCGCAATACCTGAGTAGCCTCTTCAAAATAAATTCACAATGCTCCACCCGCTGCCTTCGAAATACCGGGACTGACCTGAGGGTACCAAAGAAAACTTCTGCAAATGGTCTGAAATATTTCTATTTTAGGGGAGCAAAATTGTGGAATAGCCTTTCAGCTGAATCAAAGCAGGCATCCTCCCTTAAAAGCTTCAAAAAGTCTGTTTAGGGATAACTGCCGGGTGGGGCCTGCGGTGGTGGCGCTGGTTGTCCTTGCGTGGCGGGCCGGCTCGGGGCGAATGGCGGTCATGGTTTTGATCGCTGTTCGCTCTGGGTTGTCAAGTCGCCTGGTAGCGCCTGGTGCTGGTGCTGCGGGGTCTGCCCCCGTTAGAGAATTCGGATACAAAGTTCACAATTATTACGGCGATGGTCTCTGTAACTCTTGGTTGTTACTTGCAAGAGCCCTCCCCCCCCCCCCCATAGTACCCCTGGATAACGGATTCACATGCTGATTTTGCATTTTTCATGCCATCACGGACTATAAAACAGACTTTACACGATCACGTTGCAGAAATTTTAAAAATGCTCCAGACCAAGGAACGCAGGCTGGTTTTATCATAGATTTTTAAGTTCTGCAGCTAAAGGCTGCAAGTCACATGAGATAAATGGGGTCCACCGAAAAATTTTTGACAATACACCCTTCAAAAAGTCGGAAAACGACATATTTTGTAAGATTTCAAGGTGCAATCACATACTTCAAATGTCTATTTCACGAAATAGCGACAAATTTTTGGCAAATTACGCAGCAAGGCGGATTTCTCGATCACGAATTCACGAGTCAAAAATATCAAAATCACGAAATCAAGCGCTTAAATTGGCCAAATAACGCTTCACGTACAAATATGGGGGGGGGGCCTTCTTGCAAGAAGGTCAAAGAACTAGGAAACCTGCACACCAAATGCAAATGGATTACCAGTTGCAAGGAGCATGTGCTCTCAGGGGCGCACATTCAAATTTTGTTTGGGGGTGTCAGCATTTTTTACACCGACTGAATTTATTTGGGCCCACTGAACGTACATAGGGTGTTCGTTCTCATTAGGAATTTTGAGACAAGCAGTGGATATCAACGAGGGAGATAAAAGAGGGGGTCTGGGGGCAAAGCCCCAGGAATTTTTTTAAGACACGACCTCTACTTTGGCCTAGCACGCCTCTCCTGATCAGATGTTAGCCGGTTCTAAAAGAAAATGTTTGCCGTTTCGTAACAAGATTTTTCCATAAACTGGCATCTTCCGGATAAATTTCATGTAAGTTCCACTCTCTTTGTCTCAGATAAGCAGATTTTTTTGCAAGAAAATTTAATCGCAAACAAAGCTAAAGTCGCTCTAAGGGTGAAAGAGGAGCCTCTTACATATCTTCAAAGCTTTTGTGTGCGGCTTAGCCTGTTTTGCTTTTGCAGTGGACATTTTTCCTGTCACGCCAGACGGTGGTTTTCGTACAGACACTTGTAATGCGTAATGTGTTCCGTCTACAGACCCTTTTGCTTCTTTTTACTGACTGTTTTGCCGCATAGCAGTTCTTGTTATGTTTTGGAGATTTCACTAAAATTGTTTGTCTTAAGCGCAATCTTTCGTCACACATCAAATCTCTTTGGTTGAGATTTTTGCGTCATTTGATCGTGGATTTGGAGTTTCTTCAATAAAACGACTTCTTCGCCGCCAAGGACAACGAAAGGGCTGGTTTTAGCATGGTTTTTCTTTTAAGAAGGCATTCTCTCGTGATTTTTAGTATCTACAATGCTAACGTTTAGTGGAAACAGATACAACCTTTGATAGATAACGCTTACGACGAATTTTTCCTTTCCTTTTTGGGATTCATTCAAAAGTGTCCGATTTCCTATGCCACAACCGACATAAGTGCCGTCGAGAAGTTTTGGAGACCAAGGAATAAACCTGCTAAAAATGAGGCATCTTTCGTGACTTTGCTGTTACCCTTGTCTTGTTCATTCATCCAATGAATAACGTCCTGATATGTTTGCCTTTACAAGTATTTTGTTTTAAGTTTAGATATTTGACATCCATGATACAGATTCTTGCCAACATCCATGAATGATAAACATGAATACTAAGCATATCTTGAAACAAATGATATACAACACAGCAGTGCATTAGATTAATTTAAGGAATTGCCATCACTGTGCAAAACAGTGTAAACTGCAGTTTTTGGGTCAAAAGGGTATGGAAGTTTGATAGGTTGGAGAAGTGTTTTGTAGACAGAGATCATATTGAAGGTAAGATTTTTCAAACACGGGACAGCATAATTCATCAATTGCAGAGCACCATTGTTGGGTTGTGTAGAGGTTGTTCCACCACATGCAAGTGATTCCTAAATAAAGTGGGTCTAGGGGCATGCTCCCCAAGAAAATGTTTGTAGATATGACCCCTAAAATTGCTAGATTGCACCAAGTTCTTCTTTTTTCAAGGCAGTTTGGCATGCAGCTAGTTTCCCAAAAAAATTGATGAGGTTTTTCAATCCGACTTTCTGACTTGTCTTCCAAGTTGTTTTCGGCACCATTTTCAGAGTGTCCTACGAAGTGACACCTGAAATGTACATTTTTCCAACTTTCTGTTTGGTAAAACTAACAAGAGGTGAATTGATTCAATGAGAGAGGCTAAAATTTCCTGTCGAAAGGGGATGCTAAGCTGGCTTGAATTGAAAGGAATTACTGATTGATTCTTGTTTTGAATACATCCAAAACAGTAGTATTTAACATGAAGATTTGAAAAAATTAATTATTGCATGATGCATTTCACCACTGCAAATTTCGATTGATCACTGCACAAATAGGTCTCACTGCACCTAGAAAACTGTTGAATCATGCAAGAAAACGAATTAATCAGAATGTTGCAATAAAAAGCAAAAAAGAACGGCGAAAGACGCGTTTAGTCGCACACTTGTCAATTGGGCTCTTCAGAAAAACAAATTAACAATACAAACAAGACGATGTAACACCAATCCAAGCTACGTGACCATAACACTAAACCAATGCTTATTTCTTGGATTAGTAACAGATTCATATGCAAAATATTTTCTTTTTCTTTTGGTACTGGTCATATAATATAATAGTATATAATATATAATATATTAGCACATAATATTTTATAATATTTTATGTGCTATTATATTATATAATAGCACATCATCTGTTGAGATTCGAAAGAGGAGAACTGAATTTGCTACTGAAGTTTATTGGTGTGAATGAAGGACAGTGTTGAGAAATTGGAACATTTGCGAAATATTTCGTCTGATATTAGTCACAGCAAATCGTCAGATAAGATTCGAAAGAAGAGAATGAAACTTACTCGCAAAGTGTATTAAAGCAATATCTATATACATGTAGTAGAACGCAGGACTGTACAAGCAATAAAACAACTCCGTGAAAGCTTCATGTAATGCCAGTTAACAATTTTACAGGCCAGTTTTGTTTTCAGTATTGTGCAGTAATTGCATTGATTTCCCTGTCCTACTGTTGATGGCTTCGATTTTGTTAAAGTTTCTGGAGAGGTAATATGAAAGGAAACTTTCAATTTGAAGTTTCATTTAATTTGAGGGATTCTTTTTTCCAAACGGGTGATGTCTCGCTCTAATAAATTGACAGATAAACCACTCTCTTTGATAGATGGGGCGTTTTCCGGCAATCCTATGGGCGTGGCCCCCAAAAATTTTTTCCGGGGGCTCCGCCCCCGGGACCACCGAACTCCTCGCACTTCGCGCTCACTTCTTCGACCCATTCTAGAGTCACGCTTAGCGCTCGTGCTGGCGACTGTCAACTCTTGGGCTGGATCCGCCCCTGTGATGAAGTTGCAGTTGTTCAACGGATCTTAGTGCAAGCGCTGCGCAGGGATCGCACAAACATAAAGTCATAACTCTTAATCATCAGAAACCCCTCTTTGGCTTGATACAAGTCATGGGGCAAAACTCTTGCGCATGCTAAACCTCTGAACGAAGACAGTAAAAGAGAAGAGATGGAATTCATGATAATTAGTGAATTAAGCGTATTTTGCATATTGTTTGTATGCAAAGCTGCTGTGCTGGGTTGCTAAAATTTTCATGCTGACGTTTTTAGGCTCTTTACAAGTCTGCCTGCCTTCCCGGGATTTCCAAGGTTTTCCCGTCTTTTATTTATTGAAGCCACTGAGCCAGCCTTCCAGGGCTTTCAAGTGTTTTCATGATAATTAGTGAATTAAGCGTATTTTGCATAGTGTTTGTATGCAAAGCTGCTGTGCTGGGTTGCTAAAATTTACATGCCGACGTTTTAGGCTTTGTACAAGCCTGCCTGCCTTCCCGGGATTTCCAAGGTTTTCCCGTCTTTATTTATTGAAGCCACTGAGCCAGCCTTCCAGGGTTTTCAAGGGTTTTCTTGTCTGGCATTTATCAAAGCGGTAACGCCTTTCCAGGGTTTTACACGGTTTTCCCGGGTCTTGAAAGACATTGGGAATTGACTAGATTTTCTTCCAGTCTAGGCCAGAAAAGTCTGGCTGTCTTCCAGCCTTTCCCGGGATTCTTACTCTGATTCCATGCTCCTAAATTCCCGGGAAAGGCTGGAATTGCCAGCCTTTTCCCGGGAATTCCCTAGATTTTTCAGGCTTTCTTCTTCATACGGGTTACTTTATCACTGAGAAACCTACTTTCTCGGCCGAAAACCCAGATCCTCGGTGAAAAACCCACTTTATTAATCGAAAAATCTACTTTATCTGTGAGAAACCAAAATTTTCGACGAAAAACCTACTTTTTCATACGAAAAACCTAGTTTTTCGCCGAGATCGATTCCACCCACCCACTTCGACCCACACCACCCACATCGAAACCACTTCATCGATCGAAAAAGCTACTTTATCAGTAAAAAAACCCGGTTTCTCGATCAAAAAAGCGAGCTTCTCGGCGAAAAACCAGGTTCTCAAATTCTTGTGCATTTCGCTTGCCATAAGCACCAAGATATTTAATTTCATGATCAATATCGATATCATTTCCATTAGCTTAGAAGCAAGGATCGATTTCTGATGCTTTGCTAATTTGCCCAGGCTTTTGGTCTGAACCAACCATCATCGCTTGCGTTTTGACAATACTCAATGACAGTATGAAAAAACTAGACTATGTATGTGGTGAAGGTTCTCATTATGATCCGTCGAACGATACATGTTTTAACAGAGAAGGAAGAAAAAATTGTCAACGTTTCATGCTCTTTCTGTTGACCGCTTTCCAATATTCTGCTATAGTGGTCATGTGGTCAAATCTAGAGCAATGAGGTATTGAAATCGCAAGGCTTGGTTGTGTCTGCAAAATGTAGAAACGCTTGGTTGGGGTGTGAAAACGCTCCACCCCCTCTCATGCGAAATATAGCCATGCTTATGCCAACCAAACTTAAAAAATATGATTTTCATACTGAATAAAAATTTGTTTCTTCTGGCTAAAACATGTTAAGCAGCTTAAAAAGCTATATGTCTAAGCTTTGTAAAATATGTGAGTTGCTTCTTTGCTCCTGTAAACTCAAATAGACTTTGAATCAACAGATTTCATAGCTATTTAAGTGTTTATTGAGGGGCCCCTTGAAAAACGGCTCGTGCCAAACGGCAACCCTCCTTAAAAGAATCATATGTGAGACATGTCTTGTAGAGTGGCAGAATGCTGCTATGTTTGACTACCTAAACTAAACCTGATAGGTGATATCGTAGTTCCATGTTCAAGTGTCAATGTTGTTACCGTTCAAATGGAAAAACATTGATTTTACAGGTCCTCTTTATCCGTGATGCTGTGACACTTTGTTATTGAGCTATCACACGTCACAGATAGGAGTAGCTGGTGAGCTAACGACTATCTTCGAACTTAAGAGAATCTTAGGATCTCATTTGATAAATGCAAGAGTACTGCAGGAGCAAAGAGTCCCTCGATAAACACAAGAATTTTTCTCTACATACGCACTTGGAAGAAATACTTCAGTCACACAATTGATAAAAGTTTTCATGAAAATAGTGCTTTTCTAGGGATGGATTTTGAGAGAAGGTTTAAATAATGAGCAGTTCTAGAGCAAAGGATCCTCATGACTATAAAGGGATATTCCAACTGTGCTCAAGACATAGGGAGTGCATGAAAGTTGTTCCCTCATTTCATAATCTCATTGATTTGAAGCTGCATTTCTACCTGACAGCTTTGTTTGTACTTTTAACGTTTAGAGACCTTTCAAGGACACCTTCGTAGCTCTCTATGAAACCTTAAGCTACGAGCAACTGGATATCCTTAGATACTTTGAGCCCTTTAGCTAATCTAAATGTTGGTATGTTAACGCTTTTCCTAAATTCATACGGGAGCCAAAACATTTTTTTAGCACATCTAACATAATTTAATGGTTTCTAGGGACTTCAATAAATTTTTTGTATTCTAGGGACTGTTTGCTCTCGATTTACTCTCTTTTTGTTTCTTTGACAAATAAGAAACAATTAATACAGCCGTTGTGGGCGTCCGAAAGCTGCAATTACTTTCAAATTCAACCTAGACATTCCTTTTTTATTCTGGCCTTACCACTAAGATGCCCCCAGAGTGCTCTTTTCTAACTAAAAACTGCTCTTCGGGGCCTTCAGTGTTAACGAAGGTTTCATGTTAGGTATTGAATTAGATTTTACTAATCCTTGCAGGAGACAGAGTACCTTGTGAGAAAAATTCTCAAATGATTGATATCTCTGAAAGTACTCTAAAATCACATTCTCGCCTACTTTTATTTGGTTAAACCTACTGAAATACATATTTTTTACCTAAGTCTCATGCAAGTTCAGGTTCAATTGTGACTTTTAAATGGCGGATTTTCTGACAGTCAAGAAAAAACGTGTCCTATGAGATGCATTATAAATCAACTGAAGCGATGGCGTTTGGACTCGACTTGCATGTACTGTACGTCTCCTAGTAACTAAATAGTTGAACGAATAGACATGAAACACTTCAGCCTGAAATGACGACAAATTGATCATAAAATGATGTTCAAAAAGCTGAATGAAGTTTTTGGATATCAATGTACTGAAATAGAAAATGATTTCGAAGTTGAACAATCAAACTGTAAATCACTGTTAACTCATATCTAAATCAATGCTCACACAGACTTACATTTACAGACGTGCTCTATCATAAACGTGTGGAGAGCTTGTCCATCCGTTAATTTTCATCTTAGCTTTAAGTAAATTTTGTTATAAAGCACTGAAGGACAAGTCAGTGGCTTTCCTTATTAATAATTGAAAAGATAACAATTTGCAATAACAGAAATTTCAAATTGCAGAAAGTTTTGAGGGAGAAGACGAAGTGTTTTCTCACAAGATATTGCATGGTTGACCACAAAATGTAATTTGGTGAATCTGCATGCCGCTATATTAAACTCAAATGAACGACGCAAGTGAAAATACATGGAAGGTGATATGGGTGACAAGGGCAAATAATCTTTCAATAGAGCCGAACCGGATGTTTACATTTGTACGTTAGCCAATCAGTTGTGACCATGAAGTCATGTAAACAAAAGAATCGATAGGAGAAAGTATCCCTCACACATAGCAAGTCATGCAAGCGACCATTAGGTAAATTCAGGAAAAAGTTGTATTTTTCAACTCTGTACTGATAAAGCTAAATTTTTCTCTCGGGTTTTCAAAAAGAACGCATAAATCCAGAGAAAACGGCTTTTGAGTAAGGCCTATCAGTTGGGGTCTTGATCCTTAACAAATAAGCCCTTCAAAAACGATGTAAAATCATATCACCGTCTTCATATTTTCTAAATATCACTGAAAACACATTAGCAAGCGACATCAGTTGCCTTTAAGCAGTACCGAACTTTTATTACAGAAGCAGTAGCAACGCAAAAACTTTGCATTTTGGATACACGGCAACATTGGAAATCCAACATCTTGTTTGAAATAGTGTCGATAGATCTTTGTTTCGCTCTAAAAAATCTTGTGTCTGAAGTATCTTTAAAACTTTGATCTTTACTCCTTGCTGTTTCCATCCTCAAAAATGCCCGTTCAACTGCAAGGTTTCAAAATCATGCGATCGGTTAAGTCAAATATTATGTAAAAGCTCTATACCGTCCACTACCAATTGCAAACCCGCTAACGATCTCTAAAACGCTATATTTTGAATGGAACCCTCAATAAAGAGGGTAGTGCTGGAGAAAGTGCTCGTTATCTTCTTTACTTGTGCCACAAGCAAAGATGTGGTCCAGACATTCAAAATTATGCCTAAACCAGTGTTATTTTAAGGCACTAAAATTCAAACGAAGCTTAGTCAGAAGTCTAATACCTGCTATGTCGTTTATATTATAGGCAGACTTTTGAGCAGGCTTATGAATCCCTGTTATTCACGCTTGAACTCAGGAGTCGATGTAGAATTGTTAACATCAAGAGTGAAGTGAGCGAGTTCCGTTCAAAAGAGGTATTTTGTAGCTACGTTTTGTTCAAACAGACGAGCATTTCTGAGACTATTCATAATTTGACGCTCGGGTGGGATTTCTGCATACAAATACTCAGGATTGTGTGAGTTCTTAAAGCTGAAAACTGCCACCACTTCCTCTGATAGAGACTTTACCAACCCATTTCCTTATACAGTCTTTGCCTTTTTGTTCCCCTCCATGCACCAATCACCGCCAAGGCAGCCAAATATTGAGTTTGTTCTAACTTACAAGTGAAGCTATGGAGCATTCATGGTTATGCCTGTGGTAGACAATGTCACCATAATCTAAAAGAGGTCTAACGTAAAGCTTGTATATTTGATTAAGGACGTCCCTTGAAACATAAATAGAAATATGTAGTATTAATCAATTCCTCGTCTTGCCTCTAAGATAGCTTCCTTGATAAGTTTGGAATCAAGAATCATGCCAATGTGCTTATGCTCGGCATTTCTGTTACCGTATCGTTTCCTAACAGTAGAGGGGGAAGAATCTTCTCTTTTGTGGAGAAGATGAGTTTGACAGTTTTGTCAGCACTGAACTGCATTTTCCATTGCCATACCCACAGATTACCTATCTCTAAACCAAACGGTAGCTCTGTCTATATCATTCAAAACCGAAAAAAAGATGAGTCATCAGCAAAGATCTTAACGTCGCTCTTTGAGTCATCAGCAAGGCCATTTACATAGACAATAAAGAACAAATGGCCTAAAACCACCCCGGGTAATGTCTGTGCAGTACGGTGGAGGCTGTTCAGTACAGTGGAGACAGTTCATTACGGTGGAGGGCTATCATCAGTACTGTGGGGGTTATAGTACAGTGGAGGTTGCCAAGTACAATGTAGGGCTAACATCAGTACAGTGGAGGCATAGCATTAAGTACAGTGGAGGCTGTTCAGTACGATTGAGGACTAACATCAATACAGTGGAGGGATAACATGATTTTTGTGGGGGGCTAACATCAGTACAGTGGAAGCTGTTCAGTACGGTGGAGGCTAGCATCAGTACAGTGGAGGGATAGACTGATGATTGTGGGGGTATAAGATTGAGTAAAGTGGAGGCTATTCAGTACAATGGGGGGCTATCATCAGTACAGTGGAGGCTGTGCAGTACAGCGGAGGGCTAACATCAGTACAGCGGAGGGATAGCATGATGAGTGTGGGGGGCTAACATCAGTACAGTGGAGGCTGTTCAGTACAGTGGAGGCTAGCATCAGTACAGTGGAGGGATAGCCTGATGATTGTGGGGGTATAAGATTGAGTAAAGTGGAGGCTATTCAGTACAATGGGGGGGGGCTATCATCAGTACAGTGGAGGCTGTGCTGTACAGCGGAGGGCTAACATCAGTACAGCGGAGGGATAGCATGATGAGTGTGGTGGGCTAACATCAGTACAGTGGAGGCTGTTCAGTACAGTGGAGGCTAGCATCAGTACAGTGGAGGGATAGCCTGATGATTGTGGGGGTATAAGATTGAGTAAAGTGGAGGCTATTCAGCACAATGGGGGGCTATCATCAGTACAGTGGAGGCTGTGCAGTACAGCGGAGGGCTAACATCAGTACAGCAGAGAGATAGCATGATGAGTGTGGTGGGCTAACATCAGTACAGTGGAGGCTGTTCAGTACGGTGGAGGGCAAGCATCAGTACAGTGGAGGGATAACATGACGATTATGGGGGTATAAGATTGAGTAAAGTGGAGGCTATTCAGTACAATGGGGGGCTAACAACATTACAGTGGAGGCTGTGCAGTACGGTGGAGGGCTAGCATCAGAACAGTAGACGTTATACATTGTTGTGATCTTAGGGGAAGCAAGGGGAAGCAAGAGAATTTAAGAAATTTAATTCATTGTCCCCAGTAATACCAGCAAAATAATCTCCTGTCACTTCTACATCTTCAAGATCGAATTCTATGTCTTGAAAACCAGAAAAGTTAAATGGAAATAAACAGCGTCTGTCCTCTTCATCTTCCTCAGTTTTTCCGAATTGCAAGAAACCATCGTCATCTTCATCATGAGAGCTTGTTTCAGAGCCTGGCTCATGGGAACTTTAAAAGTTTCTAGATACTTATCGAAGGAGCTGACTAGGCCACCTGTTTTCTTCGAAGAGGCCTTCAGTAGAAACGATTTAAATTTTTCTTCCATTTATCTTACTGAGCTTATACTTCATTTTATTGTAACTAGTTTTCAGCGGTCCAAAAATATCAAAGCAACGCATGAACTTTCCCCTACACTACTTAAAGTCTCCCACTGAACTGAAGCTAACCCTCTACTGTACTGATGTTATCCCTCCACTGTACTGATGCTAGCCCTCTACCGTACTGAACAGCCTCCACTGTACTGATGTTGGCCCCCAACACTCATCATGCTATCCCTCCACTGTACTGATGTTTGGTCCCCACCCAGCCTGGTTCCCTGCGTCAACTCGACCGCGTTCGTTTGAGGGTACTGGGTGCCAGGGAAGCAATTTGTTGACGCCTGGACAAAAACCAGCGAAAGTTCTCAAACTTCTCAATCCTTATTTGGAAAACAGGTAAAGCGTAGCCTGCGTGCAGTCTTTCTTTCGTGTAAATTGAATTGTTTTGTGTAAATTGAAAGAACTTTGCCTTCTTTCAATTTTGCAAAAGAAAGACTGCACGCAGGCTAGTCAAGCGTCGTTCTGTTGGCGGGCAAGATTTAAAGCATGCTTGATTTAAAGCATACCACGATGATAACAGAAGCCCAGGCCATAGTTACGGTGCGTGGTTACGGTTTTTGTTTAGACGTTATTTTGGATCGCTTCCGTGGAGCGCAGTTCCCCAGTCGAAAATGACGTCAAGGAACCAGACTGGTCCCCACCATGGAGCGCCGAAGGCGCGGGAGGCGAAACGCCCAGGCATTTATTTCGTTTCATTTTTTAAAATATTTATGCTGGTATAAGTTTCATATAATATATACATGTTTTTCAAGCTGACCAGTTAAAAATAAAAAAACTAAGGGAAAAGAGGCCAAGGACAAAAGTAATTTATTTACCTAATTTACAATATAATACACTATAATACCTAATTTACAATGAAATATAACAGAAATGAAATAGAAATTAAAATTTCACCGCCCTCTATATTTGTTCCTTGAAAGTTTTCAGGGAAGGTCCCAATTTTGCTTCTCTTTGTAAACTGTTCCAAAGTTTTGCTCCGCGACATGAAAAAGCCTTTTTGGCCATTAGCAGTTTTTAGTAGCGGTAACCTAAGATCAGTTTCTGTCGAACGCAAAGTCCTTTCTCTATCATCTGAATATTTTGTAAATAGTTTTGTCATGTAGGCTGGGGCAAGCGAATTCAAAGACTTATAAACTAGAGTGGCGGTCTCTTTTCTTGTGAGATCACTGATAGTCGGCCAGCCAAGATTCTGAATTAGTGGAGCAGCAGAAGCATCGTAAGGGCTATTTGTTACCATTCTTGCAGCTCTGTTTTGAATTTTTTGCAAGATGTTAATTTTTTAATTACTACAGCAGCCCCAAACAGAGCAACAGTAACTTAACTGGGGCTCGACAATCCCTCTGTACATTTTTTTGAGCACATCAGATGGAAGATATTTTTTAGAATACTTGATAAGTCCAAGGGCTTGACTAGCCTTGGTCTTGATAGTATCGACATGTTTGTCCCAGTTAAGTTGACTATCCACTTGAACACCTAAGTATTTTGCATTGACAATCATTTCAATTTCCTGATCACCTATTGAAAATGATGGTTGAGCATCAGGCTGGCTTTCTATCTTACGAACGTTTGGTCCAGAGCCTATGATAAGCGACTGCGTTTTCACAACGTTCAAAGAAAGTTTGTTTGCATGCAGCCAATCCTGTAGCTTCAGAAGATCTAAATTTAAGTCACTTTGCAGATCACCAATGCTTTTTGAAGAGAGCGAGATGGTCGCATCATCAGCATACATGCTTACATGAGCCTTTAGCAAGGAAAAGGGCAGTTCATTGATGTATATCAGGAATAACACTGGACCAAGACAATAGCCTTGAGGAACTCCACAATATCCCACATGTGACTTGTTGGGAACTCGACTTGTGGCCGTTTAATACACAATATTGTTGACGGCAACTAAGATAAGATCGAAACCATTCTAGCTCTAAGCCATCAATCCCATATACTTTCAGCTTTCCGATAAGTATTTCATGATCTACTGTATCAAAAGCTTTTTTGAGGTCGAGAAATAGCGCAAAGTTGACATCATTTTTGTCTATGTTCTCATGCCAGTAATCTGAAACACTTATCCGAGAGGTGATGGTTGAATGCAGTTTACGATAGGCAAATTGGCTCATTGTCAGTTTCCTATTAGGAAGAAGGAAATCGGATAACTGATCGTACACAATTTTTTCAAATAATTTTGCAAAGACTGCGAGAACAGAAATTGGCCTGTAATTATTTTTCTCATTTCGAGCTCCAGTTTTGAAAATTGGTGTTATTTTTGCAAGTTTCCAAACGTCTGGAACGATTCCCTTAGCCAAAGAAGCATTAAATATCATCGCCAAAGGCTTGGCAATAAATTTCGTAGCGCCTTTGACAAGATTCGTTGGGACACCATCAGGACCAGGTGCCTTGCCACTCTTTAGCATCTTCAAGGACCTAAGCATTGATTCCTCGCTCATCAGTTTGAACGAAAATTTTTGGTTAGAATCAGTGGGGTGCAGATACTTAATCGGATCATCGTCAGGCTTCACCTCTAGTTTACTTGCAAGTTTTGGGCCTATACTGACGAAGTGTTCGTTAAGCTTTTCTGCTATCTGGTTTTGCCCTTTCACGATCGTGTCCCCATCTTTTAGTTCAGAAATTGCTGTGGTACCCGAGGTCTTGCATAGTATTTTATCAATAGTTTTTCACATTTTTTCGGGTCATTTTTGTTTTTGTTGACAAGTTCCTGGTAATGATTCGTCACTGAAAGACGAATGCTATTAGTTACCTTGTTGCGGAGAATCTTATATTTAGGTTTGGGTCTTTCGAAGCCAATTTTTTCAGTCCATCACGTTCTTCCATACTCTTTTTAATATCAGAGGTAATCCACGGAGAGTACTCGTTTCTTACCTTCCTTTTTTTAAGAGGAGCATGAAAATTAAGTAGATGCTCAAAGATTTGATGAAATTTCCTGGCCATCTCGTTCGGATTGTCACTCTTTGATTCTAAGGTAGAAGCCCAGTCTATTATTTGCAAGTTCTTTAGGAAATCCTCCTTACAATAGTTTCTAAGAGCACGGAACTCAATCGTTTTTGGACTATTTCTTTTGAGCCTCCATGCATTTAACTTACGTACTGCATAGATCATATAATGGTCTACCATTCCCAACTGCACGAAACCGGATTTTACAATATACTTTGCTCTATTGGTAGAAAAATGGTCTACAAGTGATTTACTGGTACTGTGTTGATCATCCCTCCGCTGTACTGATGTTGGCCCTCCACCGTACTGGACAGTCTCCACTGTACTGATGTTAGCCCCCCACTGCACTGAATAGCCTCCACTGCACTCAATGTTGTACCCCCACAAGCATCATGTTATCCCTCCACTGTACTGATGCTAGCCCTCCACCGTACTGAACAGCCCCCACTGTACTCAATGCTATGCCTCCACTGCACTGCTGTTAGCCCTCTACCGTACTTGGCAACCTCCACTGCACTGATGCTAACCCCCCACAAAACTGATGCTAGCCCTCCACCGTAGTGAACAACCTGCACTGTACTGAACAACCTCCACTGTACTGAACAGTCTCCACTGTACTGAGCAGCCTCCACTGTACTGCACAGGTATTACCCGGAGTGAAAACAGAGCCTTGAGGTACAACAGCGGACATTGTTGCCCATTCTGAGTTACTCCCATTTAGAAGAACACGTTGCCCACGGTTTGCAAGAAAGTCACGAATCCACCTTTTAAAGATAAGAGGTGCGAAAGCAGAAGTCTTTTGTTGTTTGAGATCATGCATTTTGAGGCTAAATTCTTGTTCTACGTTCAAAGTTTTACCTTAATATTTGTCTTCGTTTTGAAATCGCAGTGATTCTAAGAATTAAAGATATAAGGGCTTTTACCGTGAAATCAAAATTTGGACTAAAATCAAGGCAAAAGGGCGCCAAAGCAGGAATGCTGAAATGCTGAAAAGTAAGTGATGAAGAGTCTTGTTACACATATTCCTGTTTGTGACACTTCCATTTCTTACCTCCAAAAATTTCAGAAAAACGATGAACAGTAGCTGACGATAAAGGCTTGCCTGTGGTCCAATACCTTTCTTCGTTTATCTCTTGGGGTAACGTGAGGAGGGTTTTTGTACCCAAATTTTAGCAATTCAATTCAACAATAGGCCTTAACTTTCGACCTTTCTTTGTGCATGCTGATGGTGATGTGATGTGCAAGCCATAGAAATGTGATGGCAGCGTTCAATCGTAACTGAAAACAAGTTTTGCCGGTGCTTTTTCCAAACCCCGAGGGAGTAAAAGCTTGCAAATAGTTGATATTATGTTAGCTGCAGTATCTATCTGGCTCATGGTAAAGTATTTTAATGCTCAGGTTGGATATTGCGAAGTTATTCCCCTATTTTGCAGAGGCTCTCTTCTTGGTTTTGTCACAGTGTTACAAATTCAGAGTTTGCTCTCGTAGTTTTTTAAGTCTTCTGCTTATAAATTTACCGATTACAACATACAGACTCTTTACTCAATTCTTAGTGAAGATTTAGCTCAACTTACAAAGTGATTACTCTTGAAACTGATTTTTGACGATTTTAAAAGCCATACCCATTGCCCGAGTTTCTCTGCCTCGACCAAAATGGCATACAGTGCAAATCAGACCTGCGACCTGAGGAACAAAGAGTCGTCATTTCCAAATGCTAACTGGGTAACTGGCCCAAGGCCAAAACCAAAAACTCCTGTCTGCCCAAATAGAGTATGTTTGATTGCAAGTTTAAAGCTTAACTGTTCTTTAACCAAGCTATGTTACCAAGATCAAAGTATTTTATGCAATGTTTTCCAGAATTCCTAATATGAATTTATCACAGCAGGGGAGAGTCCTCTGCTATTACAAAAGGGGTGGTGTGGAAATAACCTCAATGACGGTTCAACAATTCACTCACCGCTGGAGCCAACGTAGAAAAAATAACTGATTATTCTTTAATATCATCATTATCATTATCATTATCATTATTATTAATATTATTATTGTTATTATTATTATTATTATTGAAGCAAAATAGCTACAGTTAAATAGCCAACAATAAGGACCATCAAATATTGTTGGTCCTAAAAATGAGCAACACCTTCCATACAAAAAAAAAACAGTCAATATCTCATCTTCGTGTTGGACGAGTCCTGAAAGTACTTTTCGAACCATGCTTTCACTGTCCATTAATACGGTTTTCTGCATCTCTGCTACTGCTTTCTCATCTAATTTCTTTCGTTCTAAGCGTTCGCTAAATACTCTTTCCACATCACGCAATACTTCTTTCATACCGCCACCAAGAGCACCAATGACAACAGGAATTATAGCAATATCATATCCTGGTCTTCTCTCTCTTAATTCAAATGCAAATTGTCGATATTTTGTCACTTTCTCATTTCTTTTAGCTGCTATATTTGCCTGCTGCGGACATGCCATATCGCATATCCAAATCTTATTTCTTTCCTTGTCCTCCAATACCAGATCTGGTCTCCTGGATGTTGTTGTTTTACGTAAGTTGAACTCAAAATCCCAGACTA
The DNA here is from genome assembly GCA_964019985.1 of Aurelia sp. 4 Dawson et al 2005. Lineage (NCBI taxonomy): Eukaryota > Metazoa > Cnidaria > Scyphozoa > Semaeostomeae > Ulmaridae > Aurelia > Aurelia sp. 4 Dawson et al 2005. The sequence goes on along the minus strand of OZ026500.1, from coordinate 9,375,767 downwards.
ACTTGGCACGACTGTTTTCCAAGACTTGTCCTCGCAGCCAATTTTCCATATACCACTTTGTTTCTTTTCCTACCAACCCGTATTCCTTTGCCCATGCAATAGCCATTACCATTAACGCTCTATTGTGCCGTGCCAAGTACTCACTGTTGGCTATCGTCTTACATCCAGCAACAAGGTGCTCAACAGTTTCATTGAATTCACCACATAATCGACATCTTCCATTTTCCATTAGCCCCCTTGCCACCTTCCATCCTCTTGTCTCCACCATTTGCTCAATCAGTGTCATTATTGATGCTGTCTTTCTTGGTGTCAATCTTTGTTTTAGCCAAAGATGACATTCCTGTTCTTGTCGTCTATACATACAACTTTGTAATTCTTTCTGTTCGTAAGAATCCTGTCTTTTCTTTTCCACACCCTTCTTCAATTCTGCCTTCACTTTCTTCCATGTTGGCTTCCATTCTAATTCCAATATTTCTCCCTCTAGCCTTACACTATTCTCTACGAATTCTAATGTCTTATCAATTTCCATCATTGCTTTTACTGCTTCGTCAATGATTGTGTTAGTTTCTTTTATTGTTTCTCTATGCCATGCTGCCTGAATCCATTTATTATTTGACTTGCACATATAACAAACGACTCTTGTTCTTGTTTCTGCATACACATCTCTCATAGTCTTCAGTCCCCTTCCGCCTTGGTCTCTCTTTAGATATAATCGCTCATCACTTGCTTGCCTCCCTAACATGTCGTTCTTCCTCAATTCCCTTTTAACAATTTGATCCAGCTCATTCAGTTCACCTTTGTCATTTTGGATACATTCATTGGATAAGCTGCCACTGGAACAATCTTAGAATTAATTGCTTGTATCAAGTTTTCATCATTTAGTTCGGATTTCATTAGTAGTTTCAGCCTCTTTGTCATTTCTACTTTAACCCTTTCATATAACTTCTTTGTCTTGATACCATCTGCCTGCTCAACTCCAAGAAATTTATACATCCCTTCCTGATCTGGCTCTAAAGTCTTCATCCGTTCTTGTAACACTTGCAATCCTTCACCTTTCACCATTTTTCCACGTTCGAACACAATTTCTGCACATTTTGAAACACCATAACAAGCTCCTGTATCTAAACTCGCTTGTACAATAACTTCATTTATTTCCTTTAATAAACTGTGTGATTCCTGATATACCTTAAGGTCATCAACAAACAAACTGTGTGTCCGGCTTACATCTCTCTTTCCTGGCTCCCCCATTCGATATCCTTTACTCTGTTCAAGAAGTTTAGCAACAGGTATTTCTGTGATACAAACTCCAACCGGTGAGTAACTATCTTCTTGCAAGAATCCACACTTTATATGTATCCATCTGCTTACACACTTTTCCCCATCTTTCCAGAGTTCCAGTCTCGTTTTCCATTTATTCATCAGCTCTCTCAACAATGAAATGACTACTGTTGGTATGCCAATCCACTCATACACTCGTATCATCCAGTCGTGATGCACTTTGTCATATGCTTTCTGATAGTCATAGAAGGCTACAGCTAAATTCCTGTGGTAGGTCTTTACTTCCTCCATAATACAGCTGTCAATGATTAACTGGTCAACTGTGCCCAAAACACCCTCTACTGCTCCAAGCTGTCCTGCACCCCAGACCTCATTCTCTAGTGCATGTTCCCTCATGTATTTACCGATCAAACCTGTCATAATCTTGTACGAAGTATTCAAACACGTGATTGGGCGATATTTCTGCTCATTGCTAAGGTCCTTTGTCTTAGGTATTTGCACTGTTCTTCCTGTTGGCCACCATACTGGTATCAGGTTGTTATCATTCTTCATCCTTTCAAATGCTCTCGTCAACGCTTTTTGTGCTGTTTTGAATGTTTTCCACCAACAATTTTGAATCCCATCTATGCCTTGAGCTGTCCAGTTTTTCCTCTTTCTGATCTCTCCAACTACTCTTTTTTCCGTGAGGGTAAACTCCTTTACATTTTTCACCTTCTCCCGCAGCGCCATTTTCACTTTCTGCATCCATGGCATTTCTGGTGTTTTTTCATCTTTTTCCCATATCCCAGCCCAGAACTCAACAAACGTTTCCATCGGTGGTGGTTCTCCTTCGTATACAGTCTTTTCCTCCAAAGTCTTAAAAAAGGCTTTTTGGTCTTTTTCAAAATTGGCATTGTCCTTAATTCTGTTTCCTCTTTCGATCATCTTTTCCAGTTTCACCTTTTTATATCGTAATTGATCCACCCATTTCTCTTTGTATCTTCTGATGTTCTTTGATGTTGTTTCGGACTCCTCCATTCGATGTTTTAAGTCCTTCAAGATCTTTTTCTCTTTGTCTATTGCTTTTCTCTTTTGTTTTCGCCTATGCAGTTCATTTCCAGCCCTAGCTATACTTTGTCTTAGCATTTTCATTTCTCTTTTCATTTTCCTCACTCTCCTGTTTCCGTTAGATGGCTTTTGTCTTCTATTTCCTCTACTTAATTTTTGCGGTAAACCCATTTTAATTTCCACAGCCCTTCCCATCGCATACACCTTGTCAATGATTTCTGGTATGGTATCTACTCCTCTCAAATACTTCCCCAAGGTACTGTCTGCTCTTTCTTGCAACTCAGCCGGCATTTTGAGTTTCCTTAACGTCTCTCTTGGTTCCACATCTGTCATTGTGACATGTTTCAGGCTAATAAGTTGGTCATTAAATATAGCCTCTAACTCTTCATCGATTAGCTCAGGACCCTCCACTGCTGTCTGACCCTCTATCTTTGATTCATCCTGATTTACTTCATTCGAAATTATCTCCTGTTGGTCATCTCTTTGGTTTCCCGGGTTCTCATTCTCCACTTCATTTCTTTGTCTCACTAGTATAAGATTTGTAATGGTTTGTTCTTTTCGGAACCTTGCTGCATTATCACGTAGCTTCTGTATGCTGGCTGTTGCGTGTTCTGGGTACTGATCTACCCATCTTTCTTTCACCCTTTTCATAAATCCTTTCCCCCTTTTTCTTTCTTCATCGTCAATTTGTACCAATCTTACCTTCATCTCTGTTGTCCACTCTACATTTTTGGATTGTGTATCCCTTTCCTGTGCTTCACTATTAACGGAGTCTTCCTGAACTATTCCCCACCCTTCTTTGGCAAATCTTTTAGCATTGTCAATTAAATTCTGCACTGTCCTCTGTTTTTCTGGATACTCTTGATGCAATCGTTCTTTTATCCTCTTCATGAAGTTTTTCCCTTTCATTCGTTCTTCCATGTCAATTTCTACTACTCTTTTCCTTTCTTCGTCAGTACACTCTCTACAATTCATTGTATGAAGTCTGTTGTCTCGTTCTCGGTCTGCTTTGTTTTCAGCACCAGTTAACTGAGCCACTGTTCTGTCAGCAACACCGAGTGTAAGGTTTGATTGATTTTGATAATTGTAATCTAAGTCTTCCATATGATATGTATTTGAATGCACGGGTATAAGAAGTCCATCCAGGGTTGCCCGGCTCTCTGGATAAGGCTTTATAGTGATAGAGTCGCCACTCCTCTACCAGATCCCGCGATCGGTGACCTCATAACGCAGTGGCCATCCACCCATATCGGCACGGTACCTTTGGGTTGCGGCTACAATTGTTCGTGTAGTCTCCACTAGGTAATCTGCTTAACGAAACTAAAGGACATCACCTATCCTACCATTATTCGTGTAGTTTCCACTAGACAGGTTGTCTGCCATGACTGAAGAGGTCCATCTGCCCTGGTTTGTAATAAGAGTTTTCCTTCTCCTAGGTGGGTTGCCAGCCAAGGCTCAAGAGTCCCCCCTACCCATGAGGCGGACTAGCCCCCACCGGACGCCAACACGGAATTTCATGGTCTCGGGGAGAGCTAACAGGTACTACACCTTGCTCAAGGGTGACCTGGAGGTAGTTGTGGCAAAGGGTAACCTCATTCTCCCACGTTGAAACTCCACAACCGGATGTAGTTTTATGTCATACCTAGGACAAATTATTATTATTATTATTATTATAATTATTATTATAATAATAATTATTATTATTATTATTAATTATTATTATTATTATTATTATTATTATTATTATTATTATTATTATTATTATTATTATTATTATTATTATTATTATTATTATTATTATTATTATTATTATTATTATTATTATTATTATTATTATCGCGACTGTACACAGCACTAAATACTGGATTAAAACACTATCAAGCTCTGTCTCAGAGCCTAAGATAGTGACTGGTCCATCTAAGTTTCTTCCTTCCTTCTGTTCAGTCAATTCCTGGAGTGTCCAGCACTTTCCTGACTATTCTTGCAGATCCCAGTAAACATGTTTTCTGGATGGTTTCAAGTCCATTTCTGTAACCAAACTTTTCTAGTTCCTCCTGGAGTCTTTCTGTCACCGAGCCTAATGCACCAATTATAACTGGCAATATGATGACTTTCTTCACATCCCCTCTCCAGACTTTTAGAATTTCATATTTAAGATCTGTATACGCATCAACTTTTTCCTTTTCCTTTTTCTGTATTCTCGTATCAAATGGACACGCAACGTCTATTACATAACACTGCTTTTCTTTTTTGTCAAAAATAGTTATGTCAGGCCTGTTGTGCTCAATTTTCTGTTCCGTCTGGATACTGAAGTCCCAAAGAATTTTCACTTCATCATTCTCAAGGACACTATTATCTTTACTAACAAAATGCTGGTAACTTTTTTCCCCACACTGAAATCTGTACTTCTTGGAAAGGTGCCAGTGTATTGCTGCAGCTATTTTGTCATGCCTCACTTTTTTGTATTCATTTTGAGCAAGTTGTTTGCACTCTGACAACACATGTGCAATTGTCTCATCATTCTCGCCACACAATCTGCATTTTGCTGATATGTTCTCTTTGTCAATATTTCTCCTTATCCAGTTTGTCCTCAACGCCTGATCCTGAGCAGCAATAATGAGCCCCTCGGTTTCCTTTTTTTAGATATCCTTTATTTAGCCACAGCCAACTCCCCTTCTGATCTTTGACTTCCCTTGTTGCCCTCTCAAACTGCCCATGTAATACTTTTTCCTCATACCGCTGTCTTCTTTCTGCTGTATTTTTTCTCTTTCGCTCCTTAGGGTTTTCTATCTCCCGAAAAATACCTTCTTTTACAACTTCCTTCAACAATTTTTCCTCTTTCTTACTTAGATAGAATGCCAGACTGAGCTCTTCCAACTTCACCACTTCTTCCAGACATTGCAACCCCCGTCCACCTTCTGTTCTCTTGATTATTATTACTATTATTATTATTATTATTACTATTATTATTATTATTATTATTATTATTATTATCATTATTATTATTATTATTATTATTATTATTATTATTATTATTATTATTATTATTATTATTATTATTATTATTATTATTATTATTATTATTATTATTATTATTATTATTATTATTATTATTATTATTATTATTATTATTATTATTATTATTATTATTATTATTATTATTATTATTATCATTATTATTATTATCATTATTATTGTGAGTTCATTTCACACCATTGTTGGTGGATTTTTCTTGAAGGTCCAGTAGCAACAAGCCTCCTTAGAGCTCCAAGACTTTCCTTACGATCCTGGCTGTGTTCAGCAACGCTGTGGTTTGCATAGTGTCAATTTTTGTTCGGATTCCGATTTGGTCTAATCTATCTTTCAATGACTTCGGGACTGTCCCCAAAGCCCCAATCACTATTGGCATTACAGTAACTTTCTTATTCAATAGTACTTGTAATTCTCTTGCCAAATCTTGATATTTCTCCCTTTTTTCCCTTTCTTTCATTTCAACTCTGTGATCTCCAGGTATTGCAAAATCCACAATTTGACATGTCTTCTTTTCTTTGTCAACAATTATGAGATCAGGCCTTCTAGCTTCTATATGATGATCCGTCTGCACTTCAAAGTCCCACAGCAATTGGCTTCTTTGATTTTCAAGGACAGATTCTGGTTTGTGTTCATACCATTTATCAGCATGATTGAATTTTAGCTGCTTGCATAATTCCCAATGGATTGCTGTTCCTACAAGGTCGTGTCTCTTCTTGTACTCTTTTTGTGCAAGCTTTGTGCATTCACAAATGATGTGTATTACAGTTTCTTCTTTTTGTCCACACATGCGACAGAGGCTATTTTCCTGGGTTTTATCTATTCTTGCCTTGATGTAATTTGTACGGATACATTGATCTTGTGCGGCGGTAATCAGTGACTCAGTTTCTCGTTTTAATGTTCCATTTCTGAGCCATGCCCATGACATATCATCTGCTATATCCATTGTTTGCCTTATGAACTGTCCATGCATTGGCTTTTCTTTCCACCTCTCCTTTCTTTCCGCTGCCCTGCGCCTTTTGAGGTCATCAACAGATTCCTCAGATACTTCATACCAATCTTTTGCTGCTCTTATTAGCCTTTCGTTACTGTTCTCGACATACTCTCTCAGACCGAGCATAGAATTCTCAACACACTCTTCGATAGAAATAAGCCCCCTCCCGCCGTCCTTTCTTCCCACATATAACCTGTCAACGTCATCCTTTGCATGGAAAGCTTTGTGCATTGTGAGAAGTTTTCTGGTTCTCCTGTCTATTGCTTTTAGCTCATCTGCTGTCCAATCCAGGAAGGGCGCAGAATATCTCATTAGAGATGCTGCCCAGGTGTTAATCCCTTTTACCAGGTTCCTGCTGTTCAATTTAGTTTCCAATACTTTCCTTACTCGGCGAAAATATTCTTTACTGAGTTTTTCCTTCATCTTATTTTTCATTATTGCATCGCTCTCTAAGACTCCCAGATATTTGTATCCATCCTCAGCATTTAATGCCTTAATGAAATCATCATCCGGCAGCTTTATTCCATGTGATTTGACATTTTCCCTCTTTTCATTATCACTACTGCGCATTTCTCAATCCCAAATTCCATGCCGATATCTGAGCTGAATACCCTGACTGTTTGAATCAATGCATCAAGGCCTGCTTCTTCTTTTGCAAAAAGTTTCAAATCATCCATGTAGAGTAAATGGTTGATTTTATCCTTCGTCCTAGAAAAGTTATAACCGTTCTTGCATTTTCTAAGGATAAGTGTAAGTGGAATTAACGCCATGACAAACAGCAGGGGAGAGGATGAATCTCCTTGAAAAATTCCACGTCGGATATTAACTTGTGCAAGAGTTTCTTTTCCAGAAGACAATTCTACCTTCCATAAATTCATCGAATTTCTTACTAGACATGACACATTACCAGCAACTTTAAACATTATGTCCTGGGTAAGACTTTAAACTGCATCCGGTTGTGGAGTTTCAACGTGGGTGAATGAGGTTACCTTTTGCCACAACTACCTCCAGGTCACCCTTGAGCAAGGTGTAGCACCTGTAAGCTCCCTCCGAGGCCACGAAGTACCGGGTTGGCGTCCGGCGGGGGCTAGTCTGTCTCATGGGTAGGGGGGACTCTTTAGTCTTGGTTGACAGCCCCCCTAGAGATGGTGTCTCGAAAAAAACACTGGTGGTTGTGCAACCTTAAATTCACTACACTTATACTTATGTATAATGCTTTCAAATCAAATAACAAACAACTGCGTTAATGAGGCTGGAACCAACAATGGTGAAGGTCTCTCGCACGGCGGGTGCCCTGTGGAAGAGCAGCGCAGGCCCGGTCGACATCAAGCTACTGCCAGAACAGGAATAAGGAAGAAGTGGTCGAGAGAGGAAAATATGTTCGTGATGGAGTGTTATTACAGAAGTGTACCAAGCCGCCGAGGGTACAGGAAACGAATGTTAGATCTTTGGAGGGAAAAGGGGATGTTTATTGTAACTGAACAGCATCTGGTTGACCAAAGTAATCAAATAAGGAAAAGAGGTTGGCTAACAGATCTGGAACTGGAAGAGATTATCAGAAGAATAGAATATGGGAACGTCCAACATGAAGGAGCAGAAAACAGAGAGCAGTCAAGGAGCAATGATACTGGCACTGATATTGAAATTGACATCGTTCACAGCCAGGACCAGGTAATTTCATTCAATGACGCCCGGAGGGCCAGCGGCAGTGACAATAACATCAGACAGACACTATGCATTATCAGTGGAGCAAGTTTAACTGACGAGGAAAAAGCACAAATAAACAGATTAGATGAGATACTGAATGAAGAAAGGAAACGTTTACCATCAATGCGAGCGGTTGATAAAAACAAACTGAATATAGAAGTGCAAAAAGTCAACAAGCTTTTACAAAACATACAAATAGATGATATAACGAAAATGAATGATTTGATCTATGCTAGTACTGTGTTAGTTGCAGAAAAGTTCAATATGTTTAGGGAAAAAGCCAAGAAATCAAAACCCGCCTGGGAGCTCCGATTACAGCAGCAAATCAAAAAGCTGAATCAGGATTATAGCAGGATGAAAGCATTGAATGAAAATAAAACTGTGAAATAAAAGCACGTCGATATATTGGAAAGAAAATATCGATTTAATCAAAAGGGGAAGAGCACTGTCTTGGAGACAATACGACAAAGAATGATAGCAAAAGAGGGCAAATTGAAAAGATACCGAAACAGGATCAATCAATACAACCAAAACCGCACCTTTCAAAACAATGAAGGACGATTTTACCAGCAACTTTAAACATTTGTAGGCATTCCAAGATCCAAGAGTTCTTATATCAACTCTTGAGTAGAGTTATTTTATATTAACTCTTGAGTAGAGTCATTATATTAATTATATTAACAAGATCCAAGAGTTATTATATTATATTATTCCAAGATCCAAGAGTTATAATAATTATTATCATTATTGTCCTTTCTTCACGCCTTTTTGTTGTTTGGCGGCTTTTTCTGGGCAGCGGATTGAATCCCTCAATCTTAGGTGTCCAGAGTCCTTCTAATTATCTTCGCCGTGCCAAGTACACAAGTCTTTTGTAATAAAGATGTCATTTGTCCCATTTCAAGTTGCTCAACATATCTCTTAAAGTTTTTGCTCAGCGTACCAAGAGCTCCGATGATGATTGGTATTATCACCACTTTCCTGACATTTCATAGTTTTGCTACTTCCCTTCTAAGATCTTCATACTTTTCCCTCTTCTCCTCTTCTCTTTCGATCACTCTTCCATCAAACGGGCATGAAACGTCAATGATTTTGCATTCATTTTTCTCTTTATCGTGTATTACGATGTCAGGTCGGTTGTGATTCAACTGCTGATCTGTTTGAATTCTAAAATCCCATAAGATCTTTGCCTTTTCATTCTCTAAAACACCTTCTGGAATATGATCATACTATTTCTCTGTACAATCGAACCCATATTTCCTGCAAAGCTCCCAGTGAATTACTTTCCCAACTCTATCATGCCGCCAATTCTTGTACTGGTTCTGGGCCAACTTTTCACATTCAGCCACTACATGCGCAATAGATTCCTCTCGTTTTCCACACATTCTACAAAAAGGTGAAACATCTTGTTATTATCATTATTATTGTTACATTAACATTATTATTATTGTTATTATCATTAGCATTATTATTATTATTATTATTATTATTATTATCATTATTATTATTATTATTATTATCATTATTATTACTTTATCATTATTATTATTATTATTATTATTATTATTATTATTATTATTATTATTATTATTATTATTATTATTATTATTATTATTATTATTATTATTATTATTATTATTATTATTATTATTATTATTATTATTATTATTATTATTATTATTATTATTATTATTATTATTATTATTGAATTATCGCACACTGATAAAAATGTCATTTCATTCAGCGGTAATGTCTTCTTGATATTGGTGACAGCAAGTCTCCTCAATTTTCAAGGACTTTCCTCAGGATCCGTGCAGATTGCAGGATTACAGTCTTCTGAATTTCTTCAATTCTGGTCTCAATTCCCAGTTCTTCTACTCTCCTCTTGATATCTTTTGGTGGTGTTCCTAATGCCCCAATGACTATGGGTACTACTGTTACTTTCATATTCCATAATTTCTGGAGTTCTCTCTTTAAGTCCTGGTATTTCTCTACTTTCTCTTTCTCCTTCTGCTCTATCCGGGTATCATATGGGATGGCAAAATCAACGATAGTGCAGTTGTTTTCTTCCTTCTTGATCAAAATTAAGTCTGGCCTTCTAGCTTCAATTACATGATCGGTCTGGATGGTAAGGTCCCACAGTACCTTGCAAGTATCATTTTCAACCACAATTATTGTTATTATTATTATTATTATTATTATTATTATTATCATTATTATTATTATTATTATTATTATTATTATTATTATTATTATTATTATTATTATTATTATTATTATTATTATTATTATTATTATTATTATTATTATTATTATTATTATTATTATTATTATTATTATTATTATTATTATTATTATTATTATTATTATTATTATTATCATTTATTATGGGATTTTAAGCATTTCTGCACTGGCTCGTCTTATTGCCGTTTATCTTCCTGTTAGGCGAGTCACAACATATGACTAAAGGCTAACAGATGTCCTTCTTCTTTAAACTTCTAGCACTTTTCACAGTATTCTTGCCGTCCCCAACAAAGCAGTCTTCTGCAGTACTCCAACCTCAGGCACAATGTCCATCTTTTCAATCCAACATTCAAGATCTTTTGTAACGCTTCCGAGGGCATCGCAGTTCCCACAACCTTTTTATTTCCCTTTTCAGATCTTGGTACTTTTCTACCTTCTCTAACTTTTCTCTGCAATCTTCGTATCCGCAGGTACAGCAATATCAACTATCAGAGCCTCTTTCTTTTCCTTATAAATTACTATATTATCTGGTCTCCTTGCCTGAATGACGTTATCACATTGTACATTTATATCCCACAGAATTTTAACAGCCTCGTTCTCAACACCACCCTCTGGGGTGTGTTTGTGTGTTCATACCACTTATCGGAATGCTGAAGCCCGTGTTTCCTACACAAATCCTAGTGTACTTTCTTTGCCACGTTATCGTGGCGCCTTTTGTAATCCCTCTGGGCTAATTTCTCGCATTCTGCAACAATATGTTGTATGCTTTCACCTCGTTTACCACACATTCTACACAGTGGGCTGTCGCTGCTCTTATCTATATAGTGCTTCACGTAGTTGGTCCTTATTGCTTGCTTTTGTGCAGCACATAAGAGAGCTTCCGTTCCAACCTTCAAATCACTCCTTGAAAGCCATTCCCAAGATTTAATCCTGTCTACCTTTTCTGGCATCTCTCTAACAAATTGCCCATGCATTGCCTTTCCTGTCCATGTTTGTTTCAGTTCTTCTGCCAATCTTCTTTTGAATTCTTCCTTCTCCATTGCTTCCTCTGTTTGTATTGTTCCTGATACACACACGCCTCTTATCAGCAACACTTCTGAGTTTGCTACATAAAAACCTAAGCCGTTTTCTTCTCCTTTTACACAGTGCTCCTCACTGATAAGGCCCCGACCTATTTCCTTCCTTTTCATATATAGTCTGTCCACATCACTCTTTGGGTGCATGGCACCATACATTGTCAGGTATTTTCTTGTCTTTCTATCGATGCTTTTCAGTTCACTCTCTCTGTAGCTTATCATTCCTGCTCCATATCTGAATATTGCAACTGCCCAGGTATTAATTGCAGTTATCTTGTTTCTCCCATTCAACTTGGATTTTAGAATTAACCGCAGCCGTCCCTTATACTCCTTCATTGTTGTCTCTTTCATTTCATTCTCCTTCACCTTATCTAATTCCACAATACCCAGATAAGTATATCCTTCTTGTCCCACTTCTTTTATCATCTCATCATTCGGTAATTCTATGCCCTCACATCTTACAATCTTCCCTCTTTTTAGGACTAGAACCCCACATTTCCTGATTCCAAATTCCATTCCTATATCAGTACTAAAACTGTGAGTAGTTTGTATTAGGGAGTCTATCTGTTCCTCACTCTTGGAATATAGTTTCAAATTATCCATAAAGAGTAGGTGATTCAGTTTATACTCCTTTTTTCCCCATTCATAGAATACATTTACCTTTCTGAGTAATGACGATAATGGTATCATGCTCAAGACAAATAACAATGGTGACAAACTATCCCCCTGGAATATCCCTCTTTTAACATCCACATCACCAAGTTCCTCTCCATTGGAAGTTAAGGACAACTTCCACTGCACCATGCCTCTTTGTAAAAACTCCTTTATTTACTTTGTAACTACTTTATTTACTTCTTTATTCCACTTTGTTCTGACGGTAGTAGGATAACGACCGGGTCTCCGCTGTCGAACCGGAGAACACCTGCCGGGCGAGGGACCTTCACAAAAAGTTCCAGCCCCATTCATGTCGTTTTCTGGATTATTTTGATTTGACATTGCACTCATAAAGAGGATTGTGGTGATAAGGTGTCACAACCACCGGTGTGTTTATCGAGAACACCATCTCTAGGGGGGTTGCCAACCAAAGCTAAAGAGTCCCCCCTACCCATGAGACAAACTAGCGCCCGCCGGACGCCAATCCGGTATTTCGTGGTTTCGGGGAGATTTAACAGGTACTACACCTTGCTCAAGGGTGACCTGGAGGTAATTGTGGCAAAGGGTAACCTCATTCTCCCACGTCGAAACTCCACAACCGGATGCAGTTTTAAGTCATACCCAGGACAATTTAAAATCGAAGTATTATCATCATTATTATTATTATTATTATTATTATTATTATTATTATTATTATTATTATTATTATTATTATTATTATTATTATTATTATTATTATTATTATTATTATTATTATTATTATTATTATCATTATTATCAAACTCAAACCATCACCAAAATAAAACAGAAAGAAAATTAAAACAACACAACTGTTTTATGTCATACGTTTCGATGTAAAATCTTCTTCAGTGCCTCTATAAACAGGGGAGGGTCTTTTAATCCAGGCCCCCATTCAATCTGTCAACAAAGATTATCATTATTATTATTATTATTATTATTATTATTATTATTATTATTATTATTATTGTTATTATTATTATTATTATTATTATTATTATTATTATTATTATTATTATTATTATTATTATTATTATTATTATTATTATTATTATTATTATTATTATTATTATTATTATTATTATTATTATTATTATTATTATTATTATTATTATTATTATTATTATTATTATTATTATTATTATTATTATTATTATTATTATTATTATTATTATTATTATTATTATTATTATTATTGTTATTATCATTGCAAAATGGAGGGCGGAAAGTTAAAAGTTCCAAATGTGCTTTATTGTACGATAGAAGATCTGGAAATAACTGGTACAAGGGGCAAAATGATCAAAGACCATCAATAAAGGTACAAGGTGAAGCGATAGAAACTTTGAAGAGGGACGAGCCTTATAAGTACCTAGGAAAATCGCTCAATATTGCCGGCGAAGATTTCAAACAGATAGAGAATTTTATAGCAGATTATAAGGAACTGGTAGGGAAGATCGAAGAATGTACACTGCCTTTGTCATTGAAGCTGAGTGCTTTAAACAATATGGCGCTAGCAAAAATTTCACATCATTTCGATAACACTGGATTAAACGAAAAGCAATTGGATGAATTGGATGATAAAGTAATTTCCACGGTAAAAAGACTATTTCAGTTATATCCAAAGAGTAGCGATAAAGCATTCTTTGTTGACAGATTGAATGGGGGCCTGGATTAAAAGACCTTCCCCTGTTTATAGAGGCATGTTGTAAAAACCGGACCCTAGGACCCTGGGACCCCTGAGACCTCTAGGACCATTAAGTACTGAAGATGAAAAGGACCCTTAACACCAGAGGGTCATCACCACACACAAACAATAGACCGATGTCATCAAGTGCCAAACAAGAGGTCACGTATCGTAAACTTTCTCTCTTGTATCCCATGAACTTCCGCTCCTATAAAGCAATACCAAGAATCAAGCAGACAGCTTACAATATAGGACGACGGCGGATGCTCCAAATATTCTCCAAGTTAAAGATGGAAACTTTGTAAAAAGTCACCGGAGGCCAAGGGTTAACATTCTGTTTTCATGTGAAACAAAGGACAATGACAAGATCATTCATTTAATGAAATAAGTTTTAGTTTTATTCGTTTGAATTATACAGTTTTTCTTGAAACACTTTGCATCTCATATCCAAAACTTGACGTTTCTTTACTTTGAATTAACTCCAAATCGTGACTTTCTTAATATTTTTGGTAGCGGCTACAGCAGCTCTCATGGGCTGTTTCTTATAAGGCAAATGAGTGTCCACCCCAAACGAAGTTCGCAGTCAATTCCCTTTCAACTGCAAAACTTGATATAATTGATACACCGGAAAGACTCTAAAAAATTAAGCGCTCTCCTTCAAGTCTTTGTTTCATCTTTCTTGGCGATGAAGGACGCGAAAAATAATCTGAAAACTTTCTATTTCATCATGTGATTCCATTTCCACCAAAATCCAAAGCAAGCCACCCAAAGCTAAAATGAAATTGCTGCAAGGCACTTGGCAATGTTCAAGGGGAATGATGGACCAGAGTCTACACAGGATGAAAAGCTTGTGGGAATTAGCCTTGCAAATATGATGGCAAACAAAGGTATCTTCTATAATATGTTTTGCTCCCCCATCGCACTATTTTGAGAACTCTCTGGATGGTTCCTGGCATTGATTCATAGGAGCGGAAGTTAATTGGATGGAAGAGGGGAAGCTGCGATACGCAACCTACTTTTTGATAGCTTGATGACATTGACCTATTGCTTATGTGTGGTAATGACCCTCTGGCGTTAAGGGTCCCTTTCATCTTCAGTACTTAATGGTCCTAGGGGTCTCAGGGGTCCTAGGGTCCTAGGGTCCGGTTTTTACAACATGCCGTTTATAGAGCAGCACGCATATCTAACCTAATGAAAATGTTGAATCATGAAGAAGAAAACATTAGATTTATTGCTAGAGAATCATTAAAATTGGACATGAAGTCAAGGGGAGTCAGCGTAACAGATGCAGAGAGAAATTTCCTGGGATACTCCTTAGATCAAAACCACAGGCTAGCTAAAACAAAAACATATGGGGGTAGCTCTGACTAGCCTGACTTGTTGTTCCACGTACGCAAACTTCAAGGATCAGTAATATTTAAGAATGAAATTGCAGAAGTAATCATCAATGACAGAGAGATTCCAAAGAAAAAATTAAGACAAGAGATTGAAAACGAACTAAGAAAGTCAGACATAGAACACTGTTTGCAGCTTCAAATCCAAGGAAATTTTATAGCAATGGAGGACATTGATGAAAAAATATCACACCAAATATATTATGGTTGGAAATTGTCAGATAGTTTGGTAAAATTTATATTAAGAGCGCGTATGAACCAGCTTCCATGCAACCAGGTTATACATATGTGGAACACAGATCATGAAAAGAGTTGTACTCTCTGCAACTTCCGTTGTGAATCAGTGGCTCATTTAATGAACTCATGTCGTAAGTTCAGTGACCTATACTCTAGAAGGCACGATCGAGTAGTAGATGCCATACATATGAGAATAGAGAAATTAGACCCTAGTTTGAAAATCTTTACAAACAAAATGGCGGAAACAATATTTCCAGAGCTCAGAAAAGAATTACGCACAATCAGTCATAGAAAACCAGATCTGATAATGGTCAATACGGGAAAGAAAGGATGCAAGATTATTGAAGTTACAGTTTGCTTTGACATGTACATGGAACAATCATATAGGGGGAAACTAAACAAGTATCATGACCTGAAGGCAGCTTTGGTACAAGCCGGATACTCGATTGATTACTATGTGTTTTGGATCATTAGGATGTGTGCATAAAGATGTTAGAGGAAATCTGCGGAAGCTTGGACTGACTCACGAAGACACGAAAGCAACGATGAAATGGTGTGGAGTTTCGAACATGATAAATAGCAATATTATCTGGAAGAATCGCTGCAAACAAGTTCATAAACAGTGAAAACAAGGTTTCATCTGGACGGTGCTAGGCACATATTTGACGAAGAGACACTAACCATTGTTTCGTTTTAAAGTCTAATCATGCGAGAATTTATTATTATTGCGAAATGGAGGGCGGTCGTGCCTAATGGCGCTCCGTCCAACATTTCTGTTTTGATCTAATAATCCGACGTAGCTGCCGCCGTTAATGCTGCTGGTGACATAGTGGGATTGTCTTTGTTATGATTGAGAAATTGAAACGAGCATACAAGGCAGCAATTCGCAGTGGAAAGATATGTTTCGTCGGAAAGAAATTATCAGCAGGTTTTGATTACAACTTTGGTTGTTATTTGCGAGTTCCTCGATGAAGCTGAGTGGTCAAGTTTTGAGGAAAAAGAATCCCAGTTTCGTGCACAGATTGCTTCGAGACGCTTAAACAATGGGGATTTCATTTGTAAGGGAGACATTAGTCTTTGGATGCAGGTTCATAAAATCCTTCATGGCATATTTTACAAGAACCAAAACTTCCAATTTGTGCAACCAAATGGTCGCCATTGGAGCGTGTAGACTTCGTGAGCAGACATAGACACGTGCGTTTGGGAGATCGCAAATATTCAGAATTTATTCAAACCATATGCGCATGCACATGGAGTCATACAGCAGTAATCATAATAATAATAACTAATAACCACTACAATGCTCCCCTTTTTAAATTTTATCGACACGTCCATGTAGTTCTCAAAGTTCTGAGCTGTTCATACTTTCAAGTTTGATGGTACAGCAAATCCAAATCTGGCAACTGGAATCTTTGATATCTGGGATCTCCTTGGTCTAACATCATCGACTTGATTCTTTTCCTGGTCCTTCTTTTCTGTCCTATTTTCATCGTCACTGATATCTTCCTCTTCACTGTCGTTACTTTCTGATGTTGGGACTCTCTTGAAATGGGAGACATTTCTCGTAATTATATGTCGTTGATTTTTCGCGACTATCTTCGTTCCCTTTCGCTCATGGACAATGAATTTTTCTGGACTGAACTTTGGTGTTATCTTATTTGTTCTCTTTTGTAAACAAATAACTGTATCCCCTTCTTTTATCCCTGATTCTTTTGCATTATGTTTCTTATCATAATATTCTTTGTTTTGCGCTTTCTTTTTATTGATGTTTTCCTTTGCTTGTTTATGCTTATTTAGTACCTTCTTTGCTGGTAACTCAGGGAGTTGTCCTCTGATCGTTCTGTTGAATAAAAGTTCACATGGAGGTACTTTAGTAGTTACATGCGGAGTTGTTCGGTATGTTAGCAAGAATCTTTGAAGTTCTTGTTTCCAGTTCTTTCCTTCTAACTGTGCTGTTTGTAACACTTTACCGATTGGTTTCATTAAGCTTTCAACGTTTGAATTTCCTTGAGGCCAGAGTGGTGTACTTGGTTTCCACTCCATACCTAAAGCTTGAGTGTATCTCTCGAATTCAGTACCATTAAATGGAGGTCCATTATCTGTCTTTAGCTTGACTGGAATACCATGTGTTGCAAATATTCGATCTAATTTGGGAATAACAGCCGGTGCAGCTGTAGAGTTTACGATTTCGATCTCTGGAAATTTCGAATAAAGGTCAGTTACTACCAATAGATATTGCTGTGTATTTGTAATTGGTCCATGAAAGTCAAAGGCTACTGTGTGCCACGGGATGTCTACTGTTGGAGTTATTTGCATTGGTTCTGGTGAATTAGCATTTCCAACGGCTTGACAAGCGACACAATTCTCGACAATTTCGCGAACCTTTTCATCTAGTTTGGGAAACCAGATTTTTTCTCTGATTAGACTTTTTGTCTTTTCTATTCCCTGGTGTCCTACATGACCTAGCTTTGTTGCTCTATTTTGAAGGCTTTTAGGAATTACCATTCTACATCCTTTCATGATAATATCTTTGGTATTATTTACGGTTAGTTCATCTGCGCATCTCTTGTATGGCTGAAGCTCTACATCCTTTGTATCCCAAATTCCTGATTCGACAGCTTTCCTAACTTTCTGTAACACTTGGTCTTTAAGTGTGGCGTCTTTGACTTCTTCAAGAGTCATCGTCTTTGGAACTGTATGTTCTATTATATAGTTCACATATTCTTCGGCTATTTGTTCTTCCTTACTTTCAGCCTGAGTCTTGTTGATCGGATGTCGACTTAAATAGTCAGCTTCGTTTTGCGATCCTTTCTTATATATGACACGAAAGTTATAGGGTTGAAGTCTTAATACCCATCGTTCTACACGTGCAGGTGGCTTGGATCGTGGATTATTGAAGATAGACTCTAACGCCTTATGGTCTGTGATGACATCAAATTCTTTGCCTAGGAGAAATAAGCGAAAATGTTCTGTCCCCCAGACTAAAGCAAGGCCTTCTATATCGGTTTGTGAATATCTGCTTTCAACTGGAGTAAGTGCTCTACTTGCATATGAAACAATTTTATACTGTGTCCCATTTCTCTCTCTCTGAGCTAAAATAGCTTCAACAGCATGTTGTGATCCATCGACAATTAACACACTGTGTTTCTCTGTGTCAAAGTATGCCATTACTGGTGATTGGGTAAGTTTCTTTTTGAGCTGATTAAATGCTCTTTGTTCTATTATGGTCCATTTGAACGTACTGTTCTTCTTTGTTAGCTCTCTGAGTGGCAGTGTTAAGGTAGCATAATTAGGTATGTATTCACTACAAGTGTTCGTCATTCCCAGGAAACTGCGTACCTCGGATGCATTCTGTGGCGGTGCAGTGTCTAGCAGATGTTTGACTCTCTCTGGGTCAGGTCTGGTACCCTTTTCCGTAAAAATTAGGCCATAAAATTTGATTTCTTGTTGAAGAAACTTGCATTTTTCCCCTTTTGCCTTGATATTTAGATCTGATAAGCGTTTTAAACAAGCTTCTAATGCGATGTCGTGTTCTTTTCGGTCATTTCCAAAAATGATAATATCGTCTGCGATATTCTTTAAACCCGGAATGTCACTCAAATTTCTTTGCAGAATGTTTTGGAATACTTCTGCTGCACTGGAGGTACCGTAGTTAAGTCTTTTGTACTGGTAGATTCCTTCGTGCGTAGAGAACGTAGTGATAAAACGGCTTTCAGGCTCCAATTCAACTTGGTGATATGCCTGTTTTAAATCAATCTTGGAAAAGTACTTTGCACCATTTAATGCGGCTTTAAAGTCATTTAAAGTCGGCATAATGTGTCTTTCTCGTTTGATTGCGTTATTTGCTTCGCGCATATCCACACAAATACGTGTTCCCCCATCTTTCTTAGGAATACACACGATTGGTGAAACCCAGGGCGTCGGCTTATCAACAACCTTTTCTATGATGTCCTGTTCAGTAAGTTTCTTTAGCTCTTTTGATACAGCTTTTCTCATATGGTAGGGTATGCGTCTTTGTGGTTGCACTACTGGATTCACATCATCTTTTATGTGCAATTTTACCCTTTGACCTTTTAATTTTCCTTCTCCTTCGAAAACATTTCGATATTTATTCAAAAGTCGTTGAATATTGCTGTCTGTGCTGGAAGGGAGGTTTGTTTTCTTTTCTGTGGCTTCTTTGGGATCATTTGTTCCACTCTTTGAATCAGATGTTTGCGTTTCATTGATTTTGTTTACCAACTGAATTAGCTTCAGTTCGTGGGCGGTTTTTCCACTTAGCAAATTACCCCCAGATCCATCGACCACATAAAATTGCGAAACTGTGTAACGTGATTTTGATTCAATCATGGCACTAAAACAACCTTTTAATTGAAGTGGTGTTGCAGATCCATAGGCAAATATTTTTGTCTTAGCTGGCTCTAGCTTTGTTTGATGCTGCAAACTTTCATAGGTCTTGGAATCAATAATATTAACCGTTGCCCCCGTGTCCCCTACAAATGTTAAATCGAACGAGTCATTCAATTTAACTTGTGTTTTTGTGGAAAGTTTATTTACTCCTTCAACTGCGTAGGCATATTCATCATCAGAAGAACATGACAGATCATCGTTATCCCGTGTTATGGCATGGGCTTTTCGCTGTCTGCGCTTTCCCTTCACGAAATTTGACTCTTTCTTTGGTCGTGTTGACGTTTGCGGCTCTTTACTTTGCACGGGTTTCCTCTGAGGCGTTTGTTGTTTCTTACGACAAAGTTTAGCAAAATGTCCAGGGAGGCCACATGAAGAGCAAACTGCATGTTTTGCTGGGCATGGTTTGTTTTTGTGAGGATAACTGAATCCACATTTATAACAGGTATTTTCTGTACGGATTTCTTTGACGTGCAGCTCTTGGAAACTTTCTTCCATGCCAGACGCTTGAGCAGAGCTCATCTCAGCTTTCCTGCCATCGATCAGCATTTCTGCAAGCTTGTAATCTGGTTCTCGGAGTGCTTTTCTCCTAAGTCGAGCTGATTTACCATTACACACGATTTGCATCTTGATTTCAAAGTCCTCGTCATGAAATTTGCAGTGTTTTGCAAGTGTGCGAAGTCTCGTGTGAAATTCATCGATCGTTTCCTCTGTCTTTTGGGTTGCCTGACGAAAATTGTAAATTTCGAAGATTTGATTCTTATCTGGTTCGAAGTGTTTGGTTAGGGCATCAACAGCTTTCTGATAGTCCTTTTCGTCTCCTGTATCAGGTAGGGTTTTGAAGATATTGTAAACTTCGGGTCCAGCTTGATACAAAAGCAAAGCTCGTTGTCGCTGTGGTTCTTTGATATCTGCGGCAAGCAAATACGTTTGAAATCTCTCCAGCCAGTTTGTCCAGCGAGCTCCTGTATTTGTAATATCAGTTTTTGGCTCGAAGACAGGCATAGGATTGATGTTATTTGCTGAGGCCATCTTTCTTTCTCCTTTTTATCTCGTCGCCATTGTAGACTTCGTGAGCAGACATAGACACGTGCGTTTGGGAGATCGCAAATATTCAGAATTTATTCAAACCATATGCGCATGCACATGGAGTCATACAGCAGTAATCATAATAATAATAACTAATAACCACTACAGAGCGTGGCACTGCAGCGCTACGCAGCTCGCGTTGTCAAGACGTTTCCAAGAAACGATGAATACTCTATTCAAAGTGAGAATAATACCCTTGCCTACATAAACAATTAGTTGGAGTTTATCAGGAAAACAATATGCCCTTTCTTCAGCATTAAAAACGCTGCAACGAATGATTCGAACAAAGTTCCTAAGGAAAAACTGGTTGATTTGTGGTTGAACAGACGTAAGAAGGCTATCGCTGTTAGAAGAAACAACGGTTGTTGGCTTGCAACCGTAATTGCCCGTTCTACTGTTTCACAGAACGAAAATTATTTCAAGTTATCTCCGAAATGTGCAATTCGTAGTGAGTTCATACCATCAGAAAATCGTTATTTTGATGGAGCTTTGGCTCGCTCCTTGGTAAATCTGCCCCAGAGGGAAATCATGTGGTATCGATGGAGTGTATTACGAAGATCTTCGAGAGTGTAATCGTGATGAAGAAATTGTGAATATTATGAATGTTTGTTTGGTTAATCAACGTGTCTCTGCATTTTGGAAACATTGTGTGATAAGTAGGATACCCAAGAAGAATTTTAACCCCGATGACCTTTCGACCTTCCGGGATATGTCATTGTTGCCAGTGTCGTACAAGGTATTTTCAAAAGCTTTGTGTAGCAGGTTGCTTCTTCTTGTCTCAGATAAAGTAGCTTTTTGGCAACGTGCATTTCTCAGCAAGCGTGACAGGCAAGATTTGATTTTCACACTAAAAACGGCATTTGATGATTTTCGCCATAAGAGCTCGAAAATTGTGTCAGTATTTATTGATTTTGCAGATGCTTTCAGCAGTGTGGAGCATGGGTTCATCTTTGAAACACTTAAGTCATTCGGCATACCCTTGATTTATTGTGCATTGACTGAGGACATTTATTGTTATTCGTCCTTCTCAGTGATTTGTGGATGTGAACTCAGTGAACTGTTTTATATAATACGTGGTACCAAAACTGGGGACCCTCTTAGTGCCCTCATTTTCATTCTGGTGATTGATGTTGTATGTCGGCCTATGTATAGAAGAGCTTTAGATGAAATGAACATTTTGAACGATGAGATCGTTAATCCATTATCGGTTCAGGCATTTGCAGACGATATTAACACTACCCATCATGGCGCTAAGCTTATTCAAAAGATGTTCGATGTCAGCGAAGAAGTTAGTATTCAGTCAGGACTCGAAGTTAAACCTGAGAAATGTGCTGTACTCTACGCACGACGCTCTGGAAATAATTGGTACAAAGGAAAAAAAGACGTCACTCCGTCCATTATTGTTCAGGGGAATGTTCTAGAGACATATGGTCGAAGCTATTCATACAAGTATTTAGGAAAATCTCTCTCGTTGTCAGGTGAAGACAGTGCTCAAGTTGAAGAATTTATTGAAACGTATCTCGATTTGGTGAAGAAAATCTCGTATTCCAGTTTACCTTTTGCACTTAAAGCAAGCGCATTAAATAACATGGCCCTAGCCAAAATCCTCCATCATTTTTATAATACACGATTAACGGAAGAACAACTGGATGATATCCATAAGTCAGTTACTACGATTGTCAGAGAAATGTATGGTTTATACACCACTACAACCAATCTTGTGATTTACTTACCGCGGGAGTATGGTGGCATTGGAGTGAAAAGAGTGTCCAATGTTTATCGGACTACAAGACTGGCACTTTTAGTCAAGATGCTGAATCATGATGTGCCACAGTTCAGAAATATGGCTCGTGAGTCTTTAAGGTTGGATATGGTCAAAAGGGGAGTGCCACTGTCAGAGAATAGTAATAACTTTCTTGGTTATGATTTGAATTCTAATGGTTTTTTGAATACGACAACGCGATTCGGGTGCCAGTCAGACTGGCCAGACATGCTACGATATTCTCGTAAGTTGGGTGTTAAAATGATTTTTAGAAACGGAAAAGCAGAAGTAACTTACAAAGATTTAATTTTGGACGAAACCCCTACACTGCAGAAAAGACTGTTTCGCATCACGATAGATAGTGATCTTCAAAAGAGTAAAGAACTTAGCATTCAAGGTCCTTTTCTTGGACTAACTGATATTCAGATAAAAGCGTCACATTCTATATTTTACAACTGGAACATAAGTGATGATTTGGTCCGTTTTGCTATCAAAGCGCGTTTAAGCTTACTCCCAACAAACTTCACAACCTATATTTGGAACAGTACAAATGATCCGTGTTGCCCGTTTTGCTTTGGTCACACAGTATTGCTCACTTGTTTAATGGATGCAAGGAATTTCATAATTTCTACAGTCGCCGCCACGATCGCATTGTTTGGAAACTTTTCGATGAAATAAAGTTGATATCATGTTCGGGGAAGAAAGTTTATACAAACAAGTTACTAGAAACTTTGTTGCCGGAGTATCGAGAAGTGCTGACCTTGCTTCAACATCGGAAACAGGATATTGTCATAATTGATGAGACTTCGCGAGTTATCATCATAGCAGAAGTTACAGTGTGTTTTGATCTCTACTTCGGATTCTCGTTTCCGGTCAAGTGTGATCTTTACCAGGAGCTATGTGACTTTCTTCGTGAAAATGGTTGGAAGCCTTCTCTTCATGTTCTGTGTTTTGGTGCGCTTGGCTGTATCAAAGATGACGTTTATGAACGATTGAGGAATATTGGATTTGGAAAAGCAAAAACAAAGGAATTGTTAGCTTTGTGCTCGATTTCTAATATTATTGGAGCGAATTATATCTGGAGGCACAGGGTGAAAAAATTGAATCACTGATTCTTTCCATTACATCTTTCGCTTTCGTTTTTGGTCTGCTGTTGATTACACCTGGTTGTTGTTTACTCTCAAGTACCGAATAAACGGGGGGGTGAGAATAATCGGGGGGGTTGGAAAATGGTTCGATATAACAATAATTGGGGGGCTGGAATAATCGGGGGGGGTGCCTGGAGAAATATAAAATAGCCGTTTCTTAGGTAAACACGTATCTGTTATATATCTATGTGAACAGTGATGTTACTGATACATATACTTTTGAACTCTGGTTCTGTTGAATGCACTTCTTGAGACTTTTTCTTGTGTTTATACAGAAATTATGTCTAATATCATTTCATTTTTCCAAAAATTAATAAAAGGGGGGGTTGGAATAAGAGCGGAGGGGGGTTGGAAAATTTTTCAAAAATTAATAAGCGGGGGGGACGATTATTCGGTACTCGAGAGTACATCAAGATTGATCCTTTTCATCCTTGATAGTCAGTGATAAATTTATTCACCGTTTGTGCCATAGCGTATATGAACTGTAACTGTAAAACCAGCAAACATTCTGTATATTAACTAAGCAGTAGGTCCCGCCATTTGCTTGGGTGCGGAATAATTTAGGATCGTATTATTATCATTATTTATTATTATTAGATTCAAGAAAAACAAGAACTTTTCAGTGAAATATTTCGATCTTACGTAGATCTTCTTCAGGTCACAATGTGAGTAAATTACAAGAGTGTGTACTGTAACGATAAAGGGAAGAATTATAAATTCGATTTAAGAGTTCTACAAATCTCCGTGGAATTCTTGATTCTAATAATGTGGCGTCGACTGTTGATAACGAATTGGATAAGTATATAAGAACATAAAACTCGAAATAAGAAATGAATACAAGGAAATGCTATTACAACATCAAAAACTTGGGAATAGTTTATAAGCCTTTTTTGCTAGTTCACCCATGGTGCTGTTCATTCCGTGAGGTTCTTTGGTGTCCAATCTAGTGATCCATTTGTCCTCAAAGTTGCTTAAATCGGTTTCATTTCCTTACACTTGCTGAAAAATGTGCACTTTTAAATTCCGATCAAAATTACAGTCTTGACTGTTGAAAAAGTGTCTTCCGAGTTCCGTTGCAGAGGGATCATTCTTCGAGTAGCTCCTATGTTTGTTAAATCTTTGACTGACTGAATTCGAGGTATAACCAACGTAAGGAATGTTATGTTTATTGCACTCTGCTGCGTAGATTACGTTTTTACTTTGACAAGTGCCTCCAGAAATTTTTGAAACTTTTCCTGTAATTGCATTCCTTATTGTATTCGT
Organism: Aurelia sp. 4 Dawson et al 2005; assembly: GCA_964019985.1. Taxonomy (NCBI): domain Eukaryota; kingdom Metazoa; phylum Cnidaria; class Scyphozoa; order Semaeostomeae; family Ulmaridae; genus Aurelia; species Aurelia sp. 4 Dawson et al 2005. The sequence goes on along the minus strand of OZ026500.1, from coordinate 9,350,741 downwards.
TTGCCCCATGTGTGGACATTTACAAGGACGTCCTCGTTTTTTGGTATTTCTTTGGGTGCATCTTATACTCTCTGCAAACTGTTTTGACTCCTTTGTCTCTGATTTTACTAATTTCGAGCGGATATTTGGATTACGACGATAAGCAATTATAGGAGCATTTGAAAAGACGTTCTTCATATCCGGGTCACCACGAATCATCAATTCATAATTTTTATGAAGTATCTTTGCTTTACCTTTCTGTGCCAATTAATTACTAATGGTATTCGATCTTTATTTGGATTTTTCTTTTGTTCGAGTCCATTTAAGAGTGATGATCTGTCCTTTTCTTCAACTTCCTTCGCGAGCTTGTTTAACCTTGATAATGAATATCCACGATTGACGTAAAATTTTATGAATTTCCTAGCGTGTTCTCGATAATTATTAATTATTATTGTTGGCATGTTATTATTATTATTATTATTATTATTATTATTATTATTATTATTATTATTATTATTATTATTATTATTATTATTATTATTATTATTATTATTATTATTATTATTATTATTATTATTATTATTATTATAATCATTATTAAAAAGAAACACAACTGTTAAAAACTCTGTACGTTTCGATTAAAAATCTTCGTCAGCAATCATAATCATAATCATTATTATTATTATTATTATTATTATTATTATTATTATTATTATTATTATTATTATTATTATTATTATTATTATTATTATTATTATTATTATTATTATTATTATTATTATTATTATCTTCATATTTATTATTTATTATCTTCTTATTATTATCTTCAAAGCATCTTCAGAATTGTTCACCAACAAATAGTAAGACAATAAGATCTGTTTATGGAAAAGTTGTTAAAACATTTGGTGGTCTCAAGAGGCACGAAAGATCATGTCGCGCAATTACTGGTTTAAATACAAATGTTCTCATGGACATTGCCCAAGAGATCGAAGAATCCATGTCTCCAAATGACAATTCCACTGAATTCTTGGTATCAAACAATCTTGGGGATACAATAGTTAGACCTGGAATTCATTTGCCAAAGTCCGAGACACAATGGAAAACTGCAACCTATTCTTTCAAGTAAGCCTACCGTTACACGAAGTCTCCAACGGCCTCAATGCAGCATGAAAAAAACTCTCCATAACTATCTACGAATATTTTCAAAGGGAATGTGGAATTGTAAACAAGACACAGTACACAGATGAATGGAATGCTAAATATTGCAACCTTAGTAAGAACCAGTTAAAAACTGCCCTAAGAAATCTAAAAAAGACAAATGAGGGCGACAGATCCAACGAAATTCGATTCGTAAGTAAATTACTAAGGAGTAAAATCTCTGGTTCTATGAATAATCATCTCCCAATAGACCACGACAACGAAATTGAAGGAAACTTTTGGAAATACGCAAAAGTGAAAATCGAGAAGGCTTCTGGAATTTTACCATCTGTTTCAAAAGGCACCTGTGTTGAATATTTTCAAAGCATCTTCAGCAAATCAAGATCGCAATTAACTTTCAGGAAACCAAATTGGATGCCAGCCTATGAAGAACCAAAAAAACCGTTCAATCTTCAAGCCACATCCTATAAAGAGTTAAAAAAAATCATTTATAGAATGAAAACGTCAGGAGCCCCTTGCCCTCTCGACCAGATCTCAATCATCACGCTGAATCGATGCCCATATTTGCGGACCTATCTATTAGAGGTCATTAAAGCAGCCTGGTCTGCAAAGACGACCCCAGATGAATGGAAGAGTGCCATTACAATTCTAAAGCAAAAGAAGGGGGCTGCGAATGATCCTCAGAATTTCAGACCCATAACACTCCAATAAGTTTTCTTAAAAGTTTACACCTCTTTGATAAGAAACAGAACATTCCAATGCCTCAAGGACAATGGTTTCATAGAGTGCAGTATCCAAAAGGGGTTCACCCCAAAAGTATCGGGAACACTTGAGCATACATCTCAACTCGCCTACCTACTACGGCATGCTAAAAATAGCCAAAAGTCAATCATTGTCACATTACTGGACTTGAAAAATGCATTTGGAGAGGTCGATCATCGCCTTATCTCCAGATTATTAGAATACCATCACATCCCAAAAGAAATAATGGAAATCATCGAAGGCATCTATGGTGGTTTCACGACATCTATCGCGACAAAGGATTTCATTACTCCGGCTATTAAATTTGAATGCCCTTCAAGGAGATTGCTTAAGCCCCTTCCTCTTTAATATGGTCTTCAACACCTTTATCCAGACCTTGGTAAAAAGTGACGAAATAAGGCAAATGAATTACGTGTACCATAAGATCTTAAAGCCTAAAAACTGGTTCCAATTTGCAGTAGCCATAACATCAAGCGAATATGAAAACCAAATCCTGTTAAACATTTTTAGAAGGTGGTGTACTTGGGCGAACATGGTCATAAGGACAGATAAATGTATGTCATTTGGAATATGCAAGAAAGCAACTAAGTCGGTTCAATTTAAACCGAAGCTCTTTATAAATGGAGAGACCATCAAACCCATTGAATTAGGAGAAAGCTTTGAATATCTTGGTCGTTGGTTCAATTTCGAAATGGACAATAAGAAACACAAAGAAGAGCTAACAGAGATTGTCACTCACATCATGAAGAAAGTTGACGGCTTACCATTGCATCCAAAGTATAAAATCATGCTCTACTCTCACTACCTAATGAGTAAACTATCTTGGCACCTGACAATCGCGGACATTGAGCAAACCTGGGTGATAAATCAATTAGACTCCCTTGCTCATAGTTATCTGCGAAGATGCCTTGAAATTCCCTCAAATGGATCACTGTCGGTCATCATGCTTTCTAAAAGCCAATTTGGTCTCGACATCCAAGATATAAGTACAAAATTCAAGCAATGCCAGGTTGTTATGAGGCAATGTTTAAAGAAATCTGTCAACCAAGACATTAATGAGTTAGCCCAGCTCTCCAATGACAAAAGTCGCCAATACGATTCTTTCAACAGTACGAAGAACGTCCTTAAATCTATCAGGCTAAATCTTACAAATAAAGTGAAAGAAAATCTTACGACACAAGGCCTTGTCACTTGTCATGCGTCATGTATGGGACAGTGTTCCTTCAAACACTAAAATAGTGTGGTCGTCTGTACAGAAGGCTATGCCAAGGAACATCTTCAACTACACAATAAGACACAGTTGTCCTCACAATTATTCATACCCTGTCGAAATAGATACTGTTTTCAAGATTCGTCATTTGTAAATGATATCATGTTGATACTTTCTATGCACCATTTGTCTATTTGTTGCAATGTACAAACCCACACGTACACTGGCTAAAATTCATTTGCAAAATAATAGATATGGACAAAAGTTCTTTTTTGCTCATGTTCAGAATTATTCATACCTCCGACTATATCTTAATAAAAGTGCTCTTTTACTAAAGTATTCATCGTTTTTAATTCCCAGAGTGCTTCATTAATCTTTGTTCTGTAGTTACTTCGTGGTGTCCCAATGGAATAAATACATACATTTTAAACAATAATGAAAACTACTATCTTTTCATAAAATATAAACAGAAGAAAAACATTCTGGTCATTCTCAGTTCTAACCGTCATGGCCAAGAAGAAGGAGCTCAGTGAGGACCTACGTGAACGTCTTGTGCATGCACACAGTGAAGGAAAAGGCTACAAGACCATTTCAAAGCAATATGATGTTCCTGTGGCAACTGTCCAGAGCATAATTAACATGCGTAAGAAGTTCAATACCGTAAAAAATCTCAGTGGGCGTGGCAGGAAACGTAAGGTGTCTGCCAAACTTGCCAAAAATTTGCCGAGAAGTCAACAACAACCCCCGAACAACAACAAAGGCCGTCGTTGAAAACCTTGACCAGGTAGGGATGAAGGTATCACGGTCCACCATTGAGCGATTTTTGCACCGTGGAGGTCTCCATGCACGCAGACCTCAAAAAACACCGCTGCTCAGGAAAAGACATCTGAAGGCTCGACTGGCCTTTGCCAGAGGTCATATGAAGGAATACCCCAGCTTTTGGTCAACTATCCCGTGGTCTGATGAGACAAAATTAGATTTGTTTGGCCATATGGATGCTGAATATGTATGGAGAAAGAAAGGAGAAGCATACAAACCAAAAAACACTGTGCCCACCGTCAAGCATGGTGGTGGAAACATAATGCTATGGGGGTGTTTTTCTTCCAGTGGCACAGGGAATCTCGTCAAGGTCCAAGGAATTATGAAAAAGGAAGATTACATAAGTATTCTTGAGAAAAATGTGAAAGAATCAGCTGAGAGACTGCAGCTCATCAACAACTGGAAGTTCCAGCAGGACAATGACCCGAAACATACTGCAAAGATAGTGAAGAAATGGTTCAGGGAAAATAATGTTGACGTCCTTGAATGGCCAAGCCAGAGTCCTGACTTGAATCCTATCGAGAACTTGTGGCGAGAGTTGAAAAGCAGAGTGATGGCAAGGAAATCAACCAACCTGACCCAGCTTGAAGCTTTCGCCAAGGAAGAGTGGGCCAACATCCCTCAGACAACATGTAGGAAACTTGTGGACACATACAAGAATCGCCTTGAAGCAGTTATAAAAAACAAGGGTTATGCCATTGACTATTAGAGTATTTCATAAACGCTGGGTATGAATAGTTTTGAACATGTGGTTTTTGATAATCCATGATAAAATACCCATAAAAAGGATGATTTTTTTCTAAATTGCCTTTTATTGTTGTTCTTCACTTGCTGGTCACACACAACTCGAAAGACAAGTTGATCAATCCATTCATTCTATCGTGAAAATAAAAATTCACAAAAATTAACAAGGGTATGAATAATTTTGAGGACAACTGTACCTGAATAATATTCTTCCTAACATGAGTAATATGCAGATTTGGGGTTATGCAGAAAATAAGATATGCCCACTGTGTCACGATCCCCAAACACTGGGCCACGTTGTCGCTGGCTGTAACATCGCTCTTACTCAAGGACGCTACACGTGGAGAGATAACTCCGTTCTGAAGATCATTGCAAATACGTTGTCAAGATCATGTAAGAGCCTATATGTTGATCTGCCCTCCTTTGCATCTCCCTGCATAGTAACAGGGGATCAGGAAAGACCTGATATTGTTATTGTTCAACACAAGACCGTCACACTTGTGGAGCTTACGGTTGGTTTCGAGACTAACATGGCGGGTAACAGCATAAGAAAGAGAGAAAAATACAAGCCACTTATGAACAGACTGAAATCTTCATAAATAGTAACTTGTAAATTACAAACATGCGGCCGATTAGCTGAGTCATAGTTGGATATAAAATGATTTCGAATCAGGAAAGATTGTCCGCAGAAGGGTAGACTTGCCGTTAGTCTTTCAGGTGACTTATTACAGATGACCAAATTAACTTGGCACAAGTCTACCAAAAGTGCTGTTTAGCTACAAGGGGCTCTTTCAACGGGTTTTACCAATCAATGGCCCTGGCCCTATGGCCCTATGGCCCAATGGCGCAAAGGTACTATGGTACTATCGTCTGGTGCATGTTTATGACGAATGCCTGAGTATGAGTTTGACAATATATTCGACTAGGATTGGTATAAATATTGCTTCAAACAAACCAAAATTCAAATGTTGGAAATCTTGCTTGAAATGATTTAACTTGAAAGAACGATGGCCAAAGCCTTTAAAAAACATCTTTCAAAAAGCAACAGAATCAGACAGAGGAAATTAAACAAACCATAAAGAACTTACGCCAGTACTGAAAGTTTCTTAGAATTATTAAATTTTGAGTACGAGGAGTCTCTTCCGAGTTTCGTACGCCTTCCATACGTATTCCCTTCCGTAACTATGGTGATGTTTACTTCCTCTTCCCTTGTGAGCATTTCAAATGTAGGTTTTTTACAGGAAGTAAGTGAAGACAGAGGAAGAATATGCCAAAGATATATTTGACTAAAATGAGGTTTCATAAGCTGATTTTTTCCAGTAGTGGAGTTTCTAATTTTTTAGCGATCTGGGGAGAATTAAATTTCTTGTAAGACTTTCCTCCTGGAGACCTTAGCCTGGACTTGCTTTAAGTCTCGCTCTTGATCAATAACTTCCTCTTCCCTCCCATTTGTTTATCGATCAAGAGCGAGACTTGAAACAAGTCCAACCTTAGCCCCATTGCTGTGAGTTAGAAAATTGTAAAGATTTCTTAGTCCCTTCCTCTACTTTACCATGCAACTTCAGCATCCCCCTTTGCCTTGTTTCCTAAAGCAAGGAAAGTTACAGCTGGTAATTCCCTGCATCACTTCGAGAAAATTCTCACTAGCTGAACGAGAATTTTGTCCATGAATTTGAGTCCATGTTTGGTAGCAATTTTCAAACGAATTCGAATCGAATACATCGTCAAAAAATCGTACTCAATTTATTGGTAATGAATAACTCAAGACTATGGGCCATAGGGCCATAGGGCCATAGGGCCAGGGCCACCGATTGGTAAAACCCTCTTTCAACTGGATTGCCTCTGCGGAGAATTTGAAGTGATGGAACCATTTCTATGGATAGAACGAGCATATGAAAGAGACATAGAATTTGCCTTTAGTACTTTGACCTTGCAACCATGGAAATGAATTACACTGTTATTCAAATTTGTTTTCATTGACTTGTGTTGAAAGGAAGTAATCAGTAAGAGGAAGTTGATTTTAAGATTTTAGGATGCATCTCGAAGTAAGTTTACCGAATGTTTGTGACTTTGCAGTGCTTGGAAATTCGAAGGTGGACTTCTCGAGCTTGTTACGTTCTACAGAGAGAATCTTACAGTTGCTGTAACGTAACAAACTCTTTTGGTGGAGAGTTTGCTTCTTATATTGAACCAATGTGGAATTTAGCTTCGATCCCGAGGAACTGAAGCTTAAAAGTGACTTCGTTTTGGTTTCTTGTGTTATCCACTGATGTCGAGCACCGCTTTGCAGGTCTGTAAGTTTTGGATCTTTCTTGCTGTTTAACAGGTCCCATAAAAGCTTCCACCTTCCACATCGGCAATTTCCAAGTATTTGTTCGTAACTTAAAATGAAATCTCGAACTCCAGCCCCTTTCCAACTTCACTGCAAAGTCACCGCAATCTCTCCTTCATCAGTTGCAGTCGCTGTGTCACCCTATTATCGTTATTCTTTTCTTCGAATCAGCCAATAAAAACCCACCATATTGTTAGGCCGGCCAATGATGACCTATTCATTCTTCCTCTCCACCAATCACATAAAGTCTTAGCATGTGACTGCCATTGTATTAACAATTGCCCAATTAGCAAGGTATGCGCTCAAAATAATCACATTAATCACCCTCCACATTAATCAGAGATAGCCCTCCACATTACTCCGCACCCTCCACGGTTACTCCATGATAGTCCTCCACGTTACTCATGATAGCCCTCCACATTACTCCGCCCCCTCCACATTACTCATGATAGCCCTCCACGTTCATCATGATAGCCCTCCACGATTACTCATGATAGCCCTCCACGTTACTCCGCACCCTCCACATTACTCATGATAGCCCTCCACGTTACTCCGCACCCTCCACATTACTCAAAGATAGCCCTCCACGTACGTCATGATAGCCCTCCACAATACTCATGATAGCCCTCCACAATACTCCGCACCCACCACAGTTACTCATGATAGCCCTCCACAGCTACTCATGATAGCCCACCACGTTACTGCGCACCCTCCACATTACTCAAGATGGCCCTCCACATTACTCATGATAACCCTCCACATTACTCCGCACCCTCCAAATTACTCATGATAGCCCTCCATAGTTACTCATGATAGCCCTCCACGTTACTCCGCACCCTCCACAATACTCCGCACCCTCCACGTTACTGAGCAGACGTTACCTAGGGTGATAAATAAAGAACAAATAAAGTCAAATAAAATAATCAGGCCAGAACAACTTGGATTTGTTAAAGGAAATCGTACATCTGACAACCTATTTATTTTGCATTCGTTGGTTGATCTTTATTGCAAAAAAAAATGGAAAGAAGTTGTTCACAGTATTTATAGATTTTGAAAAGGCTTATGATAAGGTATCTCGAAGCATTATGCTGAAAAAATTGCACAGATTTGGAATTAGAGGCAAGACATTTAAAGTTATAGAGAGCATGTATAGGAACGATCAAACTTGCGTTCGTGTAGGTGATAAGCGTACATCTTTCTTTGATGTGAACTGTGGGGTAAAACAAGGGTGTATCTTAAGCCCTAATCTGTTTAACATTGTCTTAAGTGACTTACCGGCACAATTTCAGGACGAGGACAGCAGGCCGGCTAAACTAAATGATAGATCAATAGGATCCCTTTTTTGGGCAGACGATATTGTCATGATATCTGAAACAAAGGAGGGCTTGCAACATTCACTAGAAAGACTTCAGGAGTATTGCGATTCAAATAAATTGAAAGTTAACGGTGGTAAGACAAAATGCATGATCTTTAATAAAGGGGGCATTTCAAAAGGAACAATTGTTTTTCAAGGAAAAACCCATAGAAATCACTACCAGCTTTAGTTATTTAGGTTTCTTACTGACCCCTTCTTTTAGTATAAAGGAACTTCTGAGCGACTTGTATAAACGTGCTCTAAAGGCTTACTATAAGATGAAAACTTGTTTGGGAGACTTGTTCCGGAAGAATGTAGTTTTAACCTTAAAACTATTCGATAGCCTTGTTAAACCCATACTTCTTCACGGGGTGGATGTTTGGGGCTGCTTCAAGCATGCTTTCAATGATGACAACCCAATCGAAAAGCTGAACTTGAAGCTTTGTAAAGATATACTTGGAGTAAAACGAACAACATCAAATGTTGCTTCTCGATGCGAGTTAGGCAGAAGACAATTACATGCTTTGGGTTTCAGATCATTAACGAAAAATTTGCTTCGTATTCTAATGGAAAAAGCAATGAAATAATGACGCACGCCTACCGAAGTAATGTACAATTAGAGTTAACATGGTCTAGATGTTTGAAATTTATTTTCTTCAGCCATGGACTAGGAGACATATGGGATAACCGAATTCAAATCCATAGGCGCCACGCATGTGATAAACCAACGGGTAATAGACTGTTCCGATCAAAATACTCTCTCGATGTTGAAAAATCAAAGCAAGGGACAGAAATGTTTTTTATGCGCGCGCATTGTTGCGTAATCATCGGTTGGATATGAGGCTACTTGTTCACGTGATGCTGGAAAGGCGGGAAAGGTGAAAATACAGTGGATTTGTTGACATTTCGTGACGAGAAGAAACATAAATATGCCATCGCTTTTCTTCGGAAACCATCACGAACGGCGAACTATTATTTGATAATCATTTGATAGCTGTCTTGCTTCCTAATCTTTTTGTGATATGAATTATACTGTGTGTGGAAAGGAAACGAATACGATCAACAATAGAAACTCATAAAGTGGAAGAAAATTGCCAATTTGCAAAACACATGATTCGAAGTAAACAAGAAGATAGTAAACTATTTGAATAAATCCATAAGAGGAAATAACTACACATGTGAACATAAAACCAGATTTTTCTCAATTTTTTATTTGAGCACTGAAGCTTCTGATTTCTGACATGCCAACAATCTGCTCCTTATGAGACTCTTCTTGGGGTTACATATGTTGACAGTATGGGTATGTATCACCCATATGGGTGGGTTTTGGGCCCAGAAACATGACTGGGCTTAGCTGAATTGGCAAAAAATTATTGCAAAAAATCATTCAGAGTGGGTACAAATTCTTGGTTTCTCATAATTTTCAGTCTCTCCTTAGTAGGCCTAAACACAGAAAAACACAAATCAAACTCAAATTGCATTATAAGATAAATCAGAGCAGAAGATGTTCAATACACAGTTATAAAACTTGGATCAATTTCTTATTTTCCACTCCATAAAATAGATGCAGATGCTACCAATGTTACAGTATGTTACATTTCTTGTCATATGAAGCAACTCGTTGCAAAAGAGTCTTATCAGGCTAATACCATCAATTGCAGTGAATTTTGAACGATGAAGGTTCACAGATATTGATTTGCTCCTCAACCATGTGCTCCAATGCTACTCTCAGTTCAGAAAAGGCAGGTCTACAGGGATACACAGAAAATAAACAGGGTGGGCGGAAAACCTTGAATGGGAGACCAAAAGAGAATGAGGCACACACATATTCTTTCGATAAGAAACTGCTTATAAGAAACTCAATTCTCAGATCACCAAAAAATTAAAAAACTCTAGTACTGGAAAAATATCACTTGTGGAACTATCTATTTCTAACAAAGGAAATCTTTGACATGTTTTACTTTATGTCACTTGTTTCCTGTATCATATTACTTGGAATGTTCTTGAGTGATGTCTAAACATTGGAAAGTTTCCAAATAAGATTGATTTGAAAAGTTCACATGGGCACAGTTAATGAACATGAAGATTGTTTTGGAACCATTAAGAAATTTGTAAGAAACTCTGAGTATTCAACATCTAATAATTTGCCAGAAAATTTCGGAACTGGCCCAAATTCTTAATTTCTCATAAAGAGAATGTGTGTATAGCAGCTTCCCTGTGGTTAGGTAAGATACCCAAGATGATTTCATTGCAAAAAAACCCAAATACCATCCAAGCAAACATTAATTCTGGAACAAAATTGCAGCTTGAAACACATTTAAGGAAAATGATTTTGCATGTTTTATATGTTTCAGAAAGCTCAAAATTAATAAAAAAGGGCAAGAATTTCCAGGCTATTTTCTAAAGTAGCAAGTGGGGGGGGGGGTTCTTTTCCATACTCATAGTTTCTTAAGGTATGAAGGAGATGTGTGTTCATTGCCCTTCGGGTCATTATCTAAAATCCAACAAAAGTATAATATTATACCTACACACCCCATCAACAAGAAATCTGTCTCTTGAAAATTTAACAGTTATCAAAATGAAGCCATTTGCTCATTTCATGGTGGCATTGTTCCATCAACAATCTCCAGATAACATTTCAAGCTTGTAAGTTCATTTGCTCATCACAAAACCAGAGTCTGCAAACACAATTTCCTCCACTTTAGTTAGTTCACAGTCTATGAACTTCTTGGTCTCTCATCCACATTCCTTCAAATCTTTACCAGTCTGTAGAGTATGGCACTTTTTCAATGAGATCTCCGGTGTGTAAGGAGATATTTCCTTTGTTCTCTATTGTCTTCTTTGAATACCCTATTGAAATCTCTGGTGTGCAATTGCCATACTCTGCACATCTGCATCTTTGGAAGTTGAAGTTATCCTATTGCTTGAATTTGATTGCATCATGGCCCAGTTTGAAAATGATGAAAATCAATTGTAATTGTAAGATAAGAAATCCAGCCTGAAAAAAGATGATTGATAAATGCCAAAAGTGATGCCTGCTGGATAGAAAAGGAAGAGGTTACTTTGTATTTCAGCAATGAACGATAACACTATTAGGCTACATCTAAAGTTAAATTAGCCACGCAACAAGTTGCAAACAGCTCAATGCATGTTTATGTCAGAAATAGATAACAGGCTTTCAAATCATAAGAAATTTGCAACTAAAATATCCACTTTCCTTCAACAACAACATAGTGTCTAAAACTCAGATATGGAACCATCTGTACCATTCGTTATGGATTTGTAATGCCACTTGCAATACCTAAAGGAAATGTAATTTCCCACACTGCCAAAGTTCCCACTTTCCATTTGATATGTGACCTGAAGAAACACAAGGAAACTGGGAAGAAAAGAGGTACCAAGACTCTTGTTTAACCATAACAAGTTGGTTGGACTTCTTAAAACAACAACAACATTGTTGTTTGGCTAGGCCTAATGTTGTTTTGAGGCATTTTTTGAGTACCTGAGACAACTGCACAAACAAAATAAAATAACTCTAACTTCGCAAATTTTCCGGAATGAACGGAAACCACGAGTAAGTAGTTTGAGAAGTGCTCTTGAAAGTAAGGATATTTTGGTTTAGCGGCAACGACCAGATTTTGCGAAATTTTCGTTTAAGTTTTAGTACATAAGACAGGTGCTTCTGTCAGCAAAATCTGATGGTGCTCAAACTTTTTATTTTTCCTGCTCATTCTGGTGATCGTGTTGCTTCTTCAGCTAGAATTTACGAAATATTGGGCCATAAGCTATAAAAAAATAAAAATATCAATGGCCAATCTCCACTCTTTCTGTTCCTACCACGAGCCTGTTCTTAATGCAACCGAACAGGCAAGGTTTTACGTTTTTGAAAACACCTTGACTTAGAAGAAAAGAATAACGTCAACGCAAATTTTCCGAGAATACTGACCTGTCTTGAAATGAAGTTTGTATCCCGTAGAATATCTCCTGAAATGATGGCTTAACGGCAACGACCAGTTTTTGTGCAATTTCCATTTTTGTATTTTCATTATTTTGAGTAAAAATCTGTCTCATTGCAGTGATTTTTGATGTCGTATTTTCCATATTTATATTTGGATGATATTACCATATTACCCACAGGAGGCAGAGAAGTTTTATGACAAATTAAATGAAATAATAAAAGAACAACGAAAAACAACTTCCTTATTAGCAATCGCAGGTGATTTCAACTCAGTAGTGGGGAAAAGAACAGACGATGATAACTGCTTAGGTAAACATTCATCTGGGGTAAGAAATAGAAATGGCCAGAATATGATAAATTTTTGCGAATTTAACAGCCTACTCGTTACAAACACCTGCTTCCAACACAGCCAAAGACACAAAACTACATGGGAACAAATTAGAGTAAGCAAAGGCAAAAACCAAGTCAATAAAATCAGAAAAACCTTAGACTATATCCTAATTGATGATAAATATAAACACATACTTCGAAATTCCAGGTCATACCAGGGAACACTAGTTGAAAGCGATCATCGAATGCTAGTAACAAGAATGAAAATACAATGGTATATTGTCTATAAGAAAAGAAACAACAAACAAAACAACAATGAGAAATAGAATACACATTTACTTGTCAATAGCATCAAAGAAAGACAAGAATACGCGAACAGAATAAAAGAACTCATTCAACAGGCACCCAAGGGACAGAAAACATGGGCTTTTTTGAAAAGTAAAATGAGAGAGTCAGCGGAAAAAGTAATAGGCATACAAAAGAGGGACAAAAACATCAAACCAAGTGAATATGATGAACAAATAGAAAGACTATCTTGTCAACAAAAATTAATAAAATTGCAAATCAACAACAATGCTGTCAACGCTGAGGAAATAAAAGAACTAAAAAACACGAGAAACAAAATAATGCGAAGCATCAAAAATAAACTGAAAGCAATAAGAGAAAAGAATATTGACAACATCATTAATGAAATAAACGAAGCAGGCAGTGCTGTAAAATTCTTTAAAGCAGTTAAGAAACTCAGACAACTGCAGAAAACCAGTAGCAGCAACGTAACGATCCATGATGAGAATGGTAAGAACATAGTGAATGAAAATGAAAAATATAGCGCTGTGAAGGAGCATTTTAGGAAGCAATTCTATAATGAAAATGAAATCGAGGTCGAGCCATTCCAAAGCGAAGCAAGACCATTAAATCAGAAAATAACAAAAGATGAAGTCAGTAGAGCCGCAATGAAAATGAGTAATAATAAAGCAGCTGGAGAAGATGGCATAGCGAACGAGATGATAAAATATGGCCCCAAAGAACTACACCAAGAGATAGCAAATATACTGAATGAAATATTCGAAACCCATAAAAATGAACTTAACACAGGTGAATCAGTCCTTCTACCAATACCAAAGCCAAACAAACAGAAGGGTCCTTTGAAGAACTTACGACCAATTAATTTGCTAAATACAATAAGGAAACTACTATCGAATATAACACTTGGCAGGATACAGGAAAAGGTTGACACTTATATATCTCCCAGTCAATCAGCCTACAGGAGAGGTCGATCTACATCTGATGCTGTTTGGACGCATAGATTTATAGCTGCCAAAGCGCAATTATATAAAGATCTACAGGTTAATATCATTGGAATCGATATGAGCAGTGCCTTTGATACCATACAACGAAAGCCTTTGATGAACATTCTTGAAACAATTCTAAACGAAGACGAACAAAGGATGAGTCGAATATTATTGAGTAACACATCAATCTCGATAAAGTTTGGAAAACATAGGAGAGAAAATGTGAAGACAAATATAGGATCCCCACAAGGCGATGGAATTTCGGGAATATTTTTCAACATAGCTCTAGAGAATGCTTTGCGAACATTACGAGTAGATTTGAATGAAAAAAACCAAGTAGAAAGATCAAGCTTACCAACAGAAATAATTTACGCTGATGATAGTGATTTCTTAAGTGAAGACAACTCCCGCTCTGAAGTATTGAAAGAAATTGTAAAAGACTGCTTTGGAAGATTTAACTTGAAAGTAAATGAAGAAAAAACAGAAGAAACTGCTATCAAACGAGAACAAGGTAAAGCAGAAAAGTGGAGATGGACAAAAAAACTAGGAAGTTTACTTGGTGATTACCAAGATATGAAAAGGCGGGAGCAACTCTCAATTATAGCCCAAGCATCGGCAAAGAAATTATGGATGAACAAGAAAGTCAATATTCAAACGAAACTAAAGATCTACAAATCAATCGTAAAGCCAGTACTAACTTACAATTTTGCAACACTAGCACTCACAAAAAATGAAAGTAAAGAACTAGACTGCATCCATCGAAAACAACTTCGTCAAGTATGGAATGATAAGAGAATACACAACAAGCAACTATACGAGAAGAGCAGAGAAAAACCACTGAGCGCTGAAATGAAGGAAGCAAGATGGAGAACATTTGGTCATATATTGCGATTACCAACAAGCACACCATGTCAACAGTCGATGAATTACTACTTTGAATGTCCACCTAAAGCAAAGAAATTCCGTGGAAGGAAAAGAATCACCCTGCCTGTATTGCTTGACAACGACATCGTAGAAGCAGCAAAATACCATCAACGGTTGCAAATAAGACAGTTTAAGACCAGAAAAGACCTTGACATCTTGAGACATCTCGCGGACGATCGTAATGGATGGAAAAACTTGACTAATTTAATTTGTAGTGTCGCGCAAGGTGAACAATGATACAGTTGTGAGCCGAATGCGCAGTGAGAGAGAGAGAGAGATTTGGATGATCGCTTCCAACATTTTTTCCGCCATTACTGCTTTCATCGTGATCACGATCCGCATGCGCTCTTTTCCAGACCCACTGATCTGAAAAAAGACTGGATCGAGCTTCTGTTGTTCAGAAAATGAAGCCAGCTGAAATCACGCTTCAAAAACAGTCCGCGGCGAACAATAGGTTGCTCGATCCAGTCTTTTTTTCAGATCAGTGTCCAGACCGCGTCCCATGAGGCCTGGATCACAATAGATTCGACCACGATGGGGGCGCCGGTGTCGTATGTATTTCTGCATGGCAACCATTTCTGCATGGCTGACACTCAAAACCAAGTTTTAGCGTAAAATCCCGTACTACACCGGCGAAATTCTGGCCTCTCCGATTTCCAAACAACAAACAGGCGCACAGTGCCCTATGTACAGCGGTCAAAACATTTCGGTGCCTTGCTGAAAAATCAACCGAGAATGAGAACTTACTCTACCTTCAAAACTGCAGTTAAGATTAAAAAATATATTTCAATCGTGAAGAGTATTGAAAGGAGAACTTTACTGAGCAAATTTAGGTTATCTGATCATCGTTTAGAGGTAGAGGTAGGTAGATATCATAGACCACAGAAGAATCCAGAAGAGAGAATATGCACTAAATGCAATATTTTAGAAGATGAAATGCATTGCTTAATGGCGTGCAATGTAAATAGGGAAATCAGGGAACAACTCTTTGAACAAATCGAGCACCAGCACCCTATCTTTAGACACATGAATACCAAAGATCGGTCCATTCATTTAATGCAGAGTGATGACCCCAATCTATGTCCTCTGATACAGAGCTTTATTGTGAATTGCGTACAAGCTTCATACGATCTAAAAAATTCACTGAACACAGCCTCGAATGTACAGCCTTTATGATTTCTTTTTTTGTTCGCTTTATTTGGAGTATGTAGTCGCGTTCTTTTAGACCAATGTTAATGTTTTGTTCTAGTTAGTTCCTCAGTAGCTGTTTAAATATGCAAGCTGTCTTGTATTAGGTTTTTGATGGAAAAATGAAATCTGAAATCTGAAATCTGAATCAAATCTCAAATTCACTCAGCTACACACAGATTAGAAAGCGACTTTCGGCAGCAATAAGGTTGTGTACTGTAATGTCTCAATGGGGGCATGTGGCTTCATCGAAAAGGACAGTAAAAGACTCTTCGAACTGCTATCTAACCTAAATGTCTCAGACACAGAGATAAAAAATCCAACCAAAAGGGTGATAAACATTTGTATTCGCGCATCCTACTTCATTTTTTGCTGTAGAAACAAGGAATGGACAAATCCAGAACTCTTAGATTTTTAGGTCCCTGATTTCTAACTTTTACATCACCTGTGTATGTCATTAATGCCCCTTGTTGGCGAGTTAATGCCATAGATTTTGGTTTTAGTTTTGTATTGCATGTATTAGGATATATTGAATGAAAGTTTCCATTATTATTATTATTATTATTATTATTATTATTATTATTATTATTATTATTATTATTATTATCATTATTATTATTATTATCATTATTATTATTATTAATTTCTTTATAGTAGGCGCTTAAATGAATAGCAAAATTACAGCTAATTGAAGCCTACTAAAACAAAAGCAAAAGTAAAATAAAAATAAGCCTACAAATCTAACATAAAAACGATCTTCCTAAATAAATATATACGTACATATGTTACTTTACTGGTGAGTTCAGGGGCAGGTCCAGCTCAAAGTTGAAGGAGGGGCAATTTGCAGAGTGGGCGCCAAAAATATAGCGAAAAGTAAGCTCGCCGAAGGCGCGCAGAAAATTTTAGATCTTTATTCTGGAAAAATTCTCTGGTTTTTCAATTAAATAACGCTTTAATTTATTTGTTTCCCACATTCAGAGCGAAATACAATGAAAGAGTGCATTTGGGTCAGGACAAAAGGGGCACCCTTCTAGCCGAGAATGGGGCGCCAAGCTGATTTTTCATCATGAAGGGGGGGGGGCAGTTGTCCCCAACTGCACCTCCTAAATCCGCCACTGGGTAAGTTTCAGCTTTAGATAAGAACAAGGTTAATTCAAGAACCCAACCTGTGCTATGAAAGTCTTGCATAATCGGCACACTGTGATCCAGGCATGGAATTAATACCAAAAAAATGAAAATCCGAGTATAAGCTATTTGACAATTTTATCACATGGAAGAGACACGATACTATAGCACAAAACAAGAACTTTTCAAATCGGAGCTGTGAGTCAAGAGTTATGATATCATTAAGTTGGCCTATGATGCCAAATTTCAACGAAAAGGCCGATTTTCAAAAACAGTTTTCTGTTTCACAGACACATATCTACTCTTTGAGAAAATGCAAGTTAAATCTTTAAAATCTCAGGCTAAAACAGATTTTTATCAAAATTGGGTGCAACATTTTCAGGCTCAAGGACAGTGCAAAACATCAGAAATTCGTCTTTTATAGTGAAAACAAAAAATCTACCGGGTGACCCAAACAAAACGTCAATAGCTGGAGCGCACATATTTTCCTGAAGGCAAACTTTATGAAGACAAACAAGGTATCAGCATGTAGCTGAAAGGCTCCGCTATCTTTTGAGATGTTGCTTGGTCAGTTCAAGAGATGCGTACTGTCCGAAAAAACTGTTTCAAAAATGTGGAAATTTATTCATTTCTCGGACCATTTCCTTGCTTTTCAGTCCATTTTTTGGAAAGTGTGACAAAACCTGAACTCAGTCTTTGCTTTGATGCATGAAATTTGAATGAAGAAGTCATGTCACTCATTTTGCAAACAAAAAATTTCCCCAGACGACTTCTAATCTATCGCTATGTCGAATTTTCACAAAATGTTGAGTTGAAAATGATGGCGATTATTCATTCAAAATGAGGAATCCTGCATTCGACATTTTCATTGAATCTGGTTTTTTCGGATGGTAATCATTGCTTAAGATGTCCATGCAGCATCTCAAAAGATAGCTGAGCCTTTCAACTAAACTGTGATGGAAAGCATTTGGCAATAGCTTTTCATTTCAAAGAGCTAGTCATGATCTAGCTCGTGAAGTTTTTTCTGGGTCACCCGGTAACTAAGTCTAACTCTTAGCAAAAAATACTACAATTGAATTTGATTTGTTGGGAACATCTTTGCCAAAGGTTGGTACAAATTCGTGCAGAAAACATTTTCAGGGCACTTTGAAGATTCTAGGCCCTATTCGGGCTTAATGTCGATTTCTTTACATAAGTGACACTGTTGGGAATATCGATGTCATTTTTTGCGAGAAAATCTTTTTTTCAGTCCCAAAAACTCTACAAATTACTTGGCATGGCATGATGAAAGAGGGAAATCTACTTCTTTGCATCCATTTATCATCTAATCGCTTTTGGAAGTAGGGCTGGCTTTTGATGATGCGAAGACTGCTTCCGGCCATAGGTACATTCACCTGTCACTTCACATACACCTTGATAGGAGAAAATTTTCATTTGGCATTTCAGATGGATCCATAATGTGAAATATCTCCTTTTCATTCAGAAACTTTTCTTCATTTGCTGGGAGCTCTTTAAAAGGAGAATTTCAGCCTCTAAATTTCTCCACGATTCACTTAGGAGTAAATCCATTGCGGGAGGAAAGACGAGCTCCTCACAAGCTAAGGTGCAACTAAAGAAAATGAAAAAGGGTCGCCCCTCCTAACTCTGACTGTCCCAAATTGTGACCTAAACTCTGACTGTCCCAAATTGTTTCACATGCCTCATTGAGCAGTGACACTTTCAGAGACAATTTCCTTGACAGTTTCCACCACGAAGGAAAAGAAATTCTAAGCATAGGTATATGCCAATAATAATTGAATCTGAAGAGAAGAAATGTCGTAGAAGATGTTGGTGGAGGCGTGTATTTCAGAAAGCTGGGGCATGTCCGAGTTTCCAACGCTTGCATATTTGTTCTATTCCTGTTGGTAGACTAGCAGCCCTTGCGTACATTGGAAGTAGTATATAGTTGGGAGCTCACGCCAGCCGCATAGACAATCCGCCGTTCTTACTGCGCATGCGCCAATGACGTCATCCGTCCGGATCGACCTTTTGTTGCAGTAACAATAGTTTCCATGACAACAAACACAAAAAATATCTCTTATTTTACGCATGCGCAAAATTAATCAAATTTAAATCACTTCACTGTTTTTTCAAGTATTTAAGAAAATGAGAACATTTTCAAAGACAAGAGTTTGCTTTGAATATTTCTCCACCTAGCTAGGTAGAAATATATCCCTTAAGCATATCATAGCATCCTCTATGATTAAAGTCAAATTTCCAATGAAGAATTAAGACACATATAAAAAAGACAGAAATTTCGGTCTAAAATAAGATACAACAAAAAGAGATATTTAAAGCACAACTCTAACATGGTGGCTACCAATTTTTCTTAAACACTAAAAAATGAATCATCAATAATATCAGTATTTTCTACAACTGGAACTTCACATTGATCTAACAAACCAAATCTTGAAATCCAATTACAAGTACGTCCGTATTTCGTAAGTCCTAATCTAGCATCTCTACTTAAACACATATTTTCTACCATATCACGCTGTTCTTCAGTCAGGATACCCCAATCATGCAAATTTTGAGCTTCGGAAAAAGGCATGTCATAGAATAAGGCATGCTGCATGAATGTATGATCTAGTGATAAACATAAGTTTCCGCTAGGCATCACATACATGCATTTGTGCTCAAGTTTGCAAGGTGCTTTCTTCCCTTTAGTAATACTGTAGCAATGCATTTCTGAAACATTGTTCTTTTTGGTGAATAGTTCCTTGTTCCAATTGTAGCAATAGAATAATCCATAGTTCCAAGGGTTATTTCGATTGTTTTTCTGTTCATCCCAAAGCTTAAGGGCAATTTGAACTTTTTTGTCAAACTCTTCTTTCTTTGCAGAAATGTTTATGATTGACTGTTTGCATACATTTATTAATGTGTCCAGTTCACTAATTTCTGAAGTATCTGTCTGTGTAGCATTTGAACGATATTTTTTTGTCTTTGGCGCAACATCCAAGGTTTCTATATCGTTGGTGGTAGTACGTTTTCTTTTGACACCAATTTCTGGTGAGGTTGGTTCTTGTTCGATGATGCCACCATTGTTTTCAACGCGTAGTTTTACTCCCAATTTTGTGGCAAAATCGATAACTTGAGCGTATTTTAAAGGTAAACATTCATGTAAGAAAGTAATAAGGTTGTTGTCTGTACCATCAGGTAATAATCCAACTGCTTCGGGTGGAAGCGTTAAAGTAACGATACTGTGTTCTTTGCGATCAATTTGTCCTTTCGTTAATTCGTGTAATCCATTAAGAGTATCGAGTCCATTTACAACGTCTTCAAGTTTCTTTATAATGCCACCGCAATCTTGTTTACATTCGTTACAGTCCTTTTGGATATGAGTTCCGATTTCTTCCAACAACGAACTTCGAATGCAAGGTTTGTTCAATAAGTATTTGCTTAAGGCAATGGATGAAATGTTGGTAACAGCGTCAACATATGTTCGATCTCCCAGTTTTTTAAGTGTTTTGCAAAACTTATGGTTAAGTGTTTGTTCAATGTCTTCCTGTAGGCGTTCTGGTATAAAGTCATCTTTTGTGTTCATTTGATCGATTTTGTCTATAATGTCTGCTTTCATGGCGTAAAAAGAGGCATTGTTCAATTCATGCTCTACTCGTATGTTTAAGGCATGGAGTGTAAGTTGATCTTGGAACGAGGCCGTTTGATCACGCATTTCTTCCGCTTTTTGCTGATTTTTATCAATTGTATCGTGAAGTACCATGATTTCTTTCTGCATAACGGCAATACGATCAGCATGTTTTTTCTTTAAACTGCAAAGTTCCCCAATTGAATGCATCATTGCATAATGAGCCGCTTCCGAAGAAGAAGTTGCTTTTTCGTTTATGTAATTCAAGGCTGATACTTTTTCTTCCAATAGTTTGTTTTTTTCAATAAGTTCTTCGATTGAATCAACAGATTCCATTCTTTCTAATCGTTTGCGAAGTTCTTCCACTTGACCTTGAAGGGTTTCATTTTCATTTTTCAATTCCTTGACTGTTTTGAATTGAATTACAGCTTGTTGAATGGCAATGTTTCTTTCCTTGTCACTGTTGAGGAGTTTTAACAAACGCCATTTGTTAAAATGTGCACGAGCATTGTCTGTAGAAGGTGTTTCTTTTGCACGGCAGGTTGGACAACTGTATTCCTGTTTCAATTGACCCACTTCATCAAAAGCCACACGGTAGTAGCATTCAGTACATAGGTAATGGCAAGCTTCTTTGCATAATCTTGTACTCTGCCATTTCAATTGATTAGGATCAGAGCTTAGTGTGTTCCAATCTTGTTTGCATACGGTGCATTCTGTGTTGCGATCACGAGCTGTAATTTCGCTACAACCACTGCTTGATTCTAAGGTTGACTGTGCTATGTTCTCAAGAAGTGTATGATCATGGTCATATGCATCCATTCTGAAAAAAAAAAATTGGGCATAGCCTCCGGCCAAAATCGCCCGGAGGTGAAAAATGACGGTTTTTGAAGGGTATTTATAGGAAATCTTGATCTGTATTACGGAGCGTAATACGTGCGTAATACAGATTGTAATAAAGAGGTGCATTGTTTGTATTATTTTGTATGTTAATGGAGTATGGTTCAGTTTTCAATTCTAAACGTGAGAGAAGGATGTCATCACCACCACCAGATACGGATGAGTTTCAAAAATGGTTATCAGGGTGGGGAGAAAGATACGCAATCCCGTACATGAAAAGACGTAGATTGGAGTATTGCAATACGCCTCAAGGGATGCGTTGGATGGCTTTGTGGTCAACATTGTATATTCAACCGTATCTACAAAGAAAACAAGAGGAAGAAGAGGAAAGCCAGAAAAGACAAAACAAGGAAAGGGAAGAAAGGGAAATGATACGGAGACAAAGAGAAACGGAGGATTATTTGATGGGTGTTGGACGTTTGCGGAAAAATGGTATTGGAGGTATAAAAAAAAGAAGGGTCTTTGAAGATCCTTTAGACAATCCGTTATCTGATGAGTATAAACAAGCTATGAGACTCAAAAGTAAAACAATAGCAGAAGACGAACTTGCCGCAAATAGGTGGTTAAGAGAATGGCGTGTAAATGCAGGGATTAGACGACAGTGGCATTATAAAGATCAGGGATACGAGTCGATGGATGATGATGATGATGGACAATAAATGACAATGTATGGTAGTTATTGTAAATAGATTTGTTTGTTTCTATGAATTTGCGAATTAAAACAATTTAGTTTTTTTTCTTTCTTAAACTCATATACGGTACGAGTGGGCGTGTGCGTATTTACGGGTTTGGTACGGATGATATACGGCGGGTATATGGTACGTATATGATGCGTATACGGTGCGTATGCAGTGCGTATACGGCGCGTATATGGTACGTATACGGTGCGTATGCAGTGCGTATACGGTGCGTATAGGGCGCGTATATGGTACGTATACGGTGCGTATGCAGTGCGTATACGGCGCGTATACGGTGCGTATGCAGTGCGTATACGGTGTGTATATGGTACGTATATGATGCGTATGCAGTGCGTATACGCAGTGCAGATACGGTGCGGATACGCAGTGTTGATACGTGATGCAGATGGCGAAAGATTTATTATTATTGTACGTGTGTATGCTTTGGAACAGGATAATGTTTAATATACGTTATAATGTAATAATTTGAGCGTATTACGTGAAAACCGTATTACGGACTTGATGAGTTTTACTATAAAAGGAGGTGATTTTCAGCATTGAGGTCACTTGGGCCGTGAGTGGCAAAGTCTGGCAATGGAGACTCCAGCAAGGATTCCTGACAATGATGATGATGATGATCACAATGGTATGACAATGGGATCGTTTCTGTCTTCTGAAGAGATGTTCATCAATGATAGGGACCATGATGATGATGATGATTATGATGCTCAATGGAAAGATATTCAAGAATTGATTCAATATGACAAGTTAAAGTATGAAAGCTTTATAGCTGATGCTGAAGCTGAATCAAAACGAAGGGCTTGTGAAGACGAATCATATGGTCAATATGATAAAGATGGTAAAATTGTTGGTGCATTGGCAGGCACGGGTGATAGAAGATGCGATTTGGATTTATCATATGTGAATTATGGCAAAGGAAAATATGGTGAGTGTCCATTATATCCAGGTAAAGATGTGAATTACGTGATGGTAGATCATCGGTATCCTCAATTTAAGTATCGACCAATGAGTTTTTACATAGGTTCATTATATGGTTTTCAAGATCGGATAAATGAATTTACAAGACCTCAATTTATTGGAAGGCGCTACAATGTCAATGGGATGAATTCACTAGATCCTCTTTATTATCAATCATTGGCAAAGTCCTATGATGATGTTCATTTACCCTTGGCTGCAATGAAAATGAAACATTTTTCAAACTCATTATCGGCAAGTGCAAATTGGCATTTTGATGTCTTTGGTGATCAATGCAATGTTGAATTTTGGAAGTGTGAATTGGATGATCGAGTATACAAAACCATGCCTCGAATGGAGAAGGAGTATTTGTGTGTTGCTCATAATCCTACAGAGGATTTTGGAAAACTTAGTTGTCATGGTCACGAGGAGGATGGTGATAAAGCAGTACTCGACTATCTTGAGCATCATCACATGGATGGAGTAAAGCATTTTGAAGATGGTGGAAGGTGTACGAAATGGAAGAGTCCTGGTCATGTTTGGTTAGAAGTACCTCCAGATGACGTAATTGTGGAATTTGGAGGAAGTGATAGACCTTTCATATTGGATCAAACATTTTGCCTTACTCGACCATTACGTAGACGATTGGTGGAGGACAATAAGATGTCAACATTTGAAAAACCACCATCATGCTCCTCTAGTAAGGAGGCACCAGTTATACTACCATGGCAACCTCTTTATGATAAAACTGGTGGTAATGATGATCTGAATGCAAGGATGCATCAAATTAAATCAAAGGTATCATCAGTGACGACATCATCAACAGTGAAGGAGAATTTGATAACATCAAGAGATTTGAATTCTAAAGAATGTAAAGAAGAATTGTCAAAGCATAAATTGAATGGATTTTTTGCTCATAGCAACATGGTGGATGATGATGAAGATGCTCGACCAGTAGTCATGGGAGAGGATGATCATGAATGGCAATGTACAAAATTGATTCATAGACAACAATGGAAGGATGTCATACAAGAGGAGTTGAATGATTTTCGATTGTTCATGAAATATGCATATGGTTCAGATGTTGAAGAAGATCATTTTCATCAAGAGCTTGGAAGTCGTTTTGATGATGACATTCATGACAAAGAAAAAAAACTACCTGCTACTATGCGAAATTCTATTATCAGAAGAAAGGTTCAATGTGATGTTGAGCATGGAAGTGAAGATCAATCAGATTGGGATGTTATGCCAGAATTGCTTGAAAGAAGTGATTTTAGTCAAGGATGGGCTGTAAACAAACATCTTTTGTTCGATGGGGACGACAATATGCTATTGACTGATGATTTTAAGGGGCAATGGGAAATTATATGGCAAGATTGGTCAACAAATCCTTTGACAAAACATGCTGTGGAGGATAAGAAAAGGAAAGTGGATTTGAAAAATAGGTACGATGATCTTTGGGATCATTGGTGGCAGAAAAATGAAGATGGAGAACATATGAAAAAGTGTGGTATGTTGAATTGGGTTTGTGATCATGCAAGGACTGCAATGCAATTATGGGAAAAGGAAAAGGAGCATATGTCGATTTCAAGAGGTATAAGGTTTCATGAACCGCAACATGAGTTCGTCGAAGGAGATGGAGAAACAATGGAAGTTGGTGGAAATAGTCATTTTTTTTTGAAAGATGGTCAAAAGGAGAAAGTTGATGTTGTAAATAAACGTTTGAAAGAGTTGAAATCAAATCAAGAAGGAGGTTCGTTGGATTATGGAAGAAGAATTAGTTCTCGATGGACAACGTATGAAGAGGCAAGGCATTATGAAGAGCGTAGTAGAAAGAGGTTGATGGACGAGTCTTTTCATTGTATAGAAGAAGGTTGTGTGAAATCTGCAAAGTTTGAGGAAGAAAGAAGGGGTTTTTTCCAAGGTCATTCTGAAAAATGCGATGAAAATAGGTATGAGGTTATGCAGAGTGAGATGGAATATAAGATGATTATTCAGGGCAATCATGAGAAATTTAGGAAACAATACAGAGAAGATATGAATCGTTTAATTCAAGCAAAGAACATTTGGGGTACTTTGTGGGCTTTTGAGTTGAATCGGATGCAGGTAGAGGACATACGTTCTTACGCCTATCAATGTGGAATATTGAGTTGTGATTGGTTGTCGGATGTAAAAGAAAATGCCAATCCCTTGGGATTATTACTGGATGAAGGATTTTCTGCGGCATCTGATTCTTTGAGGCAGAGATTTGTTGACAATGCTTTGAAGAGAATGGAAGGTCAAATGGATGATATGGTAGCTAGTGTCAATGGAGAGTTGTTGAGAAGAGGTGTAAATGGAAGTAGTAAGAATTTGAGAATCAGACGCATGTCATTACAATCTTTTCATAGTTTGATCCGGAGTAGTGAATCAATGAATGATCGATATCAATGGCAAGAGCAATTGATAAAAATCTATGATGTGAAACATTCATGGTTGAAGGCTGAGCTTAGTAAGGACATTCAAGATTTGATAGATGCTGATTGTCCTTTATTTTCTCCTGATGAAACTGCTGCATGTACCTATTGTCATAGAGGGACTTTTGTTTACAATGATGATGGTGAATATACTTATGCTCATGTGCCACAACCATGCATTGAGAATGAATGCGCAATGTGTCAAACATCATCAGCTAAGGAGAACAGGAACAAGTGGCATGGACGTGATGAAGGAGGTGAATTTGATTGGCAATCAATATATCCAGGAGAAGGTCAATTGGTTAGACCATACAATCGTAATACTCAGTTGTTGATTCCTGGACTACAGAGGAGTGGTAATGAAAGTGGAATTTGTCGTCACGATAGATTTACAAGATGCGGATGCTATAGGGACTATTCGTGGAATAGGAACTTGAAGAGAGGAGAAGTAAATGATGAAGCCAGACCAATGGTCTTGCTTCATAATTATAACTTTGACGGAAATATGAATTTTCAATTATATTCTTCTAGTGTTGGTTTGGGAAATGGGCCTGTTGTTTTTAGTGGTGAGTTGTTTCGACCTTATACAATTGATCCAAGTCTTGAAGTTGAGATGATTAAGGATAAGTTGGATGGTAGTGGCTCACCGCGTCGATGGGGAGAAGTGACTTTTGATCAAGATCTACTACGTGCCTGGGATCCTCGAGTAAATTGGGAAGCAGAAGGTCCAAGATTGAGAGGTTTTAATTTGAATTGGATTAGACCTCCAAATGAAGTTTATCTTCCAAATACTACAAGATATCCTTATAGACAAGGTGCGTTGAATGAAAATGTACGTCGAGGCAATGTTTATATGGATTTTCCAAGATGGAAAGATAATCCAAGCTTGTTGATTACTGATGATGATGATGACAATAGCATGCCAAAATCAATCAAATGGTTGGATAATGAAAAAACTTGTGCTATTATCACCGGTCAAATGGATCTTTTAGATCCATTAACAACATTGTTAGATCACTCACTTGCAAATAATGGAAATGTTCGTCGACTAGCTAGAGATATGTTGAACGCATACAATCCTGCCGTTCATGGGGTGCAAAGGTTGCTTCGATATCTTGCATCTATGACATCACAATTGCGAGAGATTTTAGCTGTAAATGCTACTTTTCGTAATCATTTTGCCATGCCAATAAAGCAAATGTATCATGGAGCATTGCACCAAGAAGCAAAAATCATGCGACATTATGCTCAGATGAGTAATCCAACAACTGCCATATATGTTGAGAATCATCAACGAGGCATTGCTGCTATTCAACGACACAATTTTCTTAAAGAACACGATGCATTTGAACGATTGTTACGAAAGGAAATAAGAGACGGAGCAGCAACAGGAACAAGTTTGATAGACATATTTAAATGCAGGACGGTGAATTATCTCATAATACAGCATTTATTGTATTGTTTGGAAATGGAAATGAAGAAGATGAATGATGCTTGTTATGCAATGCCTAACCATCCTAGTTGTCAGATTATTCGAAGAAAGGAGACATTGAATACAGAACGATTGATTTTACATATTGCATACATAAACTATGAAGACATTGAGTATTTTCGAAAATGTTATGCAAGAATTTACAGATGCAAATGTTTTTTGTGAAGAGATTAACAATGTTTGATTAGTTTGTTGGACATATTTGGATCATCACTTGGATTATTTTCTTGATATTTGCGTTTTCTTTGGTTACTTTTGCTGTTTGCTGTCCACCATGTTGAATCAAAATCTTTATTATATTGTTTGGTTGTTCCATTGAAAAGTTTGATGTGAGTTTCAATATTGATTTTATTGTTATGAGGTCTTGTAAGGACACTTTTTGAAAGATCTTTGATTGGGAATGCATGAATAAAAGATGGAAAATTTTTTAATTCTCCAATATCTTGATCATCATTGTTGATGTTGGTGGTGAATGAAGATGAAGGTTCAATCCATAGAAACTTTGCAGTTTTGTTTTCTTCATCAGTACCATGTCGCAAGAGAATTAAGGATCTTAATCTCTTTTGACGTTGAATGTAATACAATTGCTCCAAGATTTTCAAATGAAATCTTTTGTGTGTTGCTTTAAACAATGCTGCATATTCTTTATATAAACGACGATAGACCTCATATCGATTGTTATTTGGATGTGATTCATTGGGATTGTTATTATCATCATTAGTGATTTCTTGTTGAATATTTTTCATCCATATTTCAGGGCAAGTATCATCATCATCACCACCTTCAGGTCCAATGCTGTCAAGTGTTTCCCTCTCACCATCTTCTTTTGCACGGGATGTGTACAAATATGATGATGCAATTGGGCAAATTCCAATAGCTACAGATCCTGATCCTGAATTTGATCCAAGCTTGTTAGATTTTATCAATATTGATTCAATAATTGGCCTAAATGGATCAGAGGAGATTAATTCTTTGCATGGTGATGAAGACCAGTATGAGGAGGAGGAGGATGAGGAGGACGATGAGGAGGAGGAGGAGGACGAGGATACAGTTGAGGAAGAGGAGGATAAAGTTGAGGATGACATGGACTCCTTAATACATTTGCATTTTGATGAATGCAAAACAAATTTTGAAGGTTGTGTTGTCGAAGGAGAAAATGCAAATGAAGAACTGGATGTAATGGCATCAATATCATCTCTTCCCAAAATATCTTCATCTTCAACATTAACAACAGCGTCTTCACCAGTAGTAGCTATCTCAGATCCCTTATTGTCCATCTTGTCATCATCATCAACATCATCCCATGACGATGATGACAATGATGATGGTGATCGTGTAACAACAACAGGATATAATGCATCATCAGATTGCACAACTGCAGGCAACCAATCTATGACTTGGGTTTTGGGAACATTTGGAATAATGAAACCATCAAGGTATGGTTCAGTAAAGTTTGATAATCTTCTGAATTTTTTGTTTGTTGAGGAAATGCTCAAAGAATATGATAAGCAATGGCTTAGAATCCATTTGCTGCTAATCTTCCATTTATTGAACAATTGATGAAGGGATTGCATTGATTTGATATGTTTGGCTAATCGCAGCTTGACAATATAATCACTTTCATTCTTGATTTCTGATTTAATTTCAAAATTAATCTTGCGTGTTTTTTGTTTTTCCATCATTCCAAGACGAATTTTCTTGCCAAGTAAATCTTGAAAAGAAAGTGCATGATGAGGAGATTTGATGAAAAAAATTACTTCTGTTACCAAGTGTTTAGATTCATTATAATCTTCATCATAATTTTGCTGATTTGGATTTTTAATCAATGTATTTCCTATATTGATTGTTGTCATATTCCTTATTTTATAGTGAAGAAATGCCAGAGAAACGTGATTTGTTCACAACTGTACAAGAAACAACTGTCCTTAGTAATCGTTATGGCAATAATGAGGATAATCTGTTCATTCTTCCTAAAATACCAGCTACTGGTAAAGTAATGCATGAACCTGTTACAAATATTGTTAATTCAAAGCAAGCAAATCACAGATTTGCTCCACTTGGTCTTTGTATGGGAAAAGTTTTGAAGAAAGATGTTACACATTATCGTCCAATAGCACCTAAGAAACGACCAGCTTCAGAAGAATTTTGGTCTCCTGATGATAATAAAAGCAAAATTCCAAAGTGTTTGAGACGTACTGGTCCTGATGCAGAAATAGTTGATGATGAGACATATTATGGTTTCATTAAAGTTAATATGCCAATTTCACCAGATCGAGCAAAATATACAAAACCAGAATATTTCCAAAATAGTACAGGACGAATGTCTCAATGCAATGAGAAAGAAGAAACCAAAGTTGAAACAATAGAACATTTGCTGATTTTGACTGCCAAAGCTTTGTTATCCAGAATGAGGATGGTTGAATTTATTCCCGATACAGAGGTTGGACGATTCAAGGTTCTAATCAATGAACATTTGGGTCAAATGTCATGCGATGATAGAAATTGTGACACAGTACCTTTGGAGTATGATTCATCTTTTGTTTCAAGATATTCCAATTTATGTTTAGCATGCGGTATCAATGGTGTTGTTGATATTGAAGAATTATGTTGTCCAGATCATAATGGAAGTACAAATAAGCCTTTCATTAGGAGGAGTAGGTGTAGAGATAAGAGATCAACTAAGAATGCTCTTATTGGAGGCTTGTGTTTTCATTGTACTTTTTCTATGAGGATAAATCGAATGACTTTGATTGCAACAGATAAGGGAGGTATTGAGCAATTCTGCAACAACAAAGCCTTTTGTCGATGTTCAAGATCTCATTATTTTCAAAAGATGATGCTTTTAGGAGCGTTATCTTTGAATCATTCTCTGTATGCACCAATGATAATCAACAAAGCACTTACAGAAATGATTGAAATGGCTTTCAATAATTTGTATCAATCAAAGCGGCGTGGAAAACATTCATGGGAATATCATGCTTATGTTAGTCTGATTGCAAAGAACTTGATTGGACACTTTGCGTCTTGTCAAAGTCGTGCTTCTCAATGGTTTATCATCATTATGCATAGTCTGGCAGAAGGATTATGGGATCCCAATTATGAACAGTTTCTTGACAAGATGAACGAGGAGGCTATAAAAAGAACATCAGATTGTTCCATATGTTGTAGTCCAATGACATTTGAAAACCTTTTTCGTATTGGAAGTAGTCAATTGCCTTATCATATGCAAGTTTCTGGTGGACTAAGTGTAGTTAAGAAATATTATTATGAGTTTTACAAATGAACATTAAAGTTTAATAAAAGTTATGCTTAAAGTTCAATAGAATGGGATAATGGTCCTGAACGATTTCGCTTGTTATTATTGTTATTGATCTGCATCATCATGTTATCAGCAGCAGCAGCACCAGGAGCAGCAGCGTCAGCAGCGGCAGCAGCACTGACAGCATTGATTTCTTTTTCAATTAATCTTTGTGTGCTAAATTGGAATGCAGCATCATTGTTAGTATGTTGTTCAAGCTGTTCTTCTTGAAAATATTCTTGTTGCTGTTGTTGTTGTTGTTGTTGTTGTTGTCGAATATGTTCAACAGATTGTTGAGCAACTGATGCAATCATTGATTGGTCAATAATTGTTGTACTGGCATCAATTTGTTGTTGTTGTTGTTGTTGTTGTTGTTGTTGTTGTTGTTGTTGTAGTTTTTCTTCCTCGGTTTGATAGTTTTGCTTGTTTAACAGGAGTATTGTTGGTGATGTCTTCTTCAAGTGGAGGTGGTGGTGATGGACGTTTGCGATTGACTTTGGTTTTGGATGATGATTTGTTATTCGTCTTGTTGGCTGGCTTGTTGGTGTTGGTTGTTTGAACAATCATACTATTTTCATTTATCTCCTCAGGATTTATGTCTTCAAAATCAATTTCATCAATCTCGTCAGAAGACGAGGAGAAGGTAACAAAGGTTGGGACTTGATTTTCTTTATCCTCCCCCATTGTTATTTCAGGCTGATGACGATGATGATGCTGGTCTTGTGTTGCAAAGATTAGATCTTGAGATGACATGATTGCTGGGCAAAGAGGTAATTGTTTGGCACTATTCATGTATTGTAAGTTTTCCATTTGAAGTGATCTCAGGATTTTGTTGTCCAATGTTCCATCATCTTTTGCAAGACAAATGGCTTGGTTGCTGTCAATGGGCATTTCAATAGGTTCTCCAAATGCTAATGGCAGGTTCTTTGTTAAGATATTGGAATTTCTATTAGAATATTCCAATAGTGCAAACAATGCAGGGGCAATCAGGAGTATCGTGTCACCATCTACTAGTTTTTGACTACAAACTCGTTGCAATGCTGCAGAGAGCTGAAATGTTGCAGCCAAGTAATGAACTCGAGATTCTGGCTTGGAAGCTTGGATAAATCTTTGTCGGAAATTCTCAATTCCTTTGTCATTGCAGATTTGCAAAGTCACAATCATACTGTCTTCAGTATCTGCATGTTTGTTGGCAGGATTCTTGAATGTCAGCAATGAACAACGAAATGATTGTCCATGGTTTCTGTTCAGTTGATGTTCTTTTCTAAGATCTAACACTGTCTTGACATGGTCTGGAGTTATTGGTACGGCACAACCCACAAACCAACCAATTGCTGCAAGTTTGTCATGTAATTTCTTCCTTAGTTTATTCCACTGAGATGGAGTGATGTTGTTGTTGTTCTTGTGCAAGAGATCTTCTTCTTTAAGACAGTAGGTTGCTTCACTTAACAATGTCTTTGCACAATCTTGAAGGTGACCTTTCATCTCTTTAAATTTTGCAATGTTGAGTTTGAATGTTCTTTCTCGTTGTTCTTGTCCAATTTCTCCATCCTGCCGGGTATGGATCTTGTATTCGTTTATTCCAATCCTCACTGTTTTTCCTTCTATTTCTCGTTTGTACTCTGCATCCGTTGGTTGAAAGGAAATCCATTTGAATATTTCCAATTCAAACTTCTTATGAGTCCAACCTCCAGTACTAATAGGCACTTGTGGACTAGTCCAAAAGGTATCTTGATCAATTTGTTGATATTCTCCTTTTTGATCGTTTGAAGAAGCCATTCTGCTTGATGTTTCTTCTTCAACTGCTGGATGCAACTGAGTGCCTAAAATCATATTCACGAAGTTATTTATAATGCTGCTTTCTTTTGTCTTCTAATTCGCTTGGCTAATTCGCTTGGCTAATTCACCTAGCTAATTCACCTAGCTAATTCACCTAGCTAATTCGCCTAGCTAATTCGCTTGGCTAATTCGCTTGGCTAATTCGCTTGGCTAATTCGCTTATTTAAATTTGAACACTATAAAAGAACTGATGTGATGAAGGAAAGTCACTCATTCTCAAGTGATCCTCAGAGAGAGAGAGTAGCCGATCATCTGAAGTATACTATCTTACTTCAGATTCTAATTCAAGAACCAATACAAGAACAAGAAGAAAAAAGTCACTGGTGAGTTTCTATTTAAAAGTCTCTCTGTCTCTGTCTCTTAGTCTGTTGATTTAGTATCATCATCATCATAATCATGAGTAACCATAACAATGGTTTTAAAATTGGTTGTAATTATTGCGCATGGAGTGGAGGTACGGTAACACAATTACGTTCACATTGTGCTCGATATCATCCTCAACAGCAGCAAAGATGGACAACTGAGAAGAAACAAAGAAAGAATCAAGGTTGGAAGTGTGTTCATGATGATTGTACACATGTAGCACCATCACGAGCTAAATTGAGAGAACATGAAAAGGTTATGCATAAGACTTGCAACGAATGCAATCGAGTTTTCTTAACAGTACCTCAATTGAAGAATCATGTGGAGAATGTTCATAAGAAAGTTATTATGCATCAATGTCCTTTATGCAATGAACAATTTGAAAGTAAATGGCTCTTAAAAGAGCACCAACGTAATCAACATGCAAAGTATGTTTGCCCATATTGTGCTCTTGGGAATAATAAATTTATGACAGAAGCTGATTTTAATCGTCACAATGCCATTGTTCATAAACCAGAGAATCAATGTTCTTTTTGCGGTCAAGGATTTTCATGTTCCAATAAGCTACATCAACATATTATTTCAACTCATTATGACTATCCATGTTATTACTGTGGAGCTGGATATCCAACTCAAAAGCAGTTGTATGAACATCAAACAAAACATTGCTTCAAAAGTTTTAAATGTAAACATTGTGAAGAAAGTTTCGATGATTTGATTTCTTGTCAACGTCATGAAATGCGACAGCATGGAAAATTTGGGATATCTCTTGAAGCAACGCCTACTGTAAGATCAATCCATATGTTTACGAATTATTTGAAACATGAAGCTCAACCTTGGATTAATGATGTAGACAATACTATTAGCAAACAACCGTATTATTTTGATTCTGTTATGAGAGTTGTCAATCAAACAAAGCGAACTTTACAAGGTCGTGGAGTCGATACAGAAAATCTTGATATGAACAATCACATTATAAGACATTCTGTACGATCAGTTCGAACATCAACCATAGAAGGGATAAAAAAGGCCTACTTAGATCATGCATCAGAAATGATGACTCATTCTCAAAGGACTGAAGACAGAGATATGTTAACTTATAACATTCATTTGTTGTCAAAGATTCCATTTGAGGAACAAATAGAAGAAATCTTAAATTCTATTTATACAGAAAATGAACATAATCTTCCATACAAAATAAGCTTGATGTTTGCATTTATGCTGTTTACTCCAAGCACAGGAAGGGTTGGATATTGGCATGCAAATAGTCATTTAAGTCATGATCGACGAGAGAATGATCGAGACCTTTTGCAGCAAAGAGATAATGTATGGAACATAACATGTCAAGCAGACATGACTAAATGTATTAGTGATGTACAAAATAATGATTTTTTTACTTTGATGAGAAATGCATTGGATGATTCAAATTCAGTAATCTTACGTTGCACAAACGTACGAATTCAAATATTCCCTACTGCTGATAATGCCATAGGAAGAGGACGTAATGTTGACCATGACGAGGATGACGAAGAGGAAGATGGTGATGATGATGATGAGATAATGGATGATGATTATGATGATTGTGATGATGATGATTATCGTCGTGATAACATCATTGAAGAACAGGAAGAACAATTGGAAGTAAATGATGATGATGGTGATGAAAATAGTCGTGATGTAATGATGCTGGATAATAATGAAGAAATGGACGAAGGGGAACGATCGAAAGAAATTATTAAAAATTTTTTGCATCGAAAATCCAATAAGAAATACATTTGGAGCAATAAAGGAATAAGATCAAATCATCGTAAAATCATAGACACAAAATGTTTTTTTCATTGCATAGCTGTTCAAGAATTGATATATGAAGGAAATCATGGAATCAATGAATTTTTCTCTGTCAATAGAAATGAAGAGATTAAAGAAAAGAGTAATGAATTATTTGAATTGTATGCAAAAACCTTTAATTTGTCAAGTGTTGACAAGACTTTGTTTAATGGAGTGCATTTTAAACTGATTCCTCAACTTGAACATTTGTATGGATATAGAGTGAATGTTTACACAATAGATACGATATATGATCCAGAATTGAAAACAAGCAAAATTCACTTTGATATGGCTGCTATGAGCAAGACAAGGTTTGTTTACAATGCACGGAAACGAATGGATTTGATATTTTTTGATAATCATTATTATCTACTTTTGGATAAAGATGCAATATTGAATAATCGATTTATGTGTTTCAAATGTGGTATTGAATTTGGGAAATTGACTAATTTACAGCGTCATACAAGGGAATCCTGTTTGTTGTTGAAGCCGAAAGAACAATATGCCTCAGGAGCTGTTGCATCATCTCAACTTTTGCTAGAACGTATGAAAAGTTTATTTTCTATTCCTGATAACATATTGAAACCATTAGAATATAGTCATGAAGAAACTGAGAAAGGAATGTTGACAAGAGAGGGAAATGAAAGTTACTTTACCAATAAGTTTGCAACGTATGACTTTGAAAGTAAATTATGTAAAACAACAATGGAAGAAATTCGACAGCGTAGATTGAATTATATGCAAGACTTGTATGGAAATGAAAATGATGGTGTAATTGAAGAATTTACAATTGCTGAAGAAATGGAACAAGAGGCTATTGATCATTACATCAATGAATCATTGGTATATGATGATGAAGGTAATCAAGTGACTGGTAGAGAATTCATTGAGTTGTATGGTAATGAGGATTATATTTTGGAAAATATACCCATTTCTTATGTGGTTGCATATAACTTTGGAACGAATCAAGTTGAAGAATGTAATTTCATAGAAAACAATCAATCAAGTACTTATAGATGCAATGTCATAGACAATCAAGTTGCTGTTACACGTTCAAATGAAAATCCAAAAGAATTAATATCAGCATTCTATAATGATTTGAAAGAAATATCAATGGTTTATAGAAAAGAAAACTTAACTGATTATGAAGATTTGATAGGATATTTGAAAGAATGGTTTGATGAACGAGGTTTGATATTGAACATAGATTTGCCAACTGATGACATTTGGAACAATGATAATATCATATTTGACGATGATGATGAATTAATGAATAATAATCTTAAAACGAATAGAATGGAAATTGTATATCCAAAAGAAGATGATACTACCGATGGTGATGGTCATCCATCGCCAGATGGTGCAATCACATTGAATATCAACGAATTAGCATTTGATGGTAAAACAATGGTAAAAAGTCTTAGCGAAGAAATAAAGTTGATGAGGGATTTCAAGAGATTCTTGGAAATGCTTGTTGTTGTTGGATACAATAGTGGAAAATATGACATTCCCTTGATAAAGCCCTATCTGTTTCATGAGATATTCGTTGTTGATGGTCATCCAACAGATAGTAATCATTTTCACATGATAAAAAAGGGCTCTTCTTATATTGGAATTCAAGTTATAAATATGACAACACCTGGATGTTTTGGATTCATGTTGAAAGACATGCGAGAATTTACAGGTCCAGGAGGAAACTTGCGTTCTTTTATGAAAGCTTTCAAGAATGATGATGATGAGCAGGATGATCATCATCAAGATGATCTTGATCCAGATGAAGAGAAGATAAAAGGAAAATTCTTTTGGCCATATGAATGGCTAACTAGTTATCAACAGTTATTTACAACAACAAGCATTCCACCATATGATGCATTTTGGAGCAGATTGAAAGACGAAAATGTCTTGGAAGAAGAAATAAATGATTATGTTAAAAAAAAGAATTTATTTCATCTATCAAAAGAAGAATTAATGCAGAGGTGTGATAGACCAATGTCTGGTGAAGAATATTATGAATTGATTAAACGAACTTGGACTAGGAAAGGTTGGCAAAACATGTTGGATTATCTGCTGTTTTATAATGAAATGGACGTACGACCATTTCTTAAGTCAATATCAGTTTATTTGAAGGCATTATTTCAACATAAGGTCAATCCATTATTTTCTTGCTACTCACTACCTGGTGTAGCAAAGAAAATTTTATCCACTTATATGCCACCTGGAACAATATACCACATAGACAATGAAGATGTTTTTAAGCTTCTTCGCAAGGCAGAGGTTGGTGGTCAATCAATTGTTATGATGCGTGAAAACCCGGAAACACATCCATATATCGTTGGTTATGATGCATGTAGTTTGTATTTGTCAAGTTTTGCAAAGAACCATTTTATTGGACGTCCAACATTGTATACAAAATTTGATGAAAGTTGTCCTTTATTAAAAAAGAATGAATTGGAACCGACTAATAAGTGGAATAAGAGAAAGAAGGATAGTATACAACGAAGACGACGTCAAAGTAGTAAAATTGCCAATGAATACTTTGATACTATTCAAGCAGTTGATTATCCAGAAAAATTAATTGTTCGTGAATGGAGATTTGCACTTTCTGCAAAAGAAAAAAAGTATGTTAAGCAAAGATATGAAGAATTGGGAATAGGATTAAATGCACCAAATTCATTCCTAGTAGATGGATTTCTGCAAGATGAAAGGACAATATTTGAATTTGATGGATGTTTTTATCATGCTTGTGAAAAGACAGATTTTTGCAGGAAGATGACAAATGGAAATAAGTACTCTCGATATATCAGGAAAAAGAAAGATGGTAGTGGCAAGATAATATTTGAGAAAGTTAATCTAACTAGCGAGCAAATTAGATCCTTGGATAAAATTCGTGATGAGGTTTTGTCTTCATCTTCTCGTGGCTATCGAATTAGACGAGTAAAAGAATGTGATTGGAATCTCATAAAAGCATCAAATTCCAAATATAAAGAATGTATTCAAAAATTTCAAGACTATGAATCGAAAATGATAATGTGGAATGACAATCATTCTTTGGTTACGGTAAATTTTACTTTGAATCAAATATTGAAGGGTGAAGTTGATGGAATTGTATTTGTCGATATATACACTCCTGATGAATTGAAAGAGCGTTATAGACAATTTGCACCGATAATTAAGCATGCTGTTGTGAAGATGAAAGATATTGGCTGGTATATGCAAGGAGTAGCTGCTAAATTAGATGTTAAATTTCCTGAAGGAGGTAGACGAATGGTGATTGATTCGTATTTTGGTGAAAATGTTGGAATGACTTGTGAATCTATTCGTCAATTAGTTTCAATGGGATTGAATGTTACAGATATTCATTCTTTTATTCGTTATGAATCATTTCCAATTTTTAAACCTTTTGTCGATCGAATTACTCGTTTGCGAATGCAAGGTGATACTGATCCTAGTAAAGCAATCATTGCAACAATGGCTAAGCTGCTGGGAAATTCAGCATTTGGTTCTTGCATAACAAATGTAGAGAAACATAGAGAAATTAAGATGGTTGTTACTCAACCCCGAGGACGTCCAGGAGGTCCAGGAAGAACGAAACGTCAATTGATGAGAGAACTGGCAAGCCGACAAAAGTTTAAAGGATATGAAGTAGTCAATCCAAACGTATTGGAAGTTTCCAATGAAAAGGATGTGATATTATATACTCAACTACGACAAATTTCAAATGTTATTTTTGATGGATCAAAGAATACAATGCGTATTTTCATAGACTTTTGCTTTTCAGTCTTAGAAAAGGGATCATATTATTTCATGAGTACGGATACGGATAGTATTTATATTGCTTTTAAGAATGGACCAAAATTTGAAGACAATGTTGATCCTAATAAATGGACATATTATCAAAAAGAGAAGCACAAATATTTTGTTACACCAACTGCGAAATATGGAGAAAGAACACCTGGTTTATTCAAAATTGAAGCAACAGGAACTAACATGGTTGCATTGTGTGCAAAATCTTATGTTGTATATAATGAAGATGCTAATGGATGCATTGAAAATGACAAAGTAAAATTTTCATGCAAAGGAGTTCAAAAAGGAGAAATGTATAAGTTAGCAGATCGATTGAGGCAACAAGAGAGAGAAGATCATGATGATGATGATGATGATGATGATGATCATGGCGGCACATATAAAAGCATATTCAAAATTTATCAAGATGATTTGCATAAGGGTCAAACTCATATGATTACCAACAGAGGAATGAAACGTACAAATGATGTATTTACAAATTATGAACAAGAGAAAAAGTGTAGTACATCATTTTATTGTAAAAGATTGGTATTGGATGATGGTATTCATACAATTCCGTTAAACATTTAAAGACAACTGTTATGATTGCAAGTACTTCATTAGAAATGATGATGATTATTCAATAAGTTGGATAAAGATACATCATTCTATCATATCTTAATCATAGATTATTGACGTGGTCGTGGTACTATTCAACAGCAAGGAAGAATATCAACAATATGTTGAAATCTACGAAGAATAAAAATTCAAGTGATCGACATGCTGTTCTTTGTAAAAAAACTCCTCCAAATGTAAAAACAACATCAAGCATAAATGCTCCAAAGGCTCCAAAGAAAAAAAAGAAACAAACAACTGCTCCTAGTTACAAAACTCCAGAAAAGGATGAATATGATCCTTTGAAAATGTTACAAATGTTTCATGGGTTTTTCAAGTCTCGACCTGATGCAGCCAGTGATCTTCTCGATGTCATGCAACTGATGAATCCTCATCAACACAATGCACTTGCAATGATAAAGCATGAGCTCTCACAATCACAAAGTCATTATCAAACACTTGCAAACATCAGTCGAAATCTCATGATGGATGCAACCAAGAAGGACAGTGATGATTGCCCTGCACCTGCTCATGCTGCTCCCCCACCCCTTCCTCGTCAAAAGTATCAAGTCTATCCAATTCATAACTTTGAAGTTTGGACAAAGAATGCAGCAGGAGCTTACAAAATTGCACCAATGATTTTGGATCGTGGAAGTCATGAGAATATCATTGGAGTACATTGGCTGTGGAACAAGCGATTCCTTGGAAAACAAATTTGGCTTCAATGCAAGACTGATGATAGAAAATTTTTTGGCAAAAAACTTGAGGATCCTGTGACTAAATTCATGGAAGATGTCATTGGCCAACGACAACCTGAAAAATCAGAATGTTGGAGTGCAATATCTGCTTTGAAAAATGTTGAGTTGATCAATGAAGCCAGTAGTAGTAGTACTACGATTCAATTGTTGATGGCTGATTCTCATACAAAAAGTGGTTCCATCATTAAAGATGATCGTGAAAGTTTGAAAAGATTCCAACAAAAAATGAGTGAAATAGATGATGAAGAAGAAGAACAACAAGAGGAACAGGAAGAGGATGATGAAATTGAGGAAAAAGAATGGAATTGTCGCAGAAGAAGAGTTGCATCATCAAAGAAAAGTTTCAAAGAAGAGCATCGTTATTGTTGTTTAACAACTGATGATGATGATGATGATGATGATGATGATGATGATGATGATGATGATGATGATGATGATGATGATGATGATCATGATGATGATGGTAATCATGATGATGATGATGATGATTGTGATGGTGATCATCATGAGAAGGATGGTGGTAGTGGTGGTGGTCCTCATGATGATGATGATGAAAAAGACAATGAATGAACAATTAATGTCAAAAACACTTATTAAATACCATTCATTATTTTGTTTTGTTGTAGTGATGATTATGATGATGATGATGATGATGATGATGATGACATGACTTGCCCCTTATCTTCTTGTACATCTGAATTGAAGTTGATAATTTTCATAAAGCAAAGAAAAGCACCATTTGTTCAATGTTCTCCTTTTAGAACAAGACAACAAAGGACAAAGAATAAAGTATATTATTCATTTGATTGGTTGCATATTCTTGGATCAAAGTCACATGTATTTTCGATAAAGAAAGTGCTCTTGGACGCTACTAAACAAGGACTCAAGAGTCAAATAAGTCATTTGACTAAACTACATTGTCCTAATTGTATTCATCGTCAGTACTGCTACAAAGGATTAGAGATCTTCGATTACAAGACAAAACAAAGATTGATTCATTGGTCTTTTAAGTTACAAGAAGAATTACTAATACAATTCATCATTAATTTGTTGAAAAAAGAATTTCAACAACAAGAGCAAGAGCAAGATGACAACTTGTGAGGGTAAGTAAGAAATGCCTTTAGTACTAATAGATGATGATAGTAAGATTAGTACTAGTAGGATGGAAACAATTATTCTCAAATTTACATGCCCTTGCAATATGGAAGTATATAGTTTTGAAGTTCTTCATCAACTATTCAATTCAACGCAAATGTATGAAGATTATTTTCCCATGTTAAGGGGAGATGCTTATCAAGTGGGTAATGTTGCTTTTGGTTATCAAGAGCTTACTGTTAGGAATTGTATTATAATCCTAGAAGTAGAATTGCGAATTCTGTATGAATTATTGACAATGAAACTATTGACAAGAAATGAATGTTTGGAGAGATGTCAAAGTAATAAAATAACAATGTCAAATGCTGAAATTGTATTACGTTTGTCGAATTATTGGCGGGATAAATGCATAGAGAAAGCAAGTTTGGCAAAAGGAAGCACAGAATATTGGATGCTATTGAATGACAAAGAAACAAATGATGATATAGAAGATTTATTGGAAGAACAAATGTACAAGAATTCTCCTCACATCATTGACAATTCATCAAAAATTTTAAATGGAAGTGGTAAATTAGATACAATTTACAAAACATCAAGTATGAAACAAGAAATTTCCAATACTTGTATATCTTGCAATACGATAATTTCACCACGATGCTATATATGTGATTTGACTGATAATCATCTATCGTCATCGGAAATCTTAGAACCTGCTCGGGGATATTCATGTCATAGATATGCAGTTAATAGTGGATTATTTAGTGATTACTATTTGTTCAAGATAGAGGTGATCAATAAAGGTACGCAATTAAATCGTTTGAAGAATAGTTTGAAAGGCGTTTTGGTTACAAAAGAAGGTCAAGTCTTAAACAGTACCATTTGTCAAAATACCAACTTTAGGAGAATGTATCTTGGAAAAAGTTATATTCTATTGGATGCTGATCTGTTAGAAGCAAAACCTGCAAAACTACCTAATTGGACAATGGAAACATTAAATAGACATAAGAAAACAGCAAAAAAATCTCGCAAACGACGTCGTCAATTTCAACAACAACAACAACAACAAGAAGAAGATGAGGATGATGATGAAATGATAATGAGAGGAGAACAAACAAAACATCAGCGTATTGTTAAACGCCAGGACGATTTTATAACAACAAACTTAGATTTGACAGATTTAACAAATATGATATTTGCACATCAAGAACAATAATAATAAAGACAATGGTGGTAATCATCAACATTTTTTCTTTTTTTTGTATTTAGCTCTTGCATTGGATTTGATGTCTACTGATGCAAATTTTCCAAAGAATGGAAAAGATGTTGATGATTACGCCGAAGGATGGATAGAAAAGTTGGCCTTAACAAATCAACCAATTCCAATTCCTGAACATATATACAATTTGTCTGGAGGTGTTAGTTTACCTGTTCAAATGGAGAATAAATTAAAGAGTGAAGCACCAAAGAAACCCAAAGTTTCATTTGCACCAGGAGACAATGAAGACGAAAAAGAGAGGGTGCGACAGGAGGCGGAAAAACAATTTGAACGAGCACGTAATGAACATATACGTAATGTTGCACATGCAATGCAAAGAGCACGAGAAGATGAAATTCAACAAGGGAAATTTGGTTTGAAGAATGCAATTATGGAAATTTTGCAAAATTCCAACGAACAAGAAGAAGGTGGTAATCCTTTACCAAATTCATTAATAACAAAAATGCATTATGATCGATTGAAGAAGAAGAACAATCAACAAACTGATAAAAATAGCAAAGAAAAAACAAAGAGAAAAATGCCTCCAAAGAAAAATACAATACCAACAAAGAAAAGAAAAGGAACAAAGAAAAAGAATCCCTTCATAGACGATGAGGCTGAAGAAGATGATGATGATAATACAATCATTGAACAAGAACAAGAACTCGAAGAAGAAGCGGCCTCTTCTCCATCAGATCCTCCTGTGTATTTGTCTCCATATACTAGTAGTAGTGGTGAAGATGATGATGATGATGATGGCAATGATGAAATAGAAAAATCTATTCCAGACAAGAATGTTGTATCAGGAGCACATAATGGTAAAAGTAATGGTAAGTACAAATATCTTTCAGTTGAAATTGCAATCATGCCTTTGTTGGATGAAACTAAATTATTCTCTTGTTTTTTGTCTGGAAATGGCTGTTCTAGTACTGATGATAATACAATTACTAGTAAAGCAATCAAATACAAAGATTTACGTAAGTTAGTAATAGCAAGTGACAACATAATTGAAGAATCAAAAGGAAGATGTTTGTATGGTGGTGGTCGTCATGGTCAAACAAGACAAAAGAAACGAAAACGAATGAATGATAACGATGATCACGATGATCAGGATGATGATGATGAAAAGAAAGAATTGGCAACACAAGCAAAACATGCAAAATTGTTTGAATATTATAATTTGTATAAACAATATGAAGGAGAACGATTACGTCACCAATTAAAAGCTAATAATCCATTGAAAACAATGAATCAAAATGATTTTTATAACATTAAATCATATTTTGATGATTACAAGAATGGCCTTATAAAAGATGCAGGGAAAACTTATGATTTACGATTAAAAGTTCCTTTTTCCTGTTTGATTGTTGGCAAGTCAAAAAGTGGAAAAACAACATTATTATTAGACATTTTAAGTCAATGGAGAAGCTATACAACAGACGAAAATGGAGAATATGAAAAAAGGATTTTTTGGATATATGGAACTGAAAATGGAAAAGATTTTCACAAACTCAATGAAATTATCCATACTAACTACAAGACTTATGGTGAAGATGTAAAAATACCAAAAATTGAATATTTCAAGGGTGATCTGAAGAATGCAGCAGTTATAGAGAGAATAACTAGTATTCCAGAGAAGTCAATTGTTATTCTTGACGACTTGATGACAGAGATGGTCAAGTCAGAATCCATCTCAAATGTACTAACTCGAGAATCTCATCATAAAAAATGGAATGTGTTCTTATTATGGCAAGATATGTATCCTCAGCAACAATTTGCCAAGACGATTAGTTTACAATGTGACTACAAATACATTTTTAGAGATCCACCTCGTCAAGATCGTTTACGCACACTTTGTTTACAAATGTTTCCAAATGGTAGTGAAGGACGTGATATGTTCAAGAAAATATGGAATTTTTTCACAAGATCATCTCCAGAAGATTATCCTTATATCCGAATTAACTTGCGACCAGATTCTCCACATTCTTTGTTAATAATGGCCAATGATCTAATTCGAGATAAAAAAAGTGCAAAATTTGGTATATTCAATAAACCAATAAAATTATTTACTTTTTAATTAGATGCTAATGATGAGGAAGATGGTCATGAACAAGATGAAGATCAAGATGAAGCATATCCTTCTGACAATCCTGCTAGTATGAGTGATAAACAGCTGTTGGCCTTGGAGAAAAAATATGCATATTTGTATGAACGAGTTTTTCCAATAGGACTAGGATCAATTGGAATATATCGAAGACAAGGATTTTTTGATGAAGTTCTTAGGCGAGAACTTAGTGACAAGCTAAATACTTATGGAAAAGTATGGCCATGGCTTTTATCTACTAGTTGTGGAGATAATAAACAAGATTACCAATCATCCTTTTCGGATTATGATGATGATGAAGAAGATGATGATTATGATTGACTGATTGATTGACTGACTTATTGATGTGTCTGATATGGTAAGTTTGATGTACCTTAACAAACACTGTTGGTTATATTATCTATGTATATTGTTGTTATGCACTTGTAGTAGTAGTAGTAGTACAGGAATTAATGATAGAACGATAGAATGGGATTGTTGGTAAATTCTTTGTCATCTTCTTATTCAAGACCATATTGTTTTGGTCAAAAGTCTACTACTAATGGATTAAAAGGAGGAAGATTCAAAAGAAAAGAAAAATCTTCTTTACTGAAACAATTGCTCATTAAAGCTAATTTGAAAAGACAACATAAAAAAAAGTTCTTCTTGGGTCGTGGAGATGATGATGATGATGATGATGATCATAAAAAGAAGAAGAAAAGAAACAATAGCCCATT
The DNA here is from genome assembly GCA_964019985.1 of Aurelia sp. 4 Dawson et al 2005. Lineage (NCBI taxonomy): Eukaryota > Metazoa > Cnidaria > Scyphozoa > Semaeostomeae > Ulmaridae > Aurelia > Aurelia sp. 4 Dawson et al 2005. The sequence goes on along the minus strand of OZ026500.1, from coordinate 9,305,791 downwards.
GAGTCCAGTTAGTCCGCACGCTTTAGATGATCATCAATTTTATGTATTGGATAATTTTCAATTTCCTCTACAACAACAACAACAACAACGAAGATTAAGTGATGCCGGTAGCAATGCTAGTAGTAGTAGGAGCAGCAGCAGCAGCAGTAGTTGGCCAAGTCCTGGAAGTAGTATTGCAGGCATATATGGATCATACATTGGATCTTCACCAGAAGCATCATCAGTGGCTCAATTGTCCCCATTATCATCAGTTGCTCAATTGTCGCCACTATCGTCCGTTGATAGTGTCTTACAAAATGGTTCTATTATTACGCATCCTCCAAGTAATGAAACAATATCTTCTCTTGGAGACAATGAAGCAGTGGATGGAACTTATAGTCCAGAAGGAGCAGCATCATCATTATCATCAGCTTCTAATGTTAGCCCTCGTAATTATAACTTACGACCAAAAACACCTCCAACTCCAGGTCATCTCCTTGTTGCTTTCCGAGCTTCTCAACCATCTCAACAATCATCATCATCACCCTCAGGATCTCCACAACAACAACAAGAACAACAACAACAAATGGGTTCACCAGTTAATATTCCTATGGCTGTAAGACCTATTCCAATTCAAGTACAACGAGGTCAATTCAGACCTTCGTCTACAGCTCAAGAAATAATAGCAGCAACATCATCAGGACCTTCAGGAGTTGGTGGATTAGTCCTTCCTTCTATGGCTCCACCAGCAGCAACAGGACCAACAGCAGCAGCAGGACCATCAGGGGTAGGTCAACAAATAGCCATTAGTCCACAACTTATAAGTCCAATACAAAGTATAAGTCCCCTACCAGAAAGCCCACAAATGTTTCAGGTAGCAGCACCACCACAAGGACCAGCACAATATGTTCCACCAGTAGTTGTTCCAGTACCCCAACAACAACAAGTACAACCTCCAAGACAACCCCCAAGACAACCTCCAAGACAACGGGGAAGACAAGGCAGAGTCCAAAGAGTACGAGCAAGACCAGTTCCAGGTCATAATTTCTATAATAGTCATTTCATCAGAGCATTACCAAATCTAACTGCTCAAAAACGAAAACAAGTACTTCAAGCTGCAATTCCTCAACGAAAAAGAATATTATTGAATTATTATAGAGATAATAATTTAAGAATTCCTGCTATGATGCATTCTCCTGCACCTGGGTTTGCACCATTAGTACCTGGATCTCCAGTTGTTACACCACCACCAGCACCAGCAGGAATACCACCAGCAATGTCTCCAGATAATGATTTTACACCGCCTCGACCACCTCCGCCTCAACCACGATTAAGACGTCAAGCTCCTCCTATTCCATTTCCTCAAATTCCAAACATAGATAATATGGATGATGATGATGTTGATGATATAGATTTGTTATTTCAAAATAGGAATAGAGCTCAAATCAGAGGTAGTTTACGAGAAATCCTCGACACTTATTGTGCAAGTGATAAGTCTCAAGCAGATATGCGAATTTTTAACAGAGACTATTTGAACAGTGTCAGTGATATATGTAACAATAACATATAATTATCAGAGGAGACCTAAGAATAATCAAATATCAAAATGCAGAAGCCAACTGGATATGGCATGCCTGATCTTAGGCTAAGAATTATTCATGGAACGAGATTTGGAGGTATAAAGGGTTATGGTATTGGATGGAGAGCTCAAAAGCATTCAATGATTCGACACCAAAAAGGTCCAAGTGAAGAACAAGAAGTTGGTAATGGAGGAGGAGGAGGACATCGAAGAAGACGAGGACGAGGAGGATTAGTTTCTATTCATGGGAACATAGAAGCAATAACAACAAAAGGAGAAAGAAGAAGAAGAAGAAAAATGCATCACAAGAAGAAGAATGGTCAATCTCATAGATTTACTCATAATTCAGTTGTTGATGTTGCACCAACTGAAACAATGCATGGTCTTGTAGGATACAGAGATAGAGTTGATCGTAATAGGAGAACTCAACAGCCTTTAACAAAAATATATGCAAATCTTGGTCGTCATAGAACAAGCAAACAATTGGCAATTGGATCTGGCACACCTCGAACCTACGTGAATTCTCGGGAATTTGAATCAAATTATCTTGGACATATAAACAGAGGTCACTGAAATAATATAGATGATATCATTGATCATACATACATATCTTAATCCTATATTTGACCAAGATTAGTGAAGATTACACATTAGTGCAATGTCATATGATTGCGGTGTTTGTGCGGTAACATATTGCCTTTCTTTTTGGTGTTGGATTCCTTTGGGAGGACCAGGCAGTAGTTGTTGCAAATTATCTTCTTTTTCATCATTGTTGTTGAGTTTTCTTGTTATTCCATTAATTACCATCACCATCATTGGAAAACAAATGATTGCAAGAACCAGAAGAAGAAATGAAATGTGTTGTTAGATGCAAAGATTGTAAGAAAAGATTGTTACAAGAAGAAGATAAAAAGAAATCAAATTCAAAAGACTTAGAAAAATTAAGAGGAGGGAAAAAAAAGAAGAGACATAACAACAAGAACAAGAACAAACAAGTATCATTCAAGACAAAATCTGGTAAAGTTGTTTCTTTTACACGAAAAAACTAACCAGAAAGATGGGTCGTGGAATCAATGGAGATCCTCTAAAGACCGTGAATGGTAATTGGTATGTTTCAAGTGTTCAGTTAAAACGACCAGGCTTTGGACGGCGAGAAAGAAGACGTCCAATGGTCATGGGTGGTAATCCAAAAGTCAGATCAACATTCAACTACACAACATTTGTTCAATTCACCAAATTTGGACCATTTCCACGAACATGCAGAGCAATCTACAAATTAAAGAACATGTCCAAACCTGAATATACAACAAGATAACTGTCTGCAATTCAACAAGTGATAACATAAACATTTATATAATCCAGTAGTATGTGTTAGTAATCAGTAGTTATTTAGTAGTTACTGATGTATGAGTATTATGATGATGATGGACAGTTAGTTGTTGAAGAAGAAGAATGGCTTTTCCTTCGGAACAATCTGCGAATCCATTTGGAGGACCTCCTTCTTACATCCATCAACTGCGAAAAGGTAGTGTTCCAATTGATCCAGGACCAGGACCACCGAAAGCCTCATCTGTAATACCAGGAAAGACAACGCAACATTATGGTCAGATGACAATGATTCCTTCACCTATTGTATCGATGGTTATGAAAACAATAGAAAGTCATTTTGAGAATATAGAAAGCAATGAAGCTTTGAAACATATTGAACTTGCCCGGTCGCATGCTAATAATCCAAATTTATTTAAATATCATATGGGAGAGGCAGAGCGATATAAACAAGTGGCACATAGCAAAAACATAAATGACTTGATTAGAAATAAATTGTCAGATTCAGAATTGGATAAAATTGATGGTCAAATTGCAGCTTTACGTCGTGGTAAATTAAGCAATCCAGATGTTATGAGACAATTGCAGCAGTTACAAATTGAAAGAAATAGACGAAAGGATATCTTAATGCAAAATGAAGTACAAGCATATAATAACTATTTGACAAATCCTTTTTCATCAATGAATGAAAAACCACAAACATTACCAGAGAATCATGCTCAACGAAGTCTTCAGCAATTTCTGCAAACACATCATGGAGTTGTAACACCTAATGCTCGTGGTCACTTGATTATTGATGGGAAAAAAATTTCCGAAGATCCGCATGACGTACCTCGGCTTGTTCATTATTTAACAAAAGACATAAGTGGACCTCCACCTACTGGGGTAAAAGAGATGATAGAAGCTATGCGTCGAAGAGGATTTGATGTCCAAAATGATCTTGGTAATACATATTTAAAGCATCAACTTCGTTTAGAACAAAGACAAGCATCATTATCACATGACAGAAGGCAGAAAATAATGACAAGTCAAACAGCTCGAAGATCTCGAATTAGTAGAAAGCCATATGATCATTCTACTCCAACAACAACAAGGACAACACCACTAGTCCCACCATCATTTCACACACCACCATCATCATCAAGAAGTAGTAGTAGCTTTGGTCCTGATGATGACGATGATGATGATGATTTCACTACACCTCGTGGTTCTTCTAGAATGCGAACAACACCAGATACTCTCGCTCATCATACAACTCCTACTAGTAGAGGATCATCATCAGCACCTGCCCGTCCTACTAGAATACCACAACCAACTGCAAAAACACCAGCAGCTCGACCAAGACGTTCATCAGCTTATGGTAGTTATATCTCACCTTATTCTAAAACTATGACTTTTCGAGAATCAATGCAAAAATACGTGAAATCCCCATCTTTGCTATATGCAAAGCGTCCAGCAACACCTAAGCAAGGTTATGATCCATTATTCTATCATCCAAGTCCACGACCACCATCAATTCCAAGTCCAGCAGAAACAAGATCTCGGAGGCGTGCAAAAATTGCAAAAGGAGAAATACCTCCTTATTTTCCATCATTACAAACACCACATCGCAAGAAACGAAAATAATGATGTGAGTTGAACTGAAATAAATCATATTTAAGTCAATTTGGTATTGATTTTTACAATGATTACATCAGCAATGGACTTCAATAGTCATGGAGCTCTTGAAGATGACTTGGATAATGATGATAATGGTGGTAGTGGTGAATCATACGATCAACAACTACAACAACACCAAATTATTCCATCATTGCCCTCCTCATCGTCATCTTATTTAAGAAACAATGACATTAGAGAAAGAAAGAAAAGAGTTTTCAATGGATTAATGGATTTAATTGATATTCAGCATGAAGAGAAAAAACAAGAAAAGGCAAGAGAATTGTATGATTTTTTCAACAAACGTCATAGACAACAAGAGAAAGGAAGATCATTATCATTATTGAGAGGTCATCGTCGAAAGCGAAAATATTCAGATGATGATGATGATGATGATGATGATGATTATGATGATGATGATAATCATGATGATGATGATGATAATACTACTAGTGATAATGGTCATAGTGCTTCTTCTTCATCATCAGAATCAGATAATGACCATGATCATGATGTAAGAAAAAAACATAATTCAAAAAGAAGAAAGGAATCATTCAATAATGATCATGGCAAAAATGAATACATGAAAATCTTTAAAACTCTCATAGCAAATTTCAAGAATGATAGAAAACAATTTAAAGTTGATGCAATTCATGATGGTTTGGGATTAGATAAATTATTCGATGATGATGATGATGATGATGATGATGATGATGATGATTTGGATAGTGATAGTCATGATGATAATGATGATGATAATAAATCAACAATGACTGATGATGATGATGATGATTCTTCAGCAACAATCAATGACAGCCGTGACAATTATGATAAAGAAAAATCAAAAGAAGGTGCCAACAATGGTCCAACTGGCGGTATTCCACCAGAACAACAACAGCAACAACAACAACAATCACTTGAAGATCAACAACTGGTCAATATGCCTCGAGGGATAGCCAACAAACTGGAAACAATATACACGCGATATTACAGAATATATCCTTTAATTAAAGCTTTGAAAAAAGGATTTATCGACCTACAGAAAAACCAAAAGAACAAGATTCATTGCAGAAAATCATTACATCAACATCAAAAGCACAAAAGTCATCATGACAAACATCATAGCAGCAAGTCAAGAAATCGAAGAGGACACAAAACAAACAGTAGTAGGAGGAAATGTCACCATTCTCATCATAAGTAGTAGTAGTAACCATGGTGAAAAAACAAACAAATAATAAAAAAACAAACAATGCTGTAAATAATAATTCATCATCTTTATTTAAACAATTAAGTGCATTATATTATGATCCTAGTTTTCCTGGTTCGTTTGCTGGACTACCAACATTTTTCCGCCATGCAAAAGTCAAAATTCCTTCACTAACTCGAAAAGATGTGGATAAATGGAAGGAACACGACCTCTTAGTAGCAAAACGAAGTAGAATTACAAAGCCAAAAATTCGACGTTCCGTGCTTGTATTTAATCCTAATCAAATTTGGGAAGGTGATTTGGTAGATATGTCATCATCAAATATTAGGATGAATAGAAATGTTCGTTATCTTCTTTTATTAGTAGATCAATTTACAAAGAAATTGTATTGCGAACCAATTTTTGGAGGAACAAAAGCACCTCCAAAAGTCATAGATGCATTCAAAGAAATATTTGCTCATACGACAAGTAGACCTAAGTTCATATACACTGATCAAGGAAGTGAATTTATAGCAGGTGAAGTGAAGAAATACTTGAATGATCGACAAGGAATAAAGACGTTTACTACTAAAGATAAAGACATAAAATGTTCTATAGTAGAAAGAGCAATTAGAACGTTGAAAGGTCGTCTCTTCACATACATTGATGCTGGTCACATACGATACTTGGATGCACTGCCAAAAATAGTTGCTGGCATAAATGGAACTCAAGGTAGAACAACTAAAATAGCTCCAGACAAGATAGATCCTGTAAATGTTGGTGAAGCTCGACAAAACATTTACACATATAATGAAAGACAAGAAAAGAAATTTCGAAAAAGAAAAATGGGAACAGCAATAACAAAGGATAATAAAAAAATCAAACCGCCAACACCACCACCACCACCAAAATTCAAAGTTGGAGATTATGTTTTAATTAAGAAAGAAAAGAAAACATTTACAAAAGAACATAAAGGGTTATGGAATGATCAAATATTCCAAGTGGACACTGCATCATCTGATACCATTCCATATGTGTATCATCTCAAAGATTTGGCAGGAGAAAAACTTTTAGGCTATTTTAACGAGAAAGAATTAAATAAAATTCAATTGCCATCCACCTTGCAACTGGAAAAGACAACCACTTTCAGAAGGCGAATTTTCAAGTCTCCTATTAACGGAGAACAATACATTGAAATAAAAACATTAGCCTATCATAATCCCATATCTCTTCCTTTACGAGTATTCAAATCTAGGTCTACTCAAGAAAAAGAAGACAATTCTATTGGTACAACAACCTTTATCCTATATCTTCAAGAACAGCAGCACCATGATGATCAATAATCTAGATCAAGAACAAGAAGCCACGATGACACCAACAACAACACCTCGTTGTCGTCGAAAGCAGACTACATCATCGGGAGATTTTATTGTTTCAAGTAGTAAAGAACAAAGAGATGAAGAAGAAAAACCTCATCATAATGATAATGATGACGCAACAACAATGCCCAGTGGAATTGGATACTATAGCAGTATTGACAAAGCCCGGCAACGTGCTCATCTCAAAAAAAGAGAACAACGAGAATTGAAAGAACGAGATCGCAATTTGTTGGATGCAATGGTTCGAAGATTTGATGCTGAACTTAGATTTAACTTTGATGATCTTAGCTCTGATATCTGCACTCGAATGGAAAAGATTAAAAGTATCTTAAAAGACTGTCTTACATGGGATGTCATTGTTGCAATTGCTCTATTCATTACTTTTCTTGCTTTAACAACCGTTGGGTTAATTCTTTTGTCATCATCATCATCATCATCATCATCATCATGCTCAACAGAAGAATCAACAACAGATCATTTGGATGAAAAGAGTATTTTGATTGTCCAAGAAATCATGAAAGATGGTGGACAATGTTGCTGCTCCTCATCCTCATGTTGGTGTAATCCTGATGCAAGAAACAACAAGGAGAACGAAACAACAACAACAACCACATCAGCAACAAGACCAACAACACCTCAAATTGATACATGGAAAGAACATATTTGTGACATGCCATGCATTGACTGTAATCAACTCTTGATTGCATGCGCTGACTATGGAGCAAAAGGAGCTTGTATCTTGCATCAAAGTCGATGTAGTTACCTTGGAGATTATCAAAAACGAGATGAATACAGTCTTTGTGAGCCAGGCTGTTTAAATTGTCTTGGCATGCGATATGGATGTTATTATCACCAAGATCCCGGAATGTGTATTACTTATAATGAATATTGTCGGGAGAATGAACAAATTGCTGGAGGAGGAGGAGATGATGCAAGAACCACCAATGTTGAGCAACAATTCATTGAAAAGCTGCTACTTGACTTCAAACATTCATTGACCTCATTTAGTGGCAGACGTCAACGTTCCCAAGAAACATTCCAAGACGAAGACATCTTTGGAAAAACTCCAAATTGCACAAAACTTGAAACTTCTTGCAAAAAAGGTGGAAGTTTTTCATCATATTTGGATTGTTTGGAGTGGTTTATTTCTTGTCACCTTGTAATTGTAAATTGAATTTTTTTTTTTCTTTGGAACAATGTATAGCAACGCTTTAGGTCAAGAAGGAGAAGATGTTGTCAATTTCAAAGTCATATCAAACACAAATGACTTTAAAGATAACAATCCAAATTTTTTTAGGGTGAATCCTTATGATGGAATTGAATTTGATAGAAGATTCCCTTGGTATATTAGTGCTTTATCTGCTTCTGTACCTTTTGATAGAAATCCTTTGATAGAAAGTTCAATTTGGTACAAACGACTTCAGATTCCATCCTCCAATACTTATAAGCAGCTGTATGATAGTTGTTTTACAGCAAGAAATTATGATAAGACAATTTCTGAATGTCCGAGAATATCATTTCCACAAGATAAGGGAAAGGCTTTATTTACTGGAAAAACAGCAGCTTCATTAATTCCAGATGAATTTATAAATTTCTTTAATTGCAAATATGTGAACAGAACGCAATTCATGGGTCATTTGACTACAATGGTAGATGTATATCCTCTACTTACAATTGCCAAAGCATCGAACATTAATGATGAAGCAAATGATCTATTTGAATTGGAAATTAACAGAAGTCAAACTGATGATGCGGACTACAGGATATTGTCAACAACACCTTTGAATGAACGTGGATATGTTGAAATTATTAGAATGAGTAGAACATTGGAAATTCTACTTGGTCTAAATGTAGTAGAGGATTTAAGTGATGATAATCCCATGTCGCGACGATCATTTCCTAAATTCAATAGCAATATTCCAGTATTGAACGTAAAAGAATTCACAAAAGATATGTTTGAAAAACCTCCAATTGACCAATTGAAAACAATACTAAATGATCAAAGTCTTCAAGAATCAGGATTTTGGGGTAATCTCTTGCTTCATTACCAAATACCTATGGTGCTCATAAAGATTAATCAATCCTATGAGGATAATGACAATTTCCAAGGAGGAAATCTTGATGAAAGTACATTGACTGACACTACTTACTTGGAGTATCATTTCAAGAATCAAGAACAATTAAGAAAGGAACAATACAGTGATTACTTTGTCGTAACGATTTTGAAGAATGGAGATTCCCTTCGTGGTCAATATTATAATGATGGAAAAAAATGGAATAACATCAACATCCTACCACGATCATCAAATCCTAATATGCTTCAATTGACAAGAGGTATTTCATGGTCTGTTAGCAAATACATTCGCTATCCACTTGGAGTAACATTTACAATCACTGGAGATTTTATTGAGGATAACATTTATAGTGGACGGCGGGAGAAGACATTGCTAAGTGAAGAAATTCCCCTTGGCATAAAACATCAATATGCTTACAGTAAATACCATGTTCCTGTCAAAGTACCATTAAGTAACGAAATGAAATTATACAATTTCATTACACTATCATTTGAAACGAAAAGACAACTTCGCTCACATCTTCATCTGACACAGAAGAAATTATCAAAGTTCAAACACAGACTTTTAAAGAAGAAAGAAGTTCGTCTAAAATCATACAGATATCCCATCTTACTAACATTAAGAGCTGCAGCAATGATAAACCAATAATGTTTTTAAATAATCAACAACATTATAGATACAGTGCAAACAAATTATTCCAGCCTGGAATTCTGGGATTGGAAAAACGCTTTCTTCGTAAAGTATGGATTAAAGAACTTGATGTACCTTGTTCTATCGCTCGAAATAGTGATGATGGTGATGATGATGATCCATATGGTGGACCATTAGTTAATTGCGACATAATGGGAGTTGGCACATCTCTCAACTCATTGTGGAGTGGCTGTTATGAAACAATGAATATTGCAGTTGGTCAACTATCAATAAACTTTATTGAAAATCCAAAGAAAACACAATTGATTTTCATTACTTTGGATAGTAATGTAAAACCAAAAAAACATTCGCTCTCGGCGCTATCATATCCAATCCCTCAAAATGGTAAAGATAGCTTATTGATATTTGACAAGATTTTGACACCTGCTCATATGCTTGATGATGATGCAACGATGATGCAACTTAGTGATACGCTGTTTACAGTAACTAATAAACGTTTACAATTTGTATCCATTGACATAAATGCAAATAATCCATTTGATTGTGAGACATTACAACTTGGATGTTGGACTTATGATCCGAAGTTGCAGAAAGTTGTCAACTTGAAACCGGCAATTAGTTCTTTTGCTGCAGAAATCATCATATGTAATGAGACAATGAAAATGGAATATGAAGCATTCAAAAATTTCAATTTGACCGTACCTTTTGGACATCCATTATCTACTTAATTGAATTGAATTGATGGTACTACAATAGTTTTATTGAAAAGATGAGTTTTGCTCAAAATACCAATTCATTTTTCATAAAAGGAACAATAGATCCTGAACAAAAGACTAAACTTGGCACTTATGGATTTGATTGTAAATTTATTTTGGATTCTGGAGAATTGTTAACAAAAGAAGATTACGAAGTACCTCCTAATCAAGAATGGCAAATTGGCTTATCAAAAGTACAATTTGTACACTTGGACCATTGTTTTCATTTTCCTAGTGCAGAGAATGCCAAAACAAAAGAATGGAACAACGTATACGATCTTTATGAAATTGAACTAGATTATGGCGCATTACGCTTTTGGCCAATCTTAGAAGATGGAAATACACATCCTTGGTATCCAAACGGTTTAGCAGTGTTGGCAGACATTGAAGAATTTGCAAAACCATTTGCAGGCAGTCAAACTTCGCGTCCTTTCATAGTTCACAATTATTTTAAAGCACTCCTTTTGGAAGACATTCACAAACGACAATTCAAAAGCAACTACAATTATGTTGGAGCTAATAAATTTGCAGGTGGAATGACTTCAGCAACGGATAAAGCTGCCCCAGTATTAAGATGTAACCTCCTTAACGTCCTCCCACGATTAGGCTATAAGATAAACCCTGAAACTGATACTTATAGCTTAACAGCAACACAATTTGTTCACGTTCTAAACAACCTATTTGACACAACAGAATTGAACAACTTTAAAAAGAGTCTGGAATACATGGGTGTTGATGTATGGGATCAATATCCAAACAAAAGATTTTTTGGAAGAAATATCGAAATATGGCAAGATCCTTTGAAAATGATGCCTAAATTCAACATTGTATGCAATAAAACAGGAATAAATGGTGGAAAATTTGTTATAATGGAAATAAAGGTGCCTTTATCTCTTCAATACATTGCCTTTGGGTCAATATTGAAAAACATTTGCGGCTTCCAGACTTTATCAAAAACCCCAGAAGTTATTGACACATCAAACAATAACACAATAACAAGAGGTAAATTATCCATCATTTATAATGCAAGACAAAACAGCTTTATTGCACCAGGAAAAGTTGAAAAAATTCAAATTGATGATGCAACAACTAAATGGAAAACAGACAAAGATGCCATAATAATAACTCCACAATGGAAGGAAAATAACATTACAAAAGCAGATAGAAAATTAAACTATCATTTATGGTCATTTCCAAAAATACCCGTAATTAATGGTAAAGAAAATGATTTTAAAGCCTTGATGACAACAGAAAGTGGAAATTCACAATATGATTTCTTTACACTTCAAGGTCAAAATCCTATAAATCCCTTAAATGCTGGTGATATATTTTTCTATTCATCTTCTACGTTGGTTAAATGGACACACATTGGAAATTACCAATCACCATTAATTGCTCATACTCCTGCACCGGTTTATGGATTTGGTCTGGCAAACTTGGAACCAAACGACCCTACAAAGACTGTCGAATTAGATTCAGGTGTTATCCAAATAGAATTCGAATGTGATCAAATAGAGTACAACACAATAACAGAGTCATCACTAACAAACTTCAATGTTGATCCTCGTAACGCATATGGTGATAGAGTACAAATACCACTTACCATGATGGATTTTTCAATAAAGAGAGTTCGGTAAATACTCAAAGACAAAAAAAAATGACACCTTCTCACCAGAGGAGGAGGAGGAACAGGACAAGAGCTGCTCCTGCTGCTGCTGCTACTTGTACATTATTGAAGGGAGGAAGTTCAATTTTCAATTCATTGTTAAAATCATCACGGAAAGCAGCAAAGAAAATTGGCAAAGTTGGAACTAAAAACCTTGGACGAGTTGCAAAAAAGACTACCCGAAGAGTACAAAGAAAAGGTCTTAAACTAATTGCACGAAAACAACGTGCTCTTGTAAAACAAACAAGTAAAAAAACCAACAGTGCAATAAAGACCTTATTAGGAACAAATCCTCCACAGCAAAAGAGACGACGACGACCTCACAGAAGACAGAACACCAAAAGATTACTACCAACCACCCAAACAAGAATTAACCCTGCTGCTGCTGCTGCTGCTGCTGCTGCAGCTAGTACTAGTGGTGTTGCCACTCTCACAAGACGTCGTCACCGTAATCACCGACATCATCCCAGATCATCAAGAAGAAAAAGAGGCATAAATCCAAGAAGTGCAGTTAAAAATTACATTGATCGTGGAATTCTCCCAGATAGAGGAGAGATAAGTTACTGAGAAGCTATGGGTACCGGCGGCAACAATAAGAAGCGGAACCGCTCAGCTCATAAAGCCATGATGACATTACGAAAGTATCGACGAGCTGAACGCAAAAAGAAAAGAAGTAATGAACTACTACTATTAGAACAGCAGCAACAGCAGCAGCAAACGTCTTTAATAGGAAATGGACGTTCCCCACCAACATCTTCAACAACAAAAATATATGATATTACTCGTGATCCCAAAGCTGCTCACATTCCTTACTGTCGAATTCCCCCGCCATTCAGAGGAAAAGCATTTACTCGAAAAAGAAACATGGATGCTTATGAAGCCATGATGTACTCGAATGCTGTTGCAACAAAAATGTACAAAGGAGATCCTCAAAGTGCTGCTTTGATTGGTGCTGGACTCAACCCTACACATCCCAATGTAAAGGAAGCTCTTGGCACACAGGCCCCACAAATGAACAATGACTATTCAAACACACCACAAACGCAAGGAGGCCGCAATTTTGGTGGTCGGGAGCCTGGATTTGAAAAATTGATATTTGAACCTCAAATCAATGTTCAATCAATCTATGAAAGCATAATGGAAGTCAAAGTTCCTGCCCAATCACGAAATCCTGGAACGGGAGATGAAAGCATATTTGTAAACATCCCTTGTCAAGCTCCTGCATTCATGGATAGACGAACATTATGCTTTGAAATGACATTGCAAGTATTTGCAGGAAATAACGTCATCGACAATAATTTGGAGGCAAAGGTTCGCTGGAGTGATCATGTTTCTTTTGTGAACAATCTAGTACCATCCCTCTTTAAAAACATTGATTTTCAAATCAACAACCAGCACCTTACCCTAAATACATTGAATCAAGCATTCTCTGATCACATGGACATTCTATTGAATTCTGAAGCAACCAGAGAAATGAAAGGTGAGCTCCTCGATCAATTGTACATTTTCGAAAGATCAGGGAGTCTATCAAATCAACGTGTTGTACCTCAACAACAAGATGGAACTCCTCCAACTGCCGTCAATGCCAAGGCTTTGTATTTCTTCAGAAAACTAATGCAAGGAGGAAAAGTCAAAGTTCGTTTTACACCTAATCATCCTTTCACAAACAATGACACATTGTTCAGCATGGCCAATTCCATTGGCATCACCTTGACACGAAATGAGCCCAAATTTTATGTAACTGTTGCCGATGAATCTTGCTTTACTGGAACGGCTATTGCAAAAGCTGCAAATCATGCCCTAGCCGTAGCTTTTGCAAGAACATTGAAAATCAGCATCACTGATTTCAAATGCAGGTTCTACAAATATGAACTGTCTCAGAAACTCACAGAGGAATACATCAACACATATACGATTGATCATCCTGACAGATTTCTCTTCAACCATCAAGAGATTCGGACAATTGCCATCAACCACACATCTCAAGTTTGCCAGACACCTCTGAACCTGGATACTGTACCAGACATGATTGTTGTAACGCTTCGAGATAAACAAGCAATCATTGGCACATATGAGACGAATCCATTCGAAATGTATCCAATTCCCACACCACTTGTAGGTGGTGGCAATGAGTTCAAATTAGAAATCAAGATCAATAGTCAATCGTGGAGAGCAGATCCAATTGAGACTAATTCCGAAGCATGGTTCAGAATAGCCAATTCAATCTTTGCAAAGATGACCAATCCAATGATTAATCGTCATTGCATAACTGATAATGATGATAAACCTCCTAGCACTTGGAATCAAGTGAAAAGAACCACTGGATATCCATTCTACGTATTCTCGTTAACCTTCATGGGCAAAGGTGGTGATGGAACACTGTATGAAGACAGACGAACGGGAAATATTGAATTGTTCTGTGAATTATCTCCAGGAGCTGTGTGGCCAAACAACTACACATGGATGATTCATGCATTTTCCTCTCGCAACTATTCAATCAGCAACGAAGGACAAATCTCCAAAAACTTTTTGTAAACTGTACAAACAATTTTTATTACTTATACATACTTTATTGTGCATTTAGTTATATAACCATTGTAATAATCATATTTGGATAATCATCATGGACGGTCGTCAAATATTATCTTGTATTTCTTCTCATGCAAGTTTAAAGCGCAGCTTTGGAGCAATTCTTGCTTCAGATGATGTTCGCAAAATATGTGATATAAACATTGCTGGTATTGAACAATTTAACAATAACAAGAATGAAACTACTAATAATGGTAAAGAATTCTTCACTTGGATTAGACAGCAATTTGATGGTGATAGAACATTTCCTCTTGGATACATTCTCAATACGGGAACACATCAAAATGGAGGTCAACACTGGCAGGCATTATACTTTGATGTTAATGGAATATCTTACTTTTTCGATTCGTATGGCAGAGAAGCAAAAGTTGAATTCAAAAAATTCGAAATCCTCCTTCGTTCAATGTATCATTTTTTAAATTACTTTAATTTTGATACTTTGAAGGCACTTTCAGAGCTGAATATCACAAACTTTATACAAGTTGGACTTCAGAAAGCTGTTAATGAAACAAAGACTCAAGGATCAACTCATCAACCAAGTTGTGTCAGATATTGGGATCATCAAATACAAGATGACAATACAAATGTTTGTGGGCAATACAGTACTTTCTTCTTGTATAACATAACATCGTCCGTACGTGATCCTCCATTGGAAGCATATAAATTCTTTGCCGAACATTTCTTCTACTTTAAATCGAAATATGAAAAAGACAAGACAAAGAAAGAACTTCAAAGTCAAGTATTTAAAATGAATGATCGAAAAATGGCCACACTATTTCAACGTGCATTTGGTTACATCGACAAAAACATCATGTCATAATAAGTAAGCAAAAAAAATTAAACAAAAGTTATGTTGTGTGGGTTGTATGAGCATGGCAATCATCTCTCAAGAGCAGGCGAGACAGGTGAACGAACGCGAATTAAGAGGAAAAGGGTACAAATTATATTTACAAAGCCTACTCACCTGCAGCGCAAGAGACCAACCGCCATACCCATACACTAAACTAATCATATCCATACATTAATAACTACTAAATAAGAGTGTCATGTAATAATTACAATATGTTCAACGCATGCGCTCTTTCAACATCAACAGTGACGACCCTTGCCTCCAATACTTTTATAATTGAAACCTGGCTTTTTCCTTGTACCTCTATTAGCAAATTTCCGAGCGAGACTTGTAGCCAAATGAATGTTGTAAATTGAACCTCCTCTTCCATAGACAGCACCACGACTACCACCACCACTGCCGATGCAAACACCACAACTTCGACGTCCTCGTCGTCGTCGTCGTGGACGTCTTGCCATTTTGTTTTCTCTTAATCAAAATCTCTGATGTCCTCCTCTCCAATGAGATTTCCGATTGTGACCTTTGACGAACCAATGATCTTTGTAAACTTTAGAACGACGTTTACCACGTCCACGTCTACCACGTCCACTTGGTCCTCTACCAAAAGCCTTAAAACGCCTGTTCTTTCCACGGAAATATTTTATGCCTTTTGGATCAATTTTTTCAGGTGTAAAAAATGCCGTCCCTTCTCTTTTAAATCTGTTTGCACGCTTTGTAGTTAAACCAAGTAGTTTTTTGAAGAAGTTACCTCCTCGAAGTGAACGGGAAGATGAAGGCATGATTATGCCGGATATTACCATTTATAATAAATCAAAATAACAAAGTGCTTATAACATAAGTAAGAATAAAAGACTGTTATGTCAATTGTAATGTCAATTAATTACAATCGAGTATTTCGACGATGACGAGTATGAGGTCTGATCCGACAAGCTTTTACTTGATGTCGTTTAGGAGTTTTTCGTCCTCCTCTCAGTAGTCCTCGTCCTCTTCCTCTCATCTTACGCCTTCTACCAGCACCCATCATTTTCATCATCATAGGTACAACCACAGGTGCCAAGGTTGCAGCTGCCATTGCCATACCAACACCACGACCTTTTAAATTTGATGCCATTTGATGATTATCGTCTTCTTCTTCTGCGACCTTTACCTTGAAATAACTTTCGAAATCCTGCCTCAATACCAGCAGATGCTAAACCTGGTAACAATGCTTTTTTAATAAATGGTACTGCAAATCGCTTTGCTAATGGTAATAATGATTTTGCAGCTACACCAGCACCAAAACCTCGACCTCCAATACCTGGTGTTGAGCGTGGTCGTCGTCGTCCTCGTCGTCGTCGTCGTAGTCGACGTCCTCCTTGTAATGAAGCCATATATGAAAATAAATAGTATGTAGTAGGTAATAATAGTATGCAAATAATTGAAAGTGTTATGTTTTTTTGTAGTTGGGTGTTGTATGGCAACCATCAAAAATTTGGAAAATGGAAGAGAATGGGCAACATACAATCTTAATGAAATGGAGGAGGGAATATGGTATGAAGATGCGCCAGTAACAATCAACGGATTACAACAATCCATGAAATTTGATGGAGGTCAGATACTACAAAATAATTATTGGCATGGGTATGGAGAAGTGTATGTGGATACAGAGATGAAAGAAGGAGTACTGTGGATATACTTGTGTGGAAGTACAATTCCAAGAGGGGAAAATCAAGGAATAGGAGGTTGCTGGATTTTAAATGGTTTGAGAGATTTGGAAAACAATTTGGATGGAATAGAAGAGTTATGGGAAGGAAATGAAGATTTAAAGGCTTGGTCTATGGAATATGCAGATGAAGAGAAACTAGATGAGGATTGGTTAATTAGTAGATGTTGGGATATAGTTGTTATATATTTAAATGATGAAGGAGAAGAAAGTTTTCTTTGTGTTGGTAGTGGAGAAATTAGAGATTTGTATAGATTAACTGCTGCTGCTTGTTAATAATAAGGATGATAATGAGAACAATTTGAGATTGAATTGAGTGTTTGTTGTCATGGAAACTATTGTTACTCGAACAAAAGGTCGATCCGGACGGATGACGTCATTCGCGCATGCGCAGTAAGAACGGCGGATTGTCTATGCGGCTGGCGTGAGCTCCCAACTATATACTACTATTGGAAGCCTCTCACAGAGCGCTCACAGAGTCAGTAACTGTTGTGTTGCAACTTGTTGGTGAAATATGGGGTGAATTTGGGGTGAATTTGTACAGAACAAGGAACGAAATTGGTTGGTACAGGACTTCCTTATACTCCTCAGTCGCTGTAGAATCATGTGAGAGTCATTGTCCACCTCGGTAGCTTTTAAAAGCCTTTTTGAGACCAGACTGCATAGGTTCCTTGGAATGAGGTCTTGGAAGATTAGCTTCATCTGTTAAAGGGCGCTAAGTATTGACACTGACAACCAGAGAGACAGAAGTTTTAATTACTAGAAGCTCAAATGCCCTAAGAATATGGATAAAAGTAGTTGAGGTAAACAATTGTCGTATTGGGAACTGTCCTGTTATGTTGAGAAACAATTATTGCTGGAAAACCAACATTAAACCTTGGTAAACTCGAATAGCGCCGAGAATCTTCAAAGTGCCCTAGAAAATTTTTTCTGCATTTATCTGTACGAATCCTTTGGTAAAGATGATTCCAACACATCAAATTTAATTGTCGTATTTTTTGCTACGAGTTAGATTTAGTTACATTTTTTGCTTCCACAATAAGAGACGAAATTCTGATGTTTTCCACTATTTTCGAGTCTAAAAATGCCGTACTCAGTTTTGAAAAAAAGTTAATTTTAGCTTGAGATTTTAAAGATTTAACTTGCATTTTCGCAAGAGTAGATATGCATCTGTGAAATAGAAAAAGTTGTTGAAAATCGGCCTTCTCGTTGAGGATATATAGTAATTTCAATTTGTATGTTTTAATCGATGCCACAAGCATTAGGCCGGAAATGGTAATGTAAAAGAAAGTTGGCATCATAGGCCAACTTAAAAAAATCATAACTCTAGACTCATAACTCCGATTTAAAAGTTTTTTGTTTTGCTCAATAGTATCGTGTCTCTTCCATATGATACAATTATCAGATAGCTCATACTCAGATTTTCATTTTTGGAATTAATTCCATGACTTCTATAGAGCTGGATCACTGTGCGGCAGTTGCAGTCATCATCCTTCCATTCCTTTTTACGTTTTTTGAATACGGAAATATTAAGTGACTGTTTAATGTTCGTTGAGATTCCATGCCACAGTTGACATCCCAGAAAAAAAATGCTCTCTATTCCAAACCGAACTGCTCGGGCCTTGAGCACAAGGGGGGGGGGGTTCTTCCATAGTAAAGGTACCTGGGGATGTGACGTCCACAAGGGTAAACTTTTTCGGACTTCTAGTCTAGCCAAGGGTATACTTTCTGGCAATTTTAGTCGAGTTTAGTCTAGGCAAGGGTATGCTTTGTGGCAGTCTTGGTCAAAGCCCTGTAAAAATTTGGTATTTTCTGCAAAAAATCTAATTTTTAAAAAATTCTTGTCCTGAGAATGAGAGAATTTCGCACGTTTTGTCTAGAAAAACGCCAATTCAGGGCACTTTTGATTGAGAAATTGGTCTAGCCAAGGGTATCATTTTCACAAAAATTGGTCTAGCCAACGGTCCATTTTGAAACTGTGGGCGGCACACCGCTACCCGAAATTTAGCCGAGACCCCCCGTGCTTGGGCATTTGTAGAAGATTTTTGCTTCATAGGTGATAGTGATAAGGGGGATTCTTCTAAATGAAAATTTCAGTCATAAAGCTTGGGGTGATATGTGATTTTGGTTGTGCATTTGCAACTGCAGATTCCGTTTATGTACAAACACAGAATTGTCTCTCGTCAAAAGTGAATCAAAGTCAGAATCATTATCTTTGTATGCGGTTCTTTGTATGCCTTTTTATGAATGTGATTGATTTTGTTATCAAGATTTCTGTCACAGTGCATCCAAACCAGGGGGCAGTAGCTAAATTGGGATAGGATAAAAACCTGCATGATATGCTTGAGTTTTTCAGTGTCAAGTAAGTAGGAAATACGCGAAAGAGCGTGAAGTTTTTTGGCTTGCTTTCTTGCATAATGATTGAACGTGTGTCTTGAGGTGTACAGAGTCCGAATTTGGCAAACAGAATTTGGTAATGAATTAAGCAATGCTTACTTTGAGTGTAATCCAGTCAGCCTTTGCTAAACTGCCTTTGCTACTGCCCTGATTCATCGCCTTTCCATTATTTTCAAAATTATGTAGATGTCCGTAAATAATGATGAAAGAGAATCTGGATTAATGCCGATTATCACATCATGTTACCAGGTCTGAAATTATTGGTTATCAGTCCTAAGTCTATTTTTCAACGAGTTAGTAAATGACTTCGTGACTATTTTCTTTCTAGCACTATCATCTTTTGTATTACGTTGGTTACGAACTCTGAAAGAGAATTCAGCACAAAAACGTCCAGTAATGGACAGCTCTTCTGTTGTAATATCACCTCTAAAGTCTTTTTACTTGTATCATGCGTGCAGCCGTTGGCTTTCCAACTCGCAGTACTGAAAATCTAAATCTGCCCCATCACGTTATGTGTTCATCATTCGCTCAAAAAATGAGACGTTCTTTTGACCGGACCCGAGGACTCTTCGACCCGGACTTATAATCCGGGATCATGCAACACAACGACCCCAGGCACAAGCTTTATGCATTTTGGCTAACAAGACTTTGTTATGATGTATTAATACTTCATAGTCATGAATCATTTTGCTGTGATGCCCATGTCTAGCAATTGATGTAGATAGTCAAAATGATACCGACAAGCATATGATATCTGAAGCATTGCTATTTAAATACACATGGTCTTCAATGTCAACAGTGGTGCTCATGAGTGACTGAGGCAGGACCGCCGAGAGGGGGGGTAGCCGGGGCAACTGCCCCGGGGCCCGGGCCCCGCTAGGGGCCCGTAGAAAGAGGAGCCATGCTTTCCCATTGTATGTTGCAATGATATCATCGAGCTGGGCCCCGCAAGGGGCCCGTAAAATCGAACTTTCTCCGTTAGTTCAGCGTAGCTTCATTTTAGAAAATTCAACTACACGCAAAAATCATTTAAACCAATGAAATTTATAAATCTTACAATATGACTAATCACGGAAGATGACAAAATTACAACAAGATTACATAGAACACCAATAGAGAAGAATTTCCTAAAAGGAGGAGCTCTCTCAGTGGATAAACTAATCCCCTTCGCTAAAAGCCTATCATTCAATTTGAAATATCTTAAACATTTTGAGATTGATTGATGCAAAAACAGCTAAAATTCTAAACTTGATAATTCGGAGAGAACATGTGTAATTTTAGTTGATGACGAAACTCATCACTGAAGGAGATTGTTTAATTTTCAAGGGAATGTTGTTCCAAGATTTTGCCAGCACCAGGGTACCTCAAAGATCTTTCATCATGTTGCAAGAAGCTACGACGTTTGTCCTTGTCCTTTGCACTTTGCAGTAACAATAACAATTCATTATCTATTACAGAGATTTCACTAAATCATATTGAGAACGAACGCAGGAACTATTGCTCAGGCCATTACCTATGTTTTCGAATAAATTAGCTCTGTCAGAAAGCTAGTAGTTTAAATATAAGTTCTTGCCTTACATTAGTTTGAAGCTAGAAATCAACCAGGATCGACATTGCTTCGCACTATTAGTCTCAAATTCCATTAAAATATCCACGCTTTCAGTAGCATCGCCACAGGGAGGGTATGAGGGGGCAATTGCCTCCCCCCAAAGATTTTTGAAAGATGGTCCTCGAGATTCCTCTAAAACCGTAGAGAAATGGCGGGGCATTGGTTAGGTAAGAATTTTTCTGAGAAATGGTGGAAGATATGTTACTTAACTATGTTCCTAAGACTTGAATTTCAGCACTGGAGAACAAAAGGATTCTTGCAGATTTTTGATTGATTTTTTCTTTAAAACAAGCGGATTTTTGCCAAAGTAGTACGAGAGCTTTGGGAGTGAAATTCCCCTCTTCAAAGCCAACGTAAAGGATGCTTCTTCAAAAATTTGTCATCGCACTTTGATTTATACAATAATTGTCATAAAATTGTCTACGTGTCTTTATAACCAATGGCGAGTATGATGTTGCCAGATGCACTCTAAGCTAAAGTAAAGGGCGTGGCCTCAAAAAATTTCCTGGGGGCTTCGCCCCCAGACCCTCTTCATTTTACTGTCTTCACTTAGTTTGCCCTAGCTACACCGCCGCACAATTTTCACGAAATGTTCTGGTGCGTTTTTTATGAAAGTAGTCATACATATCTAACCTTTCAAAGTAACGACTATAAAATGTTTCGAGTAAGCAAAACACGGGTTGAGTGATAGGCAATAAAGAAGTATGTTTGTGGAATGAACTTCCTTCTCAGATTAAAGACATCTAAAGCCCTTATATCTTATACCTTCGCTAAAAAACTCAAGAAAAGCTTCATTGACAAATGTTAACTAAAAAGAGTGCAAATTCAGTATCAATATCACACAACCCACGTCCTTCCTCACAAATCTAGATATCTTCTTGCTTCATGTAGCTCTGTATCTCATTATACGATATCATACGTTTGTGCTTATTTTAACTTTATCATCTTATTTCTATTCTTATTTTTCAATAGCGGCCCCAGCTAGATAAGCAATGCTTTACTTGGGTCGCGTAGGATACCACTAAATTCTTATAGATTTAATCTGCATTGTAACAATTTGTATTTTGCGAATGAAATTGAGTTGAAAATTGAAACTGTCAAGCAAGGGGCCCGCATCCACTAGTTGCCCCGGGGCCCTGCCTCGCTCTCGGCGGCCCTGGACTGAGGATCTGGATGAGAATGAAGAATTTTTTGCATTTATGATATAACTGTATTACTTCTTTGTTATTTTTCTAAAAAAAATAGAAAGACTAGAAAGACTGGAGTAACCCTAACGGTCGAAACGCTTCATTGCCTTCTATTCTCTGCCTGTTAATTTCATAACCTTCCTTCTCAACTTTGCTTTGTCTGATTTCAATCAATGTGGATATTAAGCATAGATATTCATCGATTCTATTTGCAATAAGAGGTGCTGGTGATTTTTTTTACAACAACTGCCTTTCAAATTTCTTGCTTCCTTCTTAGCTCAGTACGAATATACGGAATTCTGCTTGACCAAGAAATATTTGACATGTTGCTACTTGCGTGCTCTCTGAACCATCGGTGATGAAAAAATGTTATAAGCTTTAGATATCAAACTTTGGACCGGGGTTGTATAGTCTAAGATCATAGGGTCCAGTGTCATGAGGTCCGGGGTCGTGCGGTCGTAGTCCCATGCCACTGAATCCTCCTTGTGACCACTTGCTAAGCAAGTTATCTTGAGGCAAAAGGTTACGTATCGGAACCAACAAGATATTCCTTATTTCAATGAAATCGAAGTTTATTCACATCAAAGGCAGAATTCTATCAAACGACAGTAATTTCTCACTGAACATCTTATCTATAATTCCTTACTTGTCAATTCACACATAAGTGTACAATTGCACGAATGTTTCTTTCATAAAAAACACTGCTTATAAAAAACTCCGGTCTTAGATCATCAAAAATTAAGAATCTTCAGTGCGAGTAAATATAACTTAAAAGTTAATCATTTCATTAAAGGAAAGCCTTGGTATGGTTTTACCAATTTTCACTTATTTAATGTATCATACTACTGCGAGGGCCCTAGAGCAATTTTAAAGATTGGCAGGCATCTATAATAGTGGCAGAACTTGTGGTGGATTTGGAGACACTGCCCCAAAATTTGGAAGGGCAGTTCCTTCCAAAAATTCTGGTACATTTTTGGCAGAAGTCCTTTGTTTCCAAGAGTGTTCGCCAAAATCCGTAAAACTTCTGTTCTGAAAAAATCTTGCACGCTTTCTCGCATGAGTGAAATGCCGCTCGCAAAATTCGAAAAGATAAGAAAATTTCACTAAAAAGTTGGAAATCCTTAGGTAGTAGATTCAAACTGGCAATCAAAAGCCGAGTCACCGTGAAGAAAAATTAGAGCTCTTAAGTCAAAAAAGCAAGTAAAAAGGATATGCTCAAGCATCCTATTATTCAGCTTTTAGAGAAGAATGTGGTCGTGTAAGTTAGCAACATTCCCAATGGAACGTGGAAGGGAGAGGTTTTCTGCTCGAAGTCTGACCATTCAAAGAAGTACCATGGGAGCCATCTTTTTTAGATATTTGAAACGAATCTATTTATGGCATGTGTGTCACATCTATGTATGCAAAGGGCTCCAGGTTTGACCTAAATTTCATGAAGGGAAGCGACCATCGGACCCAATTTCGAATTCCTCGTTAGTCGCTGGTTCCGAGACAGAAGTATCGATTGATAGATTTTGAGCATCAATAGTCAGCTTTTAGTGGGCAATTGACAATTGCGCTAAAGATGGCGTCGAGGAACTTTTAAATAAGATCCTTTGTAGTTTTGAATAAATCCGCCAATCTAATCAATCAAAATTCAGGGTGACGCAAAGCATGATGGTAAAAAATTCCTGTCCTCCATCCTTAGCGCAGTCGTCTATTGTCAGTGTCAATCTTGTTCTTTGCAGGCATGCTGCAAAGTCAGGCTACTTGAAGATCAAAATTTGTCCAAGTAAGCGGAGATATGTATCCAGTTTGCTTTGTAGTAGATGAACTGATGGAAAATTCATCAAAATTCAAATTTTTAACATCAGTTCCTCTACTACAGTGGAGACTCGTATTTTTTACAAGGCAAAATTTGATTTCCAGACAATCGGAAAATGCAACCTTTACACAAAGGACTCTGGGTGATAATAGCTCCTTAAGAGCTCATGATAGTATAGAGGGATGCATCAGTTTCGAGAAAAATTGCAGGAACCAACTTTAACATTTCAATGAGTTTCAAAAAGAGGCCAGGGGTAAAGGCTAAATTGTCTCTTTAATCACTGAAGCTAAGACACGTGAGGGAACTCTGAAGCATCTGCTACTGAATTCATGTATTGAAAACATAACAGTTTTGTTTAGGTTTATGTGAGGCTTATTTGGGGATACAAGGATTAAAAGCTGTAGTGTAAACAGAGCTATGCTGTCCAAATTCTGAAAAGTCTGAAAGGAATTGCTCTTAATTGTCAAACTGAAATTAAAAGCTTGAAGTAAAATAAAGAGCATGGTCATGTTTTCAGCAAAAGTAAAGGGCATGGCCCTATAAAAATTTTTCTAGGAGCTCCGCTCCCAGATCCCCAACTCTTTTGGGGACCTCGCCCTTGAACCACCGTCCCATGGTGTCCCATTACACCTGGATCCGCCCCTGGATAATGTTCCACATCTGGTCTCTGGTCTGCGACAGATGTACCTTTGTCAAGGGGCACTTCACTCATTGGAAATAGTGCCCGAGATTTCAAAAGAAAAGGATTTACACGGATATTTGATGGATTTTTCTTGAAAACAAGGATTTTTGCCAAAGGTGTACTAGATTTTTTAATTTGCACCTCTGCGAAGCAGAAGCAGCAAATTATTAAATGCAGAGGCTCTGGAATGTTTTCCAAGTATCGGCGGTCGAGCTTGAGCGCGCTCGTGTCCAAAAGAATTCAGCAAATGAGATCATCGAATATGTCTTATTATGCGGAATTTCACGGGACTATGCAGAAATGTGTTTGATTTGCGTTCGTTTACCAACAGAGAGAAAAATAGTTAATTAGTTACTCCTAAAATCTGTGCATACGCAATTGGTCAAGCAAAGGATGACCACGAGCAACGAGAATTATTCCTTTTTGTCTAGTTTGTGACGCAGTGAAACATAAACAGAGCAGACCGTAAGACACATTCAGGAGGAAGGTTGTGTAGTCGTGTGGTTACCGATTTTTCGAACTCAAGATGGAAAGGTGAGTGGAATGGTTTATACAGATTTTATCTTCAAGTATTTCATCGTTGATTTTATGACTTGACTGTGCATATTCTTCTGATCTGTTTAATTCCTCCATCAGCCCATCGAAGTCAGGTCCTACACTGTGGTCTATAACAGGCAAAGCAGCAAACTTATGAAACACGGCCCCTTCCTAAAGCTAACAGTCGCCATGTTGGCATTAATATCATCGCAGTATACCCCGCTTCTTATCAGTTTGATCTGTAAACTTCACAATTGCACCCTTATTTTCAACTTTATTTACGATTTGCTGTCAACACAGCGCTGAAAGTTATGTGTTTACTGCTTTTCCACTTTCAGTCATGGAGAGAAGAAATGAGTCGAATAGGTACCACATCCAGATTTCACTTTGAAATATTTTGCTTTGACTGTTTCCATGGATTGCATATGCTATTTGTGTGATCTAACGAAGGACGGTTTGTCTTCCTGCATCAATCACAACAAAAGTTATGTTGGTACGCCCCTTTTCTGCTCCTTCCAGAAGTTCTTCCAGCATGCTCCCACAGTGTCTCCCAGCGTGTGATGACAAATGAACAAATATTTTGGAGAGTCGTGAACTTCTAGCCCCGTCAAGAACACTAGCCCGTCGAGTCGAGCGTCCAAGGAGTCATGAACGAGTATAGGCCAGAAGACGATGAATGACAATAAGCAAAATAAAAGTGTTGAGAAAGCCTGAATGAATGCAAAGATGATCCTTTCATGGACCGCGGAGGCGGGAGGGCTGGGGGGCTTAGCCCCCCCCCCTCAATAATTTTCAAGAGATAGCTTTAGCTCTTAAGCAAAGTCATGTTTATATAATCGAGCATTGCGATTTAGCTTATCAGATTGTTAAAACCTTTATTTGCGAGTGTCTGCATACCCCACAGCACTGTTTCTCGTGCATTAATATCACAAAAAAATGCTTTGAAGAATTTTGTCTCGAATGACATACGTCCAAGAAGTATTATGCCAAAATATATAACAGTTTCATCATCGTTACCAAAGCTTCAAAAATTTAAAGTTTTAGCAAGCGATGCTAACGTAAATGCTTTCATGATATAGCGGGTGCTCTTGAGATGAATTTCAGTTGCTGAAAGATTTAATGACAAAGAAAGCTGTCTATAAACCTATTGCTAATATGTCAACCCTGCAACGAGTGCATCGATACTATTTCTTAGTAAGGCGTCTAAGAACTTGGCTTCACGCTCCAGGATGTCCAAAACGTATTTACATTTAGCAGTTCCTAATACTCATGGAAATAGAAAGAAGACAGATAATGTAAGCTCTTTCGACGTTTCAACTATTTTATCAATAGACATAAAAACGGCATACAAAATTTTTGGGAAATTTGAAAAAAATTTTTGCATTTATTAGTACTGCAAAATTATGAATTGAAAGGATCTTTGCGTTATTCGGTTCTGATTTATGTCTAAATAGAGTTTGAAATGCTTGCTCTTGAACAGAAGAGAGACTGCACTTCCATATCATATATTTTTTCCACGAGACAATGAAAGTTTCAACTTCATAACATACAAGAACAATGCAGTGCATTCTTTACAGGCCCTTCCCTCCGTGAGCGCTGAGCTTTCGCTATGAAATAAAAATTGCGGTACAGTAAATTTCAATGTATGATGCTTTTTCGGGTGATTTAGTGATTGGATGGGCTCATAATGAATGTCTTTTCCAAAGCATTTTGTCGATGAAAAAGGGTGTTGGTCGCCTTTATAGCCAAAGTAGAGGGCGTGGTCGCAAAAATTTTTTTCCTCACTTCCTAGCCCCCCCCCCCCAATCTAAAATATGCTCCGCGATCACTGGATCCTTTGTCAGGCGTCCGGTGCCCACTGTCACGAGAAAGACAGCCTCGTTGTTTGGCTAAAAACCAAATATTCAATTAACGTAAACGTCGGAAACACGGAACGAAATGCAATGAAAACTTTTGAACCCTTTTCAATTAAGACAAAATTCCATTACGCAGCTCTCATTGACCAGCTATTGTATCTTGATAAAGCGTATTTTCCCGAATCCTTGGTTATATCCCTTGTATTGGCATGCTGTTGCCCACCAAGGGATCTGTCATAAAGAATGGAACAGAAGGGGGCGGAAGGGATTTCAGAATTTGCCGTTGATTTATGTAGCCCAATGCAAGAAACAAGAACTGTTTACTTAGCCCCTAAATGCATGCAGATATAATTTGATGACCCCAGGGTTTCGAAATCTAGAAACTTCTATACTGTGCAGTTCAATTTTCTTTCTGTGCATCATGCTGTCAATACCGACTTTATGCGACCTCCGGTATAAAGTTTTAAGACAGTAGGGAAGAGTTTGGAGATAACACTGTATTAAAATTGAGATGGAGGAAAATGCTAATAATCAAGAGAGCAGAAAAAATGATGCTGGATCTCTTTAAAACAATTGTAAAATATTGTAAGCAAATACCTTCATGGCCCATGCCTATCACTTGAAATATTTTGCTAGCCCAACATTTTTCATTCAATAGTTTTGCTGACCCTGTCAAATCCCTTCCGCCCCCCTCTGTTCCATACTTTATGACAGCTCCCTAAATTCTATTGCTATTCCATTGCTATTCCATGAATGTCCAGTGCCTGCACGCGGAAAGATGATTGGGACTTGTAGTTTGTAATGTTGGACGGTTGATAATCCTACAATTCTAGTGAATTCTTTTCTTTTAATTGAATTGTTTTGAATAGCTGCAGGGAATTACTCTGTGTCTTTCTATCGAATTCAAAATGAATTATTTTCTCTTCACTAAGCAAGCTTACGTTGGTTGTAGCAAACAGCATGGTCCAAAACAGTTAGTGACCAGACTAGCCTAAGCTTACTTTGCAAATCCAACCTGATTGCTACCTTGTACTCCCGAGTACCGAATAAACAATAAGTAGTGAGAATGATCGGGGCATGAACATGGTTCGAAATAACAACAATCGGGGGGGAGTTGGAGTAATCGGGGGCGGGGTGCCTGGAGAAATTGAAAATAGTCGTGTTCTTAGGTAATCACGTATCTTTTATAAGTTTATGTGAAGAGTGATGTTACTGATACATTTATTTGTTGCGTTTATTCAGAAATTATGTTCACTATCATTTCACTTTTCAAGAATTTTTAAAATGGGGGGGGGGTTGGAATAAGAGTTGGGGGTTGGAAAATTTTTCAAAAATTAACAAGCGGGGGGACGATTATTCGGTACTCAAGAGTTCTGAAATGATATCACACTGTCAAGACATTCAGTTTGTGGCCTTTAGGAAATGAACGGCAGCATGTTTAAGCCACGGGGGGGGGGGGTTCTTGGCTAAAATTTGGGTAGGGGTGTGCCGCCCACAGTTTCAAAATGCTACCGTTGGCTAGACCAATTTTTTGTGAAAATGATGCCCTTGGCTAGACTAAATGTTACATCAAAATTGCCATGAGTTAGCATTTTCTAGATAAAAATTGCCACATTTTTGTATTCTGTGGACGAAAAAAGAATGGATTTCTATGCAGGAATTACCGAGGTCTGCCCTTGGCTGGAAAAGTATATTCTTGGCTAGACTAGAAGTCTGAAAAATTATACCCTTGCAGGCGGCACATTAGTCTTCATGTAAGATTAATCTCCATATAAACGAGGGCAATCTAGACATGATTGGATCTAATTGCGGCCGATGGTCACTTACTAATCTGTGTGTAGCTAAGTGAATTTGAGATTTGAGCGCATACCTTGCTAATTAGGCAATTGTTAAAACAATGGCAGTCACATGCCACGACTTTATTTGATTGGTGGAAAGGAAGAATGAATAGGTTCTCATAGGTTTTCATTTCATAGCTGAATAAAGAGGCTAAGAGAGCTTATTTTACGAATAAGATTCAAGCTTCTGAAGGGAATCTTAAAGAAACTTGGGCAACGATCAACAAACTTGTCAAAAAATGGTCTAAAACTAGCAATATATCGTCACTGACTGTTGATGGAAGTCCGGTCTCTGATGCTGTCGGTATTGCTAACTCAATGAATGAATTTTTTGTAATGTCGGCAATGAATTATGTAAAGATATCCCCGATACAGATAACGGTCTCCTGAAAGGTGAATATACCATCAACCCTACTAATGCCACCTTTATTTTTTCGCCTGTGGTATCCAAACAAGTGATCCTAGCAATGAATAAATTTAAGACCTCCAACGGGTTTGGCCTTGATGAAATTTCCAGTTTTTTCCTAAAGGCCGGAATATCCATCCTGGCCGAGCCATTGAGTCAGCACTTTAATTTGTCATTGTCGGCTGGAATTTTCCCCGATCAATGGAAAATTGCTAGGATTGCTCCTATTTACAAGGATGGTAAGAGCGATAACAGATCAAACTATCGTCCAATCTCTGTTTTGCCTGTAATCTCTAGGTTATTTGAGAAGCTTGTTTACGACCAGTATTACAATTTTCTTGAGTCGAATCGTCTTTTGTATTCACAACAGTCTAGCTTTAGACTGTTACATTCAGTATTGACATGCCTATTAAAGTGTACAAACGACTGGCATTTGAATATCGAAAACGGTACATATACCTCGGTCACATTCATAGACTTGAAGAAAGCTTTCGACACGGTGAACCACGAAATCCTAATTAACAAGCTACAACTCTATGGAGTTGCAGGCAAAGAGCTACGCTGGTTTCAATCATACCTTTCTAACAGGAAGCAGTGCTGTAAGGTTAACGGGAAGCTTTCTGACCTGGGAGAAGTAACTTGTGGAGTTCCGCAGGGATCATGTTTGGGTCCCCTACTTTTCATCATCTATATAAATGATCTTCCCCTATCTATTAAGCACTCGCAAGTTAATATGTATGCCGATGACACCAGTTTATCCTTCCCCTCAAATAGCATCTCCACAATAAATGAAAAGGTTAATAAGGACCTAGAATGTCTAAACACATGCCTTGCAGGAAATAAATTGTCACTAAACGTTGCTAAAACAAACAGCATTGTGATTGGAAGTCGGAAAAAGGTTAAGGATATTCAAAATCCATCAGCTATAAAACCGTCACTTGTCATTCGTGATGAGGACATTTCGATGATAGAGCACACAAAATACTTAGGGGTACATGTGCACCAATACCTGAGTTGGGATGTACACATCGCCGAAGTAATAAAAAAGATTTCAAGGGCGTTAGGTATGATACGCCATGCGAAACAGTATCTCCCTTTAAGCGTATTGCAGACCATGTAGAGAAGTATGGTCGAGCCTTATTTCCGTTTCTGTTGCCCTGTCTGGGGTGTTTGTGGTACCACAGCACTCAACAAGCTTCAGAAGCTCCAAAATCGTGCAGCTAGAATCGTGACAAATAGCCCTTACAGAACGTCTGCACCACCCATCATCAAGCAGCTGGAATGGCTAACGGTCAACGATCTCATAGAAACTGAAACATTGAAAATGGTCTACAGGTCTATAAACCATATATCTGAGTATCTTACAGGACTGTTCCAAAGGTTATCTGAGACCAGCGCTAGACAGCTTCGTAATACCAGCACTGACCTTCATGTACCATTGCTAAGAACTGCATGTGGCCAAAAATGCTTCCCTTATAGAGGAGCTAAACTTTGGAATGATCAAAATAGAGAACGTAAGATGGCAAATACTTTCACCCAATTCAAATCGTCACTGAAAAATGACAAAACCTGAGCATTGTCTCACATCCCCTTTTACTTTCATTACTTTTGTATACATATTTTTATCTTGAAATTGTAATTTTGTAGCCTATTTTCTTTTGTAACAGGGCAGTTTGTAAATCAACTTCACTTTGTGTATTGAATACTTACCCTGTATAAATATTATAAAATGAAAATGAAAAAGATGAAAAATTGGCCGGCCTAACAATTGGTAGGGTTTTCATTGGCTGACTCGAAGAAAAGAATAACCAACAAAAGGGCGAGACAGCGACTGCGATGCGACTGATGAAGGAAATATTGCAGTGACTTTGCAGTGAAGTTGGAGGGGGGCTGGAGTTCGAGATTTAATTTCAAGTTACGAACAAATACTTGGAAATTGCCGATGTGGAAGGTGGAAGCTTTTATGGGACCTGGTAAACAACAAGAAAGATCCAAAACTTACAGAGATGCAAAGCTGTGCTCGACATCAATGGATAACACAAGAAACCAAAACAAACTCACTTTCAAGCTTCAGTTCCTTGGGATCAAAGCTACATTCCACATTGGTTCAATATAAGAAGCAATCTCTCCGCCAAAACAGTTTGTTGCGTCACAGCAACTGTAACATTCTTTCTGTAGAACGTAACAAGCTTCGAATTTCACCTTCGAATTTCCACCTTCGAAAGTCCACCTTCGAATTTCCAAGCACTGCAAAGTCACAAACACTCGGTAAACTTGCTTCAAGATGCGTCCTAAAATCAACTTCCTCTTATAGATTCCTTCCTTTGAGCACAAGTCAATGAAAACAAATTTGAATAACAGTGTAATTCATTTCCATGGTTGCAAGGTCAAAGTAGTAAAGGCAAATTGTTTGTCTCTTTCAAATATTCGTTCCATAATTTCAAATCCTCCGCATAGGCAATCCAGTTGAAAGATGCCCTTGTAGCTAAACAGCACTTTTGGTAGACCTGTCCCAAGTTTATTTCCTCATCGGTAATAAGTCTAATTGAACGACGGGAAGTCTACACTTCTGGGGACAATCTTTCCTGATTCGAAATCATTTTATATCCAACAATACTATGATTCAGCTACCCGGCCGCATGTTATAATTTACAAGTTACTAGTAAGTATCTTGCCGTTCAGATTGACTCAGAACTTAAAGGTCAGATAAAGGCAAAAGACATTTTTATTGATTTCGATCATTTATGGCCTGGAGATTTCAAAGTTTCAAACGAAATTTCTGTATGAGTTCTGGAACCTATCGAAATCGCCTGTCGAACTCCGTTTTTCAGTCAAACTTTCCAAAAAAACCGCGCAAGCAAAAAAAGCCTGGATCTAGCAGAGGCGTGACGTGGAATGAGTCGAAGGAGTCATTGCAAAGCTGTGAGGGAATGGGGGAGTCTGTTTGGTTTGCACTCACCGATTGTCAAGTCACGAAAGTAAGAAACGACTACGTATTTTAACTATCTCAAACAAAAACCGCCGAGAAAGTAGGTAGTTTATCGTCGTCGCTCGTCAGCTTGTGCAGAGAAGAATATATGTGCACATTATTCTTAACGTTGGCGCGGACAGACTTGTCGCAGCAGTGAGCTGTGGACTGACTTGGAGAGGAAACCCGTACGACTTGCAACAACGAAAACATTGGGGGTCTACACAAGATATTTCAATCCTAACGATTTTAAAAATTCATTGGCTGCTACAAGTGCATTAGCTGGCTTCCAGAGCACCTTTCTGAGAACTCTTTGACGTGTAAAACATGAAATTATAGTTGAAATTGAATGATGCACTCACCCACTCTTCGAACATGATGACACCGGATTTTGCCATATCAGGACTAGGCCATGTAATCACACTCATGGATAGGTAAGGGCAAGTTCTTTCTCCACATTTATGTTTCCTTTTCTTCGATAGCTCTTTGATTCTTTGCGAACTTTTTAGGTGGCCAGTGGTGCCTCTTACAATATATTTTGTATTTACAAATCATTCGTGAAGCCATGCAAATGTGCCTTCGATAGGCGCTTGTCGGTCTAATGAGGAGGAAGAATCAAACCCTAATAAACTAAATAAACTAAATGCAAACCCGAAAAAAACTGAATTTATGGTTATTGTTCATCAACGAAGAATAAATGAAATTGATGACCTCCCTCCACTCAAACTTAACGATTCCGAAATAAAACGTGTGGAGAAAACCAAGTCTCTAGGTGTCATTGTCGATGAAGGGCTGAAATGGAAGGATCAATATAAATCACTGACAGGAAAGTTAGCAGGTGGTTTATCATCGTTGAAAAAACTTAAAGACGTTCTTCCCCAATCAAAGTTATGTGATGTATATCACGCTCTCTTTGAGAGTCACCTATGCTACGGAAACGTAGTGTGGGGTAGCATCTCTTCATCCGAACTTCAAGCACTTCAACGTCTCCAAAAGAAGATTTAAGGACCCATGGCCTAAAAAATGGCTAAGCGTTGTGAATCTTGTTCGTTTTGATCGCTGTGTTATGGTATATAAGATTGTAAACAAACAATGCCCTGAAAGCGTAAGGGATATGTTCCAACAGAGATGTACTATATCAAATTATAATACGAGGAATCATAGAGATCTCCATATTCCCAAGCTAAACCTTGAATCGACTAAGAAAGGATTTCATTACTCGGGCATTAAGGCTTGGAATGATATTCCAGTTAATATCAGAGAACTGCCATCACTGCGCCTGTTTAAAACACGTCTAAAAAAGCATCTGATGAGCATTGATAATTAATTCCAGCCCCCTCAAGAACGACTCCCTGGAAGATCAGTTTATTTGATTGCTATATTAAGTTCTTTATGTAAGATTTTTAAGGCTTGTACTGAAGGAATATCGTTGTAGAGAATTATTATTGTTTATCATTTAGGTTTAAACTTCTGCCCACGACCGCCAAGATTTAACACGACCGCGTTTTACGAAGACCTTAAGGCCTTCTTTAGACGTATAGGACTTAAAGCACACTTTGGAATTTCTGACTACAATCCTACAAGTTTACAACAATAAAAGAAAGAAATAGTTCATTTACACCGAAAAACGTGGACAATACCTTTGAGGCATTTGCGTCTGCAGTCATTGAAGACATTATGAACCACGAGAAACAGCCACTACGCTCAAATGACCTCACGAAAGGTGAAATAAACGCACTAAGGAATTTGTCCGAAAGGGAGGACATAGTTATCACCCGAGCCGACAAAGGAGGGGCAACCGTCATTTGGGGGTATTCATGAATATCTCACGGAAGCCAACAACCAACTCAATAACATAGCTTTCTATAAGAAATTGACATTTGACCCATTTAAGGGCTACATAAGAGTAATTAACAATTCGTTAGATGAAAATGCATTCCCAAAATGAAATAGATGCAGAAACATTGGAGATTTTAAAAGTTCCTAAAGAAGTTAAACCCGCTAGATTCTATTTGCTACCAAAAATTCATAAAAAGAACTATCCAGGTCGCCCAGTGGTAGCGTCGACAAACTGCCACACCACAAAAATTTCAAAATACGTCGACCGCTATATACAACCCATTGCGCAACAAGTACGTTCATACATCCGCGATACCACAGATTTACTAAAGAAAATAAAAACTATCGGTAAAATGCCAGAAAATACTCTGCTTGTTACCTTCGATGTAAGATCCCTCTACACAAACATATGCCATGAGGAGGGCCTACTAGCCCTTAAAAATGCCTTAAACAAGAGAACCAATAAAGAACCAACAACTGATGTTCTACTAACCATGATGAGACACGTTCTCACGCTCAACTGCTTTACATTCAATGGAAATAGCTACCTACAGACAAGGGGATTTGCTATGGACACGGTTGCAGCACCCTCATATGCTGTGATATACATGGCTGAATTTGAAGAAAAACATATCTACCCTAGGTAAAGACTGCCTGTACCATGGTAGGTACATAGATGAAATCTTTTTAATTTATAAGGGCACTGAAAATGAATTCAAGACCTTTGCGGAACAACTCAACACAAAATACCCATCAATAAAATTCGACTATGAAATATCAAAAACATCCATCCCTTTCCTTGACACCCGTATCTACATTGACGACAACAGACAACTACAAACGACTCTATTCACCAAACCAACTGACACACACAACTACTTTCACAATAAATCAGCCCACCCCAGACACCTTAAGAACAGCTTACCGTATTCACAAGCACTCAGACTACGAAGAATTTGCACAAGGAACGACGAATTAAGCAGCAATTGCAAGCAAATGGAAGAACAGTTTCTCCGAAGAGGATATCACATAAGAACCTCCATGATCAAATCCATAAAGCCATCATAACCCCAAGAAACAGTACATTGAAGAAAGGTTCAAAGGAACGATCCACAAGAATTCCCCTAGTTACCACGTTCAACTCTACACTTCCCCAAATTGGCAAAATCTTAAGAGAAAGATGGGATATTTTAAATATAAAACTGAAACTGAAGAAGCTCTTCTCTGAACCCCCGATCATTGCATTCCGTAGATGCAAAAACCTAATAGAAATAATCGGCTGTAACACTATCACTAATAATAAGGTTTTAGAAAAAAGCCAACAATACAACGGCTAAATATTGCTCACCATGCAACACCAAAAGAAGCCTTTGCTGCAACAATGTCATTAAAACTAGTTCCATCACTAGCGTAAACACCCGCAAAACATACAAAATCTTCCACGAATCCAACTGCAAAAGCATGAATGTAATATATCTTCTTGAATGCATCCGTTGTAAGAAACAATACGTCGGCAAATCTGAATGGCCTTTTAACTATAGACTTGACAAGTATCGTTCTCGTCTAAAATCTTCACAATATAACAAGCTCCTTCCGGTAGAAAAACACTTCAAAGAGCAAAATCACGTCTTCGAAAGAGACGCAAGATTCATAATTATTGAGAAAATTGAAAAAGAAAACGTCGAAAATATGACACATTCATTAGAAACACATGAGGACACCTGGATTAAACGACTGCAGACTCTCTCCCCCACTGGCCTTAATAATAAACGCAACCACCCCGACAAATATTAATCTAGAGAAATCCCCCAAAAAACCCATGGCTAGGCCACTTTTTCCGTTCACGAAATTATGCAATACTTTGTTCCCCTGTGGCCTATCAATTTCTACAAATACAACGTAATATCGAACTTCAATCTAGGATTCATATGATGCCTAATATAGGCATCACATGACCCTTTTCAGGCCATGTATCCTCATTAAGGTCACCTGACCACTAAAAGGCTATAAAAAGGCATCCAGACCTGAAAAAATTCATTTTCCTGACGATGACAATACAGTCGAAACGCGTTGAGAGTAGAAGAAAGTAGAAGAATACAATAAAAGAATTCAAGAACTTCAATTCGTCTTTTTTGTGTACATCTAGTAGTAAAAAACATGTATACAAGTATGGTTGAACCTCATTTCAGAAACTGCTGCTCCGTATGTGGCTGTTGTGGAGAAACCCTGCTTGATAAGCTGCAAAAGCTGCAAAACCGTGCCACAAGAATCGTTACCAACAGCACTTATGATGCATCATCTCTTACTTTGATTAGAAGCCTAGGTTGGTTAACCATAAAAGAATTGATCGAATTTGAAACTGCAACTACAGTTTACAAGTCTCTCCATGGATTAGCTCCTGAATATATGCAGCAAATGTTTACAAAATTGTCGGAAAGCATCTCACGGTCTCTCCGTAATACCGACACAGATCTCCGAATACCTCGCTTTGCAACCTCTTACGGGCAACGCAGTCAGGGGCGGATCCAGATATTTGAGTGACCGAAGCAAGTGAGGGGGTCTGGGGGCGAAGCCCCCAGGAAATTTTTGGGTGACCACGCCCTTCAGACTCTCGGAAAACATAGGCAACGCCCTTTTTACAATTTTTTTGCTGGAAGACCTTGCTTTGAAGGTTACTTCAGGCACTAGGATATGAACATGTACCTCAAATCAGAGCTATTCAAGCCAGTGCTTCTCGAAGTGTTGTTTACATCTTGGCCTAGACAGGCCAGATTTCGTTGTTTACTGATTTGGTATTGCCAGAAAAGTTCCCCTCCATGGACTGATTTATACCGTCAACCACAATTTGGTCTGCTAACACGTTGAAGAAGAGTTTAGGTCCACTGCACTTTTCATTCAGACGAGAGGAAGCGAGACAACAGAACAGTGAACAACAATAATGATAGTAGGGCAATCTATTGCTCAATGTTAACCTTTGGACTGCATCGGTCAACCGGTGCAAAACGCTGATTTTTCTCCACTCAGGGGTCTGGGGACCGATGCATTTTCGCTATCGTTTGTTGAGAAGAAAGGAGCTGTCAAAGCTGCCATGATTGACACCGATGCACTTATCAATATGATTACGCAAGGTTCTCCAGTTTATGCGTTAGCTTTTGTTGCCTTTGTCGAGACGCGCGTCACACACTTTGAATAGGGGATTAGAATAATAATGGGATTTACCGTAGCTGTTTGGAGGACACTTAATTCTTTTGGATAATGGGTCTAATTGTCGGCCATGGCTTTTGTACCTGAGTCTGAGGTTACGAGGTTGCTACGTAGAAGCAGTGGCAACAAAGAGAAGGGGGGCATTTGGAAAGTTGAAATGATCTGTGTGTGATAAAAAAATCTGGTGCACAGACTTCTAGATTATCGATCATGTGGGACTCACCGATGCATTTGCATCGGTTGCATCGGTCTGGATCCGCCCCTGAACGCAGTTTCTGCTCATATCGAGGTGTCACCGTGCAGAATAAACTAAGCACTGAAATGAAAAATGCCCCTTCACTGGCTACTTTAAAAAATTTGCTGAAACAATTTTTGAAAAATCAAAGGGCGTGAGAGTTCCTGAACAGCATCAAACTTTTTCTTTTCTAACCAGAATATATTGCACATTAATTTTTCGTTTAGCTTGTTTTGAATTGCATGTAAATTAGGTTAGGTTGTTTTAGACAGGGTACATTGTAAATTAGTTTTTTTTCTAAGTTTCTGAATGTATTACCCTGCACTGTGATTCATTAGGCCCTTTTTATCAAATTAATGCCGAAAAATTAAGTTCCTAATCCTAATAAAATTTTACACACGTGACATGAACCATAACCTAGGGGTTCATGCGCTGCAAAAATTTTCGAGATCAATCAACCGAAGGCGAAGATATTGATTTTTGAAGTTGGGCCTAAATCAGATCTTTGTTTACATGACCGGAGGAGGCATGGCACTGCTTTGACAGCAAATTACTATTCATTGTATCAACGCTCAGACTTCACCGATCTCTTTCATTTTAGTCTCATTCTGATCCTCTAAACGTGTGCTTTGAGGCAATGTAAAGCATGCTAAAATATTTTGCCTTTTTATGACCTTTTTTAGACCACTTCACAATGGTACTTTTCAATAAAATTTTTGTCTTCAAAAATCAATTGTAAAATTAAGAGCTAAAGACAAAAAGTATGTTTTGCTATGCTCTTCAAAATAATTTCAACAATTAGATACACCTTTCTAACAAGTTTCTACCAAAGGGCTGGTGCTAATTCACCTCCAAAAAAATTTAACAACAATCTTAATTTTTCAAGTTTAATACGTAAATTTAACATTTTTGCACATTTCGTAATGACAAATTAGATAAAGTCAAACGTAAAGCTTTCCAATTGTTTGAAACAGTTGCAGAGTCACATGGAAGGCCATGTCTTTGTCTTTAAGCCTGCTAAACCCTTAAATCAAAGAGTTCAAAGGCCAAAATGGTATTTTTCAGCCATTTGTCCCTGAAATAATTCAAAAACTTTAAATTTTGCAAAAATTATAACAAATAAAGCCCTGCAAAGTGTTTCAAATGTTAGTAATTATATTGTTTTAACATGTAGGTAAGGCCTGGTCACCTTTAGTCCCTTCACTGGATGCCTGTAAAAGTTTAGTGGTTATTACATGCAAAAATCTTAGAAATCAAATTCAAGACTTGTGAAATGAAAATAGTCATACAAAAATTTGTGGGTTCGAACTGGCAACAGCCCTTTGATAGAAACTTGTTAGAAAGGTGTTTCTAACTGTTGAAATTGTTTTGAAGAGCATAGCGAAACATACTTTTTTGTCTTCAGCTTTTAATTTTACAATTGATTTTTGAAGACAAGAAATTTTTAGAAAAGTATGATTGTGAAATGGTCTAGAAATGGTCCTAAAAGGCAAAATATTTTAGCATGCTTTACATCACCTCAAAGCACACTTTTAGAGGATCAGAATGAGACTAAAATGAAAAGGATCGGTGAAGTCTGAGCCTAGATACAAGGAATTGTAATTTGCTGTTAAAGCAGTGCCATGCCTCTTCCGGTCATGTAAATAAAGATCTGATTTAGGCCCAACTTCAAAAATCAATATCTTCGCTTTCGGTTGACTGATCTCGAAAATTTTTGAAGTACATGAAGCCCTAAGTTATAGCGCATGTCTCAAATGCAAAATAAAAAAGGAATCGAAAACTTCAAATTTTGGTTAAATTCGATGCTCTGGATCACAGTGCCCTGTGTAAATAAACTAGTAACTTGTAAATTACAACATGCGGCCGGGTAGCTGAATCATAGTATTGTTGGATATAAAATTATTTCGAATTAGGAAAGATTGTCCCCAGAAGTGTAGACTTGCCATTAAGTCTTTCAGGAAGACTTATTACCGATGACGAAATAAAGTTGGGACAAGTCTACCAAAAGTGCTGTTTCCCTGCAAGGGGCTCTTTCAACTGGACTCCCTCTGGTGAGGATTTGAAATGTTGGAACGAATATTTGACAAAGAAAAACAATTTGCCTTTAGTACTTTGACCTTGCAACCATGGAAATGAATTATACTGTTAGTCAAATTTTTTTTCATTGACTTGTGTTGAAAGGAAGGAATCTATAAGAGGAAGTTGATTTTAGGACGCATCTTGAAGCAAGTTTACCGAGTATTTGTGACTTTGCAGTGCTTGGAAATTCGAAGGATGGACTAGTCAAGCTTGTTACGTTCTACAGAAAGAATGTTACAGTTGCTGTGACATAACAAACTGTTTTGGTGGAGAGTTTGCTTCTTATATTGAACCAATGTGGAATTTAGCTTTGATCCCGAGGAACTGAAGCTTGAAAGTGAACTGAAAGTGAGGTTTTTTTGGCTTCTTGTGTTATCCACTGATGTCGAGCACAGCTTTACATCTCTGTGAGTTTTGGATCTTTCTTGTGGTTTACCAGGTCCAATAAAAGCTTCCACCTTCCACATCGGCAAATTCCAAGTATTTGTTCGTAACTTGAAATGAAATCTCGAACTCCAGCTCGTTTCCAACTTCACTGCAAAGTCACTGCAATATTTCCTTCATCAGTCGCAGTCGCTGTGTCGCCCTATTGTTGGTTATTCTTTTTTTCGAGTCAGCCAATGAAAACCCTACTAATTGTTAGGCCGGCCAATGATAACCTATTCATTCTTCTTTTCCACCAATCAAATAAAATCGTGGCATGTGACTGCCATTGTTTTAACAATTGCCTAATTAGCAAGGTATGCGCTCAAATCTCAAATTCACTCAGCTACACACAGATTAGTAAGCGACCTTCGGCCGCAATAAAAATCAAATAAAAATCAATAAACTCGGACATCTTTACTGTGGAAGAACCCACCCCCCCCCCCCCCCACTGTGGTCTAAGCAGCTAATTCTTACCAATCTGAAGACTTTTTGATAACAAAACTTAGCATTTCATTGTGTGCAAAAGAAACGGAAGCTGGTAGACAAAAACAGGTTATTTGTGTACAACTTCAAGGTTTTTAAACTGACAAGTGAAGGGCACCGTGAAGGTTTTTACCTACCAATGGGCGCAAATTTGTCGATAGTGAAGGTGATATCCCTAGTTGGTATAAAACGCGGGGGGGTACATGATCTGTGGATGGACGGGTGTCTGCCGCCCGGTTTTCAGAAAGCTACTCTCTACTAATAGACCTTTTAGCTATTCTTCAAAAGAGCCTGGATCGAGCGATATTTTTATACAGTTTTATACGCGAGGCTCGATAGAGTGGCGTTAGAGCTTCGATCGCAGTTTTACACATTGTGCTCTAAATACCCAGCAGAAGAAGGAGTACTACAATAAGAAGATTTCTGCATGCAAGGGTAACATGCAAGAATCATGGAAAACAATCAATGAACTTCTTAATAAGAGGTCTAAGTCAAGCAGCATTGATAGTCTTAAGGAGTCTAGTTCAGAAACTGTTCACAGGAAGGACATTCCAGATGTAATGAACAATTACTTCTGCTCAGTAGGTAAGGATCTAGCAGATAAAATCAGTTAAGTTCCAAATTCCCTTCCATCAGGTGACTTTGAAATGAATAAAACTAAAGCAAAGTTCCTCTTCAGGACTATTGGGGTGCAGGAAATCAGAGATGTATTTGCCAAGGTTAACCCTAATCCGCATGGGGGGGGTGTTTTCCACCCCCCCTCAAGGTTTTTCTTTCCGTGTGTTTAAGAGACATCACCTATGTCCCCCAAACCCCTCTGACTTTTACTAATTATCTGTTCGCCACATTTTGATCAAAAAATTTTTAAACAATAGAGCTCACAGGTCACGTGATATGCCCATATTTGGAAGCAGGTAGCAGAAAAATCATTGTTTTTGATGATTTGAATGGAAAGATTTCATCAAATTATGAAGTATTATACACCAAATGAATCAGTAAACGAAGAGCTTTAATTTGATACAGGAATTTATGGAATTTGATGATGTCAGCATTTTTTGATGATGACGTCATTTTGGCCGCCATTTTGGGCTAATTAGCAAGCTTTTTGAATATTTTCGAAATTTTTCGATTGAAAACACTCCAATGATACGTTTGTGATGGAGTATTACCACCTTTGCAGCTTCTTTTTGTCTATTTCTACAGAGAACAAATTCAATGCATTAATGACGTCATTCAGATTGGCTAATTTCTGCCAAAATATCACTCCAAATTCATTAATTTCAATGAAATGATATCTTCATATCAAATTTGTGGCTAAGTTGAACCAAAAACTACCAAATCTTCATAGAAAACCTTCTTTGAATTCAAATGTAACTTGGAAACCTGATTTGCACTGATTTTAAACTTCATGACGTCACTATGACGTCATTAGGCGTGGCAGCCACACCCGAATTATGCTACATGCTAGAAATTACCTGATCTATAACGGTGCCAAGTTGCATTGAATTCTGACCAGGCTAAGGCAGTTTACAGAGGGGGGGTGGAAAGAACCCCCCCCCCATAAATGGTAGCTCGAAAAAAGCCCATATGGATTAGGGTTAAAACAGCAACAGTGGCGTGGTGGGCCACTTTTTACTGGGGTGGCCAGATCCTTTTTGGCGCCCCCTCTACATAAGCATAAAATTCATGGTCGGGAATTCCATAAATTTTGAATTTATTTGGGTTCTGGATTCAAGAAACCCCCCCCCCTGGGCAAGAAACAATAGTTAGGCCTCTAATCTGCAAATGCAGGTTCTGTCCTTATTAATAGAAAATGCTCAAATAAATCGTGAACTTCGTGCAGAATAACAACATCGTCCCCATTGTCATTTAAAGCAACGTAGATGTTTATATCAGGGCCTTTGTAAGTTGTGAAGATGTCTTCGCAAATGCATTGATTATCTCATCTTTATTCAAAGACAGCAGAATCTTCCTTTCAGTCATCATTACAAGTAATGACTCAAGACGATCTTGCACCATCGTTGAGCGAATTCTTGTCTTAACTCTTTTCAAAGCAGAAAATGAGCGTTCTGCAGAAGCAGAGCTTATAGGTATAGCTACTGCAATTGCATAAACCTGGCACAATGTTGGATACGCATCAACAAGGTGGTACTCTGGAAACGAAAGAAGCTTCAAGGCATCAATGAAAGAAGGAGTCTTTTTTCCATCTTTCTTTTCTGTTGACATCTTATTTAGAGGAGGATTATCGGAAGCGGAAGGGCCCTCTTTTTCATCATTATCATCATCTTCACCATCGCTGCTTCCCAAATCCTCAGCTCTGTCTGTTTCTGTCACTTGAGAGCAATTGAACTTACTGACTGTCGTTGCAAAGCTAAATAACTCATCTGCGCATCTGAATGCATCCAGTTGGTAAATTGCACAAAATGTCGTGATATCGGCTTGAAGAGCACGTGCTGTCTTGTATCTTCTTAGCAGGTCTTGGAAGTGGCATGGTCCATGGTGCAAACAGTGCAAATGACTTTAGTAATGGTCAATTCTTTTCAAAGCGCTGTTTCATGGAAGCTTGAATCGTATCAACAACAGAGCAGAAAGTGTCACGTTTCCATTGAGCCTCAGCTGTGCTTGCTGGTTGGTCCCTTTCTTGCTCACCATCCATCACTCTTTTGTGGCGAATTCTCGTTGTCTTCCATTGGACACCTTCAAAGTCTGTTTCAACGATTTGGAGAATTTTCTCAGCTTCATCTCGCATTTTCTCGATTTTTTCAATTGAACTATCTACCATGTCAATTGCTTTGCCGAAATCGACGTCAACACTCTGCAAATATAGACTGAGAGGGCCAGTCACCGCAAAGATTTCTCGAAAAAGGCAGGCCGTTGCAGCTATTTGTTTCGTTTGGAAAGACGAATAAAGTCCCTGTGCAGTTGCTCGCTGATTTTCTTCAAATGATCTATTCTCAGCAACTGTCTGCAGCACTTGCAAAATGCAGTCAAAGCGCAAGAGAAATATCTTCAGACAAAATTCTCTGGCATTCCAACGAACGGTATTTAGACGCTTTACTGAAAAAACTTGGAGCTGTGCACTCTTTTGAGCTGACTCGAATAGTTCATGCACCTTTTGGGATTTACTGAACAGAAGATACAGCTTTTCGAGGTTGCTGAACAGACTAATGACATTGATGGCGACACTAGCTGAATCTGCAAGGACCAGATTTAACGTATGGGCATAGCAATGGACATAGATGACATGACTCCCGATCTTCTCTTTTATGATGGCTTGCAAGCCGTTATAGCATCCGCTCATGTTGGACGCACCATCGTAGGCCTGGGCCACTAGCTTCTCAAAGGTCACCCCATAGGACTCTAAAGCTGCGGCAATGACGTCGTAAAGTGCAACTGCACTTGTTCCTGATGCACGCTGGCACGAAAGAAGGTGCTCTGAACAATCTCCAAATTCATCCACTATCCTTACACAAATGCTCAATTGCTCCTTGTGAGTTACATCGGGCGTTGTATCAGCAATCAATGACCATGCCCTGCAATTTTTAATCCTTTGTACGATTTCAGCAGATATCTCAGATCCAATTACCGAA
Organism: Aurelia sp. 4 Dawson et al 2005; assembly: GCA_964019985.1. Taxonomy (NCBI): domain Eukaryota; kingdom Metazoa; phylum Cnidaria; class Scyphozoa; order Semaeostomeae; family Ulmaridae; genus Aurelia; species Aurelia sp. 4 Dawson et al 2005. Next base: position 9,261,258 of record OZ026500.1, on the reverse strand, counting down.
ATGAGCTTATTTTGTGAGTCGTTACTTAGAAATGTTAGTCTTGAGCCACGTCCTATGGGGCCAGGCTTTTCGCTACATTTTGCAGCAAGTTGCTGTTGTTCTGTGGTGACTTTTTGGAGATGCTCTTTAATTGTTGAATCGTACTGAGACAAAAATTTCAAAAGTTCCAAAAAATTACCAGTGTTTTGGTATGGGTTTGCAAGAGATTCACGATGACCCCTGAATGGGAGTCCTTGTCTTCCTAGAAGTATAACTGCATCCACAATACGCGTCATGACATTTCTGTTCGAAATGACTTGCCGCTTTCTTCTTTCAGATTCTAGTGTCTTTTGCCTTTGAAAGTTTGCTGATATGGTCCCTTGTTGCAGAAAAACAGCCTCCGCAATTTTGGCGTTCAGATGAGCATCAGACTGCTCATGTTTCAGAACACTGTCGTGTTGCTTCTTCCAGTTGCGGAAGCCACTGCATGTGAAGGCATTACCTTGATTTTGCCTGGCAGATTCACCCCTCGATACTGCATCTGTAAACAATAAACACGGTAGGCAGAATAAGCTGTCTTTACTCAGAGAGTAGGATAGCCATCTGCGTCTTGATTTGTTTTCGTGAAAGAAAACTTGCTTTGAACAAAATCGCGAGCGGTCCCCCTGTTGTCTCCTTCGCTTGCTTAAAATTGACTCTGGTGGTTGACATGGATTCATCCTGACTAAATCGTCCTTTCCATCAATTCTGATTTTTAGGCCAACGAGAGTTGCTGGGTCAATGGTGTCAACATTTTTTTCGACTGTTATGTAAGGATTCCTCATAACATGCGCAGATGCATCGATGTCAGATTTACTTTTATCTTTTGCTCGTAATCCTGCAACAGCTGATCCCACTTCTTCCTCAATGGCAGCAAAATGACTGTCTGCGTCATAATTTTCTTCCAAGTTTTTGTTATCGTCAACGTCGTGGTCACTGTCTACTTGGATATCTTGAGAATCACTGTCACAGTGCTCTGAACTTTCGGAATGGTCAACAGAAATGTTTTCATTGGTATTAGCTTGCAATTCATCCACATCTGGAGGAGTATGTGTTACCTGTTCATTCTCAGAAACATGGGATTTGCAAGTGTCACCATCCTTTTGCTTCAAGTATTTCAACATAAAACTTCCCAATTTCTTATTCTCTTCATCCCTCGATTTCTTTTCCTTTCTAAATTCAGAACCAGATTTTTTTCTTTTTTCCGACATTGCTAAGAAAAAAGTATAGATCTTCCTAGTGCTTATTCAACTGAAATACAGTAAAAAGATAAATTAATGATAATGCTGAATTTTTTCAATCGAGGAGGGCAACGTTTTAACTTTGTGGAGAGGCCTTTGCTCGTCAATAACAGATCGTAAGCATGAGAGTTAAATTTGTTTCAACTCATTACAGATGAAAGCTAGGCAGAAACTCAAATCCTGATTCTTAGCTTCACATGGTTAGTTTTAATATTCTTGATCCTGAAACAAGACAGAAAAAATGTAGTTCTGTGAACGGTGGTTTGCCAGTAGGAGTACCGTATACATAAGCCTCTCTCTGGGATCGATCTGTTCGCCCGTTTCGAATAAATGTCATGGAGAAAGTAAAAACAACACTCAACTCAAACCAACCTGCATCTTCAACATCAGCGATCTGTTTATTTGCCAAACTGTAACAGTTACACGACCAAGGAAGTTGACTTAAACTTCCAGTACAGTAACAATATTGTGTAAACTCCAGTTAAAATTTTATCTCTCAATGTACAGCTAGTTCAAATTTAAAGTAAAAAGCCTTCAAAGAAGCCATATCCTACCTGAAACGGAATGGTAGCTACGGAGGTGCAGACGCTACATTCATCCTTTTTTCTAAGTTACATGAACTGTGTAAGCTTTAATTTATCATTAAACCTTGCCCCCTTCGTGAAAAATGAAACAAGTCTTCCATGAGTCTGAAATATGAAACAAGTCTTCACTGAAATGAAAACACCGGATGGAGTGGGATCATTATTGCAATTATATAAATTCAATGTAATGGCAGCTATTCAATCTGGAATATTAGGGCTAGAGAGTGCATACACTTTATATTAGGTAATGAAAATAATTTTCTGTTTAGTTATTTTTGCGCCCCTCCTTCGATTTGGCGCCCCCTGAAAAACGCTCGCTGGGGGGGCCGTGGCCCCCCTGGCCCCCCTGCCACCACGCCACTGAACAGCAAGGAGCTTTGGAATTGACAATATTTCTAGCTACTTCTTGAAGCTTGCTTTACCCTAGATTGAAAATGCCCTTGCTTTCATGTTTAATACATCAATTGAAACAAGTATTTTTCCAGACTCATGGAAAATTGCTAAGGTTACTCCTATTTACAAAAATGGAGATAGGGCTGATAAGTCAAACTATCGCCCTATGTCAGTCTTACCTGTCATTTCAAGGCTCTTTGAAAAACTTATATCCAATCAGGTGTACCAGCATATGGAAGATAATGGTTTGCTTTTATCTGGCCAAGCTGGCTCCTTACACCTCCATTCTACTGTAACACACTTACTTAAAGATACAGATGATTGGTACAATGGGCTGGATCTTGGTAAGCTTGTAGGTCTAGTTTTCATTGATCTTAAAAAAGCTTTTGACACTGTTGACCATGAGATTCTCTGCCAGAAATTGGTGCACTACTGTGTCCAACAACGAGAACTCGCATGGTTTAGATCATACCTGTGCAATCGAAAACAATTCTGTCGGGTCAACGGTGTCAGCTCAAAAACTGAGGGTATAGACGTTGGTGTTCCCTAAGGCTCATGTGTGGGTCCCCTTCTTTTCCTTATTTGTATCAATGATCTACCACAAGCTGTCCAAAATTCAACCGTTTCCATGTATGCTGATGGCACAAGTCTGTGCTACCAGTCTTCGGACATAAATGTGTTGAATGAGGTCATTAATAACGACCTCAAACAACTGGATACTTGGCTTCAAGGCAACAAGCTCTCCTTAAATGTTGCAAAAACAAATGCCATGCTTGTTTCTACCAAGCAAAAGCATAATATCCTCAAAAGTCGAAATGAAGACTTGGATTTCAAAATTCGCGACAATGAGCTCGAAATAATCCAAAAAACAAAATACCTTGGTGTGCAGGTCGACAAGTCTCTTAACTGGAAGGAACACATTAAGACTGTCTCTACCAAGGTTTCTAGAGCTATTCGCTATTGGCTTTTTAAAGCATGCCAAGACTTTCCTACCGCAGGAAACATTGAAGACTCTTCACACAGGTATTGTCGAGCCACACTTATCGATATTATTGCTCTGTTTGGGGTTGTGCCGGTTCGACTGAGCTTAACCCTATTAATACCGGGCTTTTTGGACCCTTGTAGTACCAGGGGGGGGCACAAAGTGCCCCCTTCCGTAAAGTCGCCAATATTGCAGATATGAGATCGAAACTTGGTAAAATGGTGTAAAGTAACAAAATCTACGCAATAGGCTACTTTTTTATTTTTCATTACATCCATGACGTCACAATGACGTCATAATTGAGGAAATTTCATTGCTTGCTGTTGGCAAAATTGACAATATTTAAGTTTTTATTTGACTATTCCTTTTTTAAATAGACTAAAATATATCTCAAAGCATTGATAAGTAAAAATCCATAGTATAATATCTATCTAAGTTCATTGTATACATCATATATTCATTATCTATATACACCAGTTTTTCATTGTTTAATTTAAGCCCCTAATTGTCAATTTAAACACTCTGAAATGCTTCAAAACAATGTGTAATAATTAAGAGAATCCTTTTTGGTCATCAAAATTTTTCTAATGCATTTTTATTATTTATATGACGTCATAAACATTGATGACGTCATTAAGTTTAAAATTGCTGACGTCATCAAAAATGAATAAAACTATACACCATCTGAAAGCTCTCATCAAGATCTATTCAATGGTAGTGTTGTCAATGATCTGTGATCATTCTTGAAAAAAATAGAGTCCCTTCTTTTCTTTTACGGCTGACCACGTGTTGAAAAGATGCTGGTCACGTGATCAGTGTCTACCATTTTGAAAAATTTTTTAGATTTTTAATCAGTATGTTAAATTTGAGGAAAAGTCACCAAGTTTCAGCTCTGTATCTCTCGAACTGACGGCACTGCATCAAATAATCTGCGCCGCGGGCACTTTGTGCCCCCCTGTAGTAATAGGGTTAATCAGTTGCAAAAACTTCAAAACCGAGCTGCTAGAATTATAACCAACAGCAGCTTTGATACCCCCAAGCAGACCACTTATCGACCAGCTGGGCTGGAAGACCATTGAACAACTCATCGCTTGTGAATCTAAAACAATGGTCTTCAAGTCCCTGCATGAACTGGATCCCCAATACTTGTGTGACCTTTTCACCCGAAACTCTAAGTGCTCTTCGTATGTCCTGCGCAATTCAGAACCAGATTTTAAAATTCCCATGAAAAAGTCAAGTAATGGGCAAAAATTCTTTTCCTATCGAGGAGCCAAAACGTGGAATGAACTTTCTGCCGATACCAAGCAGGCATCTTCCCTGAATAGTTTTAAAAAATCTATTTAGGAATTTTTCCTTTTGTTTTTTTTATGTTAGATTTTGTAAATATCGTATTAGGCTTTTATAATAGGGTTTTTAAATCGTAATTTTTTTTCATTGTGTAATTGTATTTCAATGTTTTTAGTGGAGGGCCCCTCGTAAAACAACCCTGGTTAACGGGCTACCCTCCTTAACAAAATGAAAATGAAAATGAAACATTCGAAAACTCTATAAATTGTGATGAAATATCGTTCGATCCACATTCGTTTTCAGAATAGCTAAAAGGTTGCCGATGGTTGCCGTCATACCCACTTTTATAATGAATTTTGGCGGAAAACTACCCATTTTCTACAATTTTTTGCCAATTCCTGGAAAACCCACCCACGTTTAAGGAAAATTTGCCCAAAAAGGGACCCTTGTTTAGAGAAGTTGGACCCGAAAACCCACCCACATGGACAGCACATACCGGTACCCTCAAAATTTTATGTTACCCCCCCGGTGTATTGAAATGTCCCTCGCCATGGTATCTAAACACTCAGCAAGGCGGCGGGCCAGTGTGGCATAGGTTTCAAATCTTTAAAAAGGTGGGTGTAAAACTTTATGAATTATTTCTCTGAATTGAACGGCTTCAAAGAAACTCAAGCTATTGTACAGTAAATCTACCCTTGGACCTCTCTGAAATCTTCAATATTTCCAGAATTACATTGTTTTGTTCTTTTTTAAGAATTCCAGAAAATTTCCGAAAAAAACTTAAAACTGTCGTAACTTCTAAACCTGTAGACGAAAGATCAAATAATTTTCAAGAAAACCATAGTTTATGGATACCTACAATATGGTATCAAGCAAAACTCTTTCACACTTCTGGTTTATGATTTAGAAATTTGATGACGTCACATCATAAGATGAGCTGAAATATGAAATGGGCTGTAATTTCGACAAATATTCACGATTTCTGGAAAGTCCAAAAGCAGAATCATAGGAAGGTGGCTAAAGTTTCTTTCAAGTTATTCAGTTCAAAGAAATATGTCATTGAATTTTACATCCTCCTTTTTTCGTAAATTTAAAGATTTGGAACCTATGCTGGCCAGCGCAACGCCGCAGGTGCAGGATGCAAGCATAGTGCCATCATGTGACCTGTTCATATGACGATTCGATGTTCCCCCGGTTCCTGTTCCTGTTGTCGTTGTTGGTTCTTTCGTTCTGACTCGAGCAGGTTCAAGGTGATGGAGCGATCTAGCGGCGGAGTAAGAAACGTGCGACATTCCCAGGAAGAAGAAATATTCTTTGTCTATGACAGAGATACCTTGAAGAGTGAATGGGACAATCAAGAAGACGCAATTATATATTTCAGCCCGACAACTGTGAGTACAGTGAAAGACTTTCATGTGTGTGTGTTGGCCTTTGCCTTGAATGGCCTAATAGTCCAGAGGGGTATCGCTCTGATTGAGCGTATTTTACGTTAGTTGAATATTTCTGGTGACCGACAATATTTTCAGAGCGAAACTTACCACGAGCGCCTTCCTAAACTCTTTCCCGTTGTTGATATAAGGTATAGACCTATTTGTTATTGGTGACGTCGCTTTTTCGAGGTGCTTGAAGACACTGCGATCTAGAAGGCCTAAATTTCCCACTTCGCCCTCTGACTGAGGGCATCCAAACATTCACTTTGCTTCAGGTAGGTTTAAGGGAATTTAAGGTGAACATTATCTACACATCAACCGTCAACTACTAAAGAATTTGGCTTTTATCACTTTTATCAAAATGTGTTCTGATTGCGTTGTTGTGTTTCATTATTCCAAACACTGATCATTGGTGTTGCCACTGTCGTTAGGAGGGTGCCGAGGCTCCGGCCAGTGGCCGGAGCCTGGCCGGAGCTTGGCCGGAGCCAGTGGAAAATAATACAAAAAGGGTATTGGCCGGAGCCGGGAATGCCCGGAGCCAACTGGCCGGAGCCACTATGATACACTTCACTCAAACGTCTTTAGATCTAGGAAAGCATGGATCCGTGTTGGTCTGAGGCTGATTAATGATAAATCAAACTGGAACTGAATGCAAAAGGTATTAAAGTTAGTGCCAATGGCTCTAGAGTCGTAAAATGTGCGAAGAAAATGTTGCATTCTTGCGAGATTGCAAGATCAATGATTGCTGCTGTTCTTTGCGTCAAAGGCTTTGCAGCTAATATCTCAATATTGATTTCAAGTTTACCTAGTCACAGCGAAGTTTTAAAGAAACAAGTGTGGCCTCGAAATTTTGAGGGGCATCTCATCTTGGAAATTTTCTGACACTAAACAGTTCAGATACAAATCTCATGTGTGTTTGAATGAGTGACACCTCATTTTCTTCTATATTCAGCACCATAAAGATCAAATACAAGCAGATACAAACAGATAGAAAACAAGTTCTTCATAAAAACGTTATGCAAAATGTAACTTCACTTTGCAACTGTTTCCTTTCTAGAAAATGCCTCCTTTTTCTTAAGGAAAAAGGTGCCCTCCAAGTTTGAGATGCTTCCTACGTCCCTGAGGAAATTCTTACAAAATTACCTGTTAGTACCTGTTTGAAGTCATTTTACTTATTGCTTAAGAAGTGATACAAAGTTTAACGGTGGCCACTTAGTCAGACCTTTTCAATAAAGTTGTATGAAGATTTTGCCAAAATGAAGTTGCTGCTTAACTCTGTTTAACTCTGTTTTATTGAGTTTTTATTGTGTTCGCTCACAACTCACAATGTTTTTCAATCATGTAGGTAAAATTCTGATGTAACTAAAGGTAACAGTAGAAAATTCATGAAAACATTGTCAGTGTCACAGAAATAAATGAAAAGTCAAGAAGATGCTTGTTGATCTTGAATCTCTCCATCAGTATCCAGAGTGTGGCCGGAGCTGGCCGGAGCAGGCCGGAGCTGGCCGGAGCTGGCCGGAGCTAGAGGAAAAAAATATGAAAAGGGCCTGCTGCTCCGGCCAGTGGCTCCGGCCAGGCTCCACTGGAGAACTAATAATGTCATAAAGACTTTTGAAATTTTGAAATGAAAATTATGAGTTTAAGTGTGAAAAATTATGCACATCAAAGTTGAGTGGTTTCGCGATTTCAATGCAACATGAACTGGCAAATGTGATGTTACAATTATGACTGATGAAAAAGGGTATATTGGAAACACAGCGCAATCATGGTGATTGCTTCAGGAAGTAAAGGAAAGATTTTGCATGAAAGGTCATTTGTCAGTGGATCTTAAAATGGAGAAAGCAGCAAGAATACACAATTAATAAAAGATATTCCTGTCCACATATTTCCGAATGAGTGGAATTAAAGAAGTCATTCTCTGAGATATTTCCAGTGGGTAAGACCTGTTTGCTGCCATCAACCTTAGAGCATATGAAAGACATCGTTCAAAATAAATAGAATACAATTACAGATTTGTGGGAAATGTTGATGATCTTTTTTCATTTTACAGACACTGAACCACTGTTTGCTCTTGGGAACTTATTCCTATGCTCCCATTTCAAGCTTGAATAATGTTTTGGATGGTTTACTTTCCGCATCGCATTTCAAAGTGATGGAAGGAAGTTTGGGTCTGTTTGAGAAAATCAGCATATGATTTATCAAGAGTCTTGTAAATTGACAAAAATAGTTTTTTATAATGTTTTTATGGATAACTGTGATAGAATTTTCAGAGTTCCCAGACAAATACTAAGGACTTGCACAGAAAAGATAAAAAATAAACCATACCAGTGCGTATTGTGATTCCTAGGCCCAATCCTTGAAACATGGAAATTTAAACAAAGTGTTCACCTCAAATGAAAGTTAACAAATCTTTGCATTTATTGCTCTGAAAATGAAATGAAGTGTACCTGCTAATGTTGTTTTCCAGTCCTCATTTACAAATTATTTTCATGTTTGTTTTGATTTGAGGATCATTGTCAATTCTTAAACTGCAAAACTCGTTGAACAGAGCCTCAGTAGACCCAGCCTTCACATCACAAAATGATCAAAATAAAATGTTAAAAAGTGATTAGACGCTAACAAACTTGCATTGAATGTAAAAAAGACTAACCTTATCATTTTCCATTTCCGACAAAATTCTTTAGTTATAATAATAATAATAGATAATAATAATTTTGAATATTTAAACTGGATAGACACGTCAACTTACGAGAAGCTGTTGTCAATGTGTGTCCAGTATAAATTAAAGAGTGCAACCTAAGCATAAACCAAATCTAAAGAATAGCAATATAAAAAGTACTTATCAATTTTACAATAAAAGTGTCCTCGCATCTCAGCTAAAATGTTTCTTTAAAAAAGTAAGAAAATCTGTTGTTGGCATTTCACGAGCTTCCAATGGGAGCATATTGTATTCTTTAGCACCGGTGAATGAGAAACTTTTTCTGGCGTACTCTATTTTAATCATTGGCAGACGTATTATTTTTGAACTGTTTCTTGTCTGTATTGAATGTTCTATCAGCTGGAAGTAATTTTTGAAAGGATCGATGACTTTATCATCTAGGCATGATCTGACAAGGGTACAAGCTCGTTTCTTGTTGGCATTGGTAACCGACTGCAGTGTGATTCTGTTTACCGAGTTTCTATTTACAATGGCTTCGGCTCTAATGTGGAAGGAATCCAACTTTTTGGATTGGGTTCTTGTGTTGCAGAGCAGGAGGATACCGCAATATGTGAACGTTGGTAAAATCATACTTTGGTATATGGCCTTAGCTGCTTTCATATCCAGGTCTCCTCTTAGTTTTGCAAGGAGACTGAGTCGAGAGGACGCCTTTTTATAACATTTGTCAAAAAACGAGTTCATATTCAGGGCACTGTCAATTGGGATTCCGAGGTACTTGTAGCTTGCAGTTTTTGTTATCACCCTATCGCTTACGCTCGGTCTGAAATCAGATGAACCATTCGCTACTTTCTTAGCGGTTGCAAATAGAAGAGCTTCAGTTTTTCCTTTGTTGAGGTTCATAATAAGTTCATTTTCATGGAACCATTCATCCAGCCTACTGAGATCTCTGTTGAGTTCCTCAGTGATATCGGTAGCATTTTTCCCAGAAACGTGTAATACTGTATCGTCTGCATATTTTATTACTGTAGAGTTTTCAATGACATCAGTCAGATCGTTAAAGATAATTAGAAATAACAGCGGTCCAAGGATCGATCCTTGAGGAACCCCTGATGAAGGGCTAAAACTTTCAGAATATTCCTGTGCAAACTGGACTATCGCATTGCGGTTGAATAGATAGAAGAGCTTCAGTTTTTGCGGTTGAATGAATCGCTTTACTGATGTAAACCACTCTAGCTCCGTATCGTGTATGCCATATTTTGGTAGTTTGGTCAAAAGTTTTGCATGACTGATTGTGTCGAAAGCTTTCGACAGGTCTATGAAACACGCGCCAGTAAATTTTCCTTTGTCGACGTTTGATCGTAGTTCGTCTAAGAAGAGAGTTACTGCTTGCTCGGTAGACATACCTTTGCGAAAATCCGAATTGATGACTGTAGAGTAGATTGTTCTCTTCTAGAAACTTCATCAGCTGTTTGTGAACAACTCTTTCAGCGATTTTAGACACAATCGGCAGGATTGATATCGGCCTGTAGTTGTTAAATTGAGACCGGGGGCTAGACTTGTAGACTGGTGTGATACGAGCTGTTTTCCAACCTGTTGGTACGACTCCATTTCTGATTGAGACGTTGACAATGTAGGTGAGAGGCTCTTTAATCTCATCCTTAGCGTCCTTGAGAAACACGACAGGCAGATTGTCACATCCGGTTGATTTATTCTTTTTCAGCTTCTTAATGAGACTACAAATTTCCACAGGTGTTACTTCTTTAAAGTGAAATGTTTTGTAAGTTTTAAAGATCATGTTACTCCGTTTCCGCCATGCGAAGTTGGTAAGGCGCATGGCTTGTGACTTGATGTGGTTGACAGCAGTTGAGAAGAACGATCTGAAGCCATTGGCAATTTGTTTCGCATCAATACACTTCTCCCCCTTTATATCGAACGAATTGCACTGTGGGTTACCCTTTGATGATGTTGGGTAAATGCTCTTGAGAGTCTTCCAGAATTTGTCCGGATCATTGGAGCTCTCCCTTAGCAAATCCTTGTTGTAGTTACTTCTTGCTTTGCGGAGCGTCGTATTTACTTGGTTTCGTTTGTCCTTGTATGCTCTCCTATCACAGTCTAATTTGCTCTTTCGGTACTTTCTGTAGAGCTTATCCCGGTCATTCATGAGGGTTTTTATTTGAGCGGTAAGCCATGGGGCTGGTTTAGATTTCACTCGTTTGTTTATCATAGGGGCATGAATGTCAAAGAGTGTTGACGTGATTTTATGAAATGCCTTCCAGGCTATGTTTACGTCATTTGTGCCATAAACTTCCGACCAATCCGCATCCCGAAGATCGCGATTTAATTGGTCCGGGTTATATCTGCTGTAGCCACGGCAGCGGATTTCTTTCGGTTTAAATCCCAGATGGTTTACTTTGCAAACACAGCCAATAAGATTATGATCACTAAAACCCGATGGGAAAACATTTGCGGATCGAATGTTTTTACAATTGGTTGTTGCAATGATATCAATCAGAGTTTTTGTTGTCTCACAGATTCTTGTAGCATCCTTTATCAACTGTTTCAGTCCCAGGAGAGCAAGAATTTCTTTAAAGTCCTTGTTATCTTCCTTCACAAGGTAATTTACATTCACATCGCCCAAAACAATCACTTCTTTGTTTTCTGCTGTTGCTGTGGACAACATCTCTCGCATACGATCATTGAAGTTGTTTGGGAGGTAATGTGAGCTGGACGGGGGGCGGTACATGCAGCATACAAGAAAGTTTTTGGCAAATCTGCAAGTAACTTCGATCCAAATACATTCAATATCAGCATACTCGAGATCATTTCTTCTATCAAAACACATTTTATTGGAAAGGTACATAGCAACTCCCCCAACTTTGCCAGTAGGGCGGTCCCGATTTAAAAATACGAAACCCGGTATCTGAAGTAAGGCTTGCACCGACTCATCCTCTGGATCACCTGTAATGTGAGTTTCTGTGAGACCAAAAATATCAATGTCTGGGTATATGCTAAGTAAACTTGAGACATGAACGAAATTTCTTTGGAGGTTTCTAACATTCCCATGGAGAATCTTTGTGCCACGTAGCTTAGCGAAATCATTTAGGTTTAGTGGCCCTGGGCATGGATGAATATCCCCGCAGAGTAGCAGTAGAATGCAACCAACCGATCGAACACAAAAAGAGTTATGTTTACCTCTGTTGTTTGCCCACAAACTTGTCATGATAAAAACTTTCTTCGTTGAAGTCAACTTCCTCTCCAATGACACTAAGTCCAATTGCATCAGATGATACAAAATGCCACCTCTTGATCGAAAATGATAAGAAAAATATTGCAGCGATCAACAGTACGTCTGCTCTTCGAAGCGCAATGGCATCAATGAAATAAATGATGTTGAACCCTTACCATTAAATTGGCAAGGAACATGTTAAACAAACTAAATATGCCAAGTTCCTTGGTCTTCTTTTGGATGAGAACCTCAATTGGAAGTATCACTTAAGTGAACTGTCAAAAAAGTTAGCAAGAACTTGTGGTATATTTTTCAAATCAGACATCTTTTACCCACTGATGTTCTAGTTTCCTTGTATAATTCTTTGTTTGCATCCTTTCTTCAATATGGAATCATTGTCTGGGGTCTTACCTATGATATCCATGTCAAACCAATATATATTCTACAAAAGAAAGTTGTTAGAGCTATTGCATTCGTGAACTTTACCTCTCCATCTTCTCCTATTTTTTCTGACCTAATGATTCTAAAGTTGTATGATTTATTTCATTGAAAGTTGCTTTTATTTGTCTATGAGTCTGTTAATAAGATATCTCCTTCTGTTTTTCACAATTTTTTTGAAATTCTATTAGATGTTCATCAACATGATACAAGGCAGGCTCGTAGGGGTGATATTTTCATGACACAGCATAACACCTTGCAAATATGGTGAAAGATCTATTAGGTACACTGGTGCTAGATCTTGGAACAACATTCCCTTTATCATCAAGCAATCTCCTTCAGTGATGATTTTTTGCTGTCAGCTCAAATTACACCTGTTCTCCACAAATTATCAAGTTTAGATTTCTAAGCTCTTTTGCATCAATCAATCTCAGATATTTAAGATATTTCAAATCAAATGATTGGTTTTTAACAAAGGGGGTGCTCTCTCCTCAAGTAGTTTATCTACTGAGAGAGCTCCTCCTGTAAGAAAATTCTTCTCCATACAAATTTCTGATGTCCTATATGTTAGTCTAATTGTAATTTGTCATCTCCTGTAACTTGTTATTTGTAATATTGGTAAATTTATTAGAATGATTTTTGTATGTAGATGAATTTTTAAGATGAAATGAAACTGAACTGAACTGAAAATCTATATACTGAATCGTAAAGGATTATGAAAAAGGTTTGACACCTTTGCGCATGTAAATGACAAATTCTGATATGTAATTTCACCAAACGTAAATGATAAATTTGGATAATTTTCCATGTGGTATTTGCCACAAAAATACAGCTAATGGCCAAAAGGCAATGTAATAAGTGCAAATTCTTTGTCCATATTAAATGCAATAACATCACTGCTTCAGAATATATTAAAAATTGAAGAAAGAACCTGATGATGTTCCTTGGTTTTGTAAGCTCTGCCTCAAAAACATATTTCCATTGGCTAATGAAGATTTATCACAACTTTATGATGTTGATCTTGGGATCTTCCATCCTTTGTAGACTCTACACCTTCATTGGAAGTTACTTCAAACCTTATGAATTTGCCTAAGGATAGGATAATTTTGTTTTTATCCAATCAGCAGATTTGTTATGGTGCGGTTCGGCCAATCAGATCGCTAGAAATGACAATGGAATATGCGGGCGTCAGCGTTATTTTACAAAAGTAAACAAACAAAGCTGTGGGAAGATGCCAAAAAACCACGACCCTTTCAAAGTGTGCGATGCAGTCGTTTTTTGGACAATTTCATCAGCTTAAAAACTTTTCTGCAGAGAACAGGAGTTTCTCTAAAATGTTACCTCGTAGATTTTCAATATCTGCATTGGCTCGTCGTAAATCAAAGCTTCGAGTCGGGGCTTTCCCTGGATATCGGCGTACGTATTATGACACTCAAGTTGCGTGAACAGATGAGGAGACAGCACGCAAAAGAAGACTGAAAGTATATTGAAATACTTCAGGTGCAATACCAATTTGGTTAAAAGCCATGTGAATGCATGGTTTGCTTCATCCGTCCAAAATGAAGATCGCCATTTTATCGTCGATGGCTATGCCTTGTTTTCCTTGGTTTTCGTGGTTTTCGTCTTCCTTGATAGAAATTTGTTTCTACACAACACAGTTTTCAACGCAACGGAAACTAATATTTGGAAGTGCTTTTCAACAACATTTTTCTTGATTTAACAACACTGCACAATTGTACTGGAAAGCTCAAGGTTACCTCAACTGTTAGATTTTATTTAGATCATAGATTGTTATTGAACTAAGTGAGATTGCTTGTGATCCCTCTGCATTTTGAGTTTTAATTTTACAGGTTGCTACATCAGAAATAATGCGATTGAAAATGAATGAAGGCAATAAAACAACTTCAAGGCACAAAAGATTACAGCGAAGTGTAGATCTATTCTCTACTCGCAAGTATCTATAGAAAATTAAATGTATCCAGGAATTACTTGACTAGGCGTTGATAATTCTGCCTGACCTCTGGTTGACCTCATAGTCTCATCAGATTGGCCTTAGTTAGAAAACCGAAAGTTAAAGTAATTCTGAAATAAGTAATAACTTACCCAGCTTTCATTCACTGAGACCAAGCAATACTGAATAAACAAAAGTCCACTTGCCAAATCCTGAAAAGAGCAAATTCTCAGCGATAAAATGAAACTGTTTTCACAAGCCAAGTTTGACCAACACAGCCTTGACCGTGCTCTCACGATAAGTTGACGAATGTGAAATGTACATCGATCCCGAATCAAGGAAGAAATGGCGCGAAAACGATCTTGTCTCCAGTCTCCATAAATAGAAGTTGTTTCCATAACAAACTTCATTTTAGCGTTTTAGGGCAGTCATTTTCAGTCCAAAGCTAAGAAACTGACGAGTAAATGTGTTTGAATCCTCGATGTTTTGATTATACTTTACTGAAGTAAGTTGGAAACTTTTCTAACAACAAAATATAAGCTCCTGACATCTCCAAACTTCACATTATGATATGAGAATTCCAGAATTCTTTATTCTTTATATGAAGAGACTCATAAACAGTTTCAAAATTTAGCACTCTACAAGTAGTTTTTAAAGAAACAAAGAATTTGGGCCAGTAAATTTCTAAAAACTATTAGATTTTGAGTACTCAAGAGTTGCCATAGCAATTTTTTAATGTTTACTACCTGTGCCCTTGTACCCTCGTGAAAAGTTCAAACAATGTTTTTTAAGCTTCTCTAATGTTAAGGTTTTCGCTCAAGTGCCGCAATGTGATACAGGAAACAACTGAAATAACGCAAAAAATATTTCAAGGATTTCTTCTGTCAAAAATAGATAGTTTCTTAATTTTTTATTTTGTCTCTCCCGGATTTTCTTAATTTTTTGGAGATCTGAGAGTCGAGTGTCTTCTTATACAAAATACGTATACCTACCGGTCACGGAACTATATGTTTCAGGCAAAGGATCTCATAGACGTAGGAATCGGGGGCCACTGGGGACACCTGCTCCCCAAATTTTGCAATAAACAAAGAAGTGCCCTTTTTATTTTTAGGAACTGCCCCCTTTTCCTGGGAAAAAGTGCTCTTGAGGTGTCGTGCCCCCTTAGTTTGAGATACTTCCTACGTCCCTGCAAAGGACTTCGAAATGAGTGACTTTTTGAAATGGGAATGATTTTTGAGAACTTAATGTTAATGAGAATTGAACCAATTCAGTTGTTGAAGTCTGCCCCCCTATAAAAGCTATTCCGTAGATAATGTTCAAGCATTGAATTTCGTAGTTTTGTGCAATCTGAGAGTTTGGTTTCTTATAAAGCCAGAATTTTATACTGTTATCAAGTAAATTTGTATATTTCATGAAATTGAAATATTTTTGGAGACTGTAGACAAGATCGTTTTCGCGCCATTTCTTCCGTGATTCAGGATCGATGTACATTTCACATTCGTCAACTTATTGTGAGAGCACGGTCAAGGCTGTGTTGGTCAAACTTGGCTTGTGAAAACAGTTTCATTTTATCGCTGAGAATTTGCTCTGTTCATGATTTGGCAAGTGGACTTTTGTTTATTCAGTATTGCTTGGTCTCAGTGAATGAAAGCTGGGTAAGTTATTACTTATTTCAGAATTACTTTAACTTTCGGTTTTCTAACTAAGGCCAATCTGATGAGACTATGAGGTCAACCAGAGGTCAGGCAGAATTATCAACGCCTAGTCAAGTAATTCCTGGATACATTTAATTTTCTATAGATACTTGCGAGTAGAGAATAGATCTACACTTCGCTGTAATCTTTTGTGCCTTGAAGTTGTTTTATTGCCTTCATTCCTTTTCCATTGCATTATTTCTGATGTAGCAAACTGTAAAATTAACACTCAAAGTGCAGAGGGATCACAAGCAATCTCACTTAGTTCAATAACGATCTATGGTCTAAATAGAATCTAACAGTTGAGGTAACCTTGAGCTTTCCAGTACAATTGTGCAGTGTTGTTAAATCAAGAAAAATGTTGTTGAAAAGCACTTCCAAATATTAGTTTCCGTTGCGTTGAAAACTGTGTTGTGTAGAAGCAAATTTCTATCAAGGAAGACGAAAACCACGAAAACCAAGGAAGGCAAGGCATAGCCATCGACGATAAAATGGCGATTTTCATTTTGGACGAATGAAGCAAACCATGCATTCAGATGGCTTTTAACCAAGTTGATATTGCACCCGAAGTGTTCCAATATACTTTCAGTCTTCTTTTGTGTGCTGTCTCCTCGTCTCTTCACGCAACTTGAGTGTCATAATACGTACACCGATATCCAGAAAAAGCCCCGACTCGAAGCTTTGATTTACGACGAACCAATGCAGATATTGAAAATCTACGCGGTAACATTTTAGAGAAACTCCTGTTCTCTACAGAAAATTTTTTAAGCTGATGAAATTGTCCAAAAAACGACTGCATCGTACATTTTGAAAGGGTCGTGGTTTTTTTATCTTCCCACAGCTTTGTGTGTTTACGTTTGTAAAATAACGCTGACGCCCGCATATTCCATTGTCATTTCTAGCGATCTGATTGGCCTAACCGCACCATAACAAATCCGCTGATTGGATAAAAACAAAATTCTCCTATCCTACTTGCCTAATGGTAGTTACTTTGATATTGATGAACAAATGCCTCAAAATATAGATTCTCACTACTTCACTCTACCTGAGCTATCATCCTTGCAGTCATCATAGAGTGACTTTTCTATTCTTCATACCAATATAAGAAGCTTATCTAATCCTGATGTGATTGGTGTGTCTGAAATATGGCATTCAAATGATAATCCCATTTCATCTAATGTCAATGGTCCTCGATGTATTTCTTGAATCTTAATACCTTGGATCGTAATATCTCGGATCTTAGTATCTCAAATCTTAATTTCTTAGATCTTCATATCTCGAATCTTGATATCTGGGATCTTAATTTCTTGGATCTTCCATATCTCAGATCTTAACTCCACAGATCTTTGTTCCTCAAATCTTGATACCTCGGATCTTGAAATCTTTGATCTTCATATCTCAAAACTTAATTTATCGGACCTTCATTTTTTTCTCGAATCTTAGTATCTTGGCTCTTGATTTCTCTGATCTTTATATCTTGGGTCTTTCTTGGATCTTGAATCTTGTACCATGAATCTTAAATTATACAATCCCGGTTAGGCAACATGAATTGCTATTCTATCCTTGTATTGTTGTTTGGGTTATCTGTCTGCATGCCTGTGCATTGACCTTCACCTTTTGAAGTTTGGATTTATTTCTGTTGTTCATTCAATGCATTCATGTTTGCAGGACCCGTTGGATTGAAATTTCTTACTGAACAACTTAAAAACTGATAACACTAGGGCTATGTCAGTCATCTTGCCTAATAATGGCAACCAGCACCAGGGAAATGTGTCACAAAAAGGGTTCAGCCAAGAGTTCTTGACATCCAGGGAAGCACCCATTGTTACAGACCATGTCATTACCAATCAAATCAAGAAATTCAATAAGAGCCAAACAGCAAAGGGTACATTGAGGCAATATTATGTGTTCAAAGCAAATGGCCTCTTCAAGCTAAAACAAAAGGTTTTACAAGCTGGCAAGGTCGTTCATAAAACAACGCAATCATGATCTATTCCATTGCACTTCCTTGACTTTGGCAACAGCTAGTTGTAGTAGTAGAAAGTAGCTGAACGGATGTTGTGTATAACATCTGAAAATGAAATGAAAAGTGAAGGTACATCCCTAAGAGGTTTATTGTTTTTTGAATTTCATTGTTTTTAAGTGAGGCTTTATCAAACCACAGAATCCACATCACATTGTGTTTTGCCCTCCATGCTGTGCACTCCCTGCCTCAGATATCCTGAAACTCCATACTCCTTACAGTACAACTGAATGCAGTAACTTGCTTTCATAAGAAAGTCTGTTCAGATTATCTAAAGATTAAGAAACTAGAGCATTTCGGAGGAAGATTGTTAACTTAAAACGTTAATGAAAAGTCTTTTTTTAATTTCTTTTTCTGTTTTAATCAAGAGATGGTTTAGTTTTCAGAAAATTGAAGATGCTAGTTGAAATAATTTATTTAAAAGGAGTTTAAAGGTGTTCCCAGAAATCTTGCACTTGCACGCAAATCTGGATTTGTGTCTTTTTTGTGCCAAGAAGGAAAGTGACTCTTTTTATCCCTTTACTCTTTGTGGACACATTGTGTTTCTTAATGCGGAGAAAGTGTTTTCAAGCCCTGTCTTTCAACATAGATGGACACTCAAGAACAGTGCTCATTATGTGGACAACTTATTGGTATGGTTGGATTCACAGAGGTCTTAATGGAGGAAAAACCAACAATCATTAGATTAAAGAAAGGAAAATTTGCCATCAAGTGTGTGAAGAATGTAACAATGGTGAGTCTTCAAATGTTAAGTGTCATGAGTCAAGAAGAAGCCCAAGTGCGTTGCCAAGTTACAGTTTTATGAGCTACCTTTCAGATTGCTTTAAGTATTGCGTAGCAGAGTAGCTATTTTCTCAATAAAAACGTTGGGTTTGAGAAATCTTCTGTCAGCGTAATTTTTTAATTTGATTTACCTCAATGTTTCAGATCTTGTCTCTGGACTCCAATAGAGTACAGGCTTGACTGTTTTCCGAATTTTTGATTGCCATTGATGTCAGAAATGCGCAAATTCTGTACATGTTATTTTTCTCGCTAGATAGTTTTTCATATAAGTTAGATTGCTTGCAAAATGATTCCCAGTGTTTGAGGTTTTGTTTTATTAATTGTTTCAATCAAGAACCAAACCTGAGATTTAGTCACATGATATCCGTTACACCAAGATGTTTTCTTTGTCATCACTATTGCAAAGTAAATGCTAAAGGATGCACTTGATTGGACTTCCGTAGACTACCGGGTGAGCCAGAAAAAGGTTCCCACATTTGAAAATTCATAGCACCAAGAGTACTACTGGGATTTGAATGGTTCAAGTTCTGGTTAAGAGCTAAAAGACTGAAGCGTATATGTAATTTTTCTCACCTTCTTACTAGGACTAGAAATGAGAGAGAAATCAACTTTATAAACGTTCCATTGTTGCAGAATGGTTAAAAATGGGCCGAATGCTTTGATAAAGTCATGAGGACTCTCCTCACACAGAGCTATAAGAAATGGGCATGAAAAGCAAATACTGAAGATTTTTTCAGTCCCATGACAATAAATGTGACAAGGATAGCTCTTTCCCATGAGAAATGGCATTTTCTTTGTTTATCTGTGCAATGAGTCCTTTATGATTTGATCGATGTTTGAGGCCCTTTTTCATTCATTTGGCAAACATGAAATTTTTATAAACTTTAATCCACCTAATCTTTTAGTGCTGCTAATCACAAAAATACTTCGATCTTTCGGTTTTCAACTAAAATTCGAATCATTCAAAAACCTTTGATGTGCTCCTTGTGCAATGAATTTTGAAAAAAAATGGAAACTTTTCTCTGGCTCACCCGGTATATCTTTCCTTGGGTACAGTCTGCACGAACACTATCTAATAGGGAGCTCAATTCATGAAAGGAACGTCATTATTAGATATTTCTTTTGATCCGTGCATGCCTTGCTTATCAAGAACCTTATCAAAACAACTTTGAGCAAATTCTGTAACCTAAGTGCTCTGCTTAATTACTTTTTAAGTCCGTTTCAATACTTACTTTAAAAACTAACGAGATTTCTCAAAAATGCGAGACAAGAAAAAATTGGGCTATGAATGATAAAATCTTATTTGTCAATTCCAAAACATAATCATTTCAATAAAACGGAGAACATAATCGCTAGACACCAAAATTAACTAACGAGTGAGCCGGAGAAAGTATCCACTTCCGAAATGTCAATCGATAAATCAAGCACTGCATTGATTTCATACATTGCTGATCTAATATTTCGTCAACATCTTGCGTTATTTTTGTATATTTTGGTCGAGTTTTTGGTTGCCTATTTATCGATTTATTTACGATTTCTTGAATTCTTTGGCCCACAGATTGCCTAAAATGATCGAAAAACAGCGACCAGTTTATAGAGACTTTTTATATAGTTTATAGAGACTGAACTTTGCAGATGGAAGAGAATGCTACCCGAAATGCCTAGGTTGTTTAGAAATGGATTATGCCACGCAGCATGGTGTTTTGGTGATTGCACGACCTTCGTATAAATTTTTTTATGAGAACTTTCTGTTCCTTTAGTCGTTTCTTTGACATTATACTTGCTAGCTACTTTAGTTTTTGCAAGGAGATAGATACCAGGTATTCGCTTCAAACTGTTTAAAAATCTACACGCAAATTATAATAATTTTTAATTCCTTACGTGCACAAACCACAGTAGCTAGCAAGTATAATGCAAAGAAATGATTGAAAAACTGGAAGTTTTTGTTGAAATGAAAGTGATACTAAAGCTTTGCAATCATCCAGTGACCACGCATGGTACATAATCCATTTCCAAATTCCTTGGGCAGTTCGAGGAGCCATCGCTTAATGTTCTGCTTAGTTCGGTATTTGGAAACTTTTGTTGCTATTCTGCGAGCTGCTTGGGCATTTAGCAGTCGAGAAATTCAAACAACTGAATATATTTCGGTAAAGATGCATTTGAAAAATCGACAAAAATAGCCAAGAATAATGTAGGATCTTCGCGAAAGACCAAATGGAAAGCATTTGAAATTAGTCCAGTGAATGATTTATCCAAGCGTTTTGGAAGCTTTTCCTTCTTCACCCGGTACAAAATATGGTAATGATTAAGATTACAATCCAACAACATCAACTCCATATTAACGTAAATCAATGCAAACATATCTTACAGTTGAATCTCTAGCTTGTACGATGACCTTTTTTCTTTCTCTTTTACGAATATCTTGTTGAAATTTTATTCACTGCGCACGATAGATAAGCTCTGCTTCGTTTTGGTCGTGCAGAACACATGTTTTTATCTACATTGTATTTGGTTGTTGTATTCTGCGAGTGAAATTGAATTGAATTGAACTTATACCGATTTGATAGAATTAATTACTTTTCCAGATTTTGTGTGATAGCAAACTTCACAGACTATCTGTCATCTTTAGGCACTTGGAGGCAAGTTGTCAGATCCTGATAATTTGCTGTTTGAATTGCTGACAGATCTTTATGGTATATTCAAATTCTTCCACTTGTCATTCGAATCTTTTACTAAGGTACGTACATTTTTCTTTTTCTTTGATTTTTCAATTTTTGTTCACTAATTGCTGGGTGGCTCAAGAAGAGCTTGACGAGCTGAATCATAACTCGCATCTCTGAATTCAAACGTTGTTGATGAATATTGTAAATCATCGTATGATTGAAAAGGCTCCGCTATCTTTTGAGATACTACATGGTCACTTGAAGATAATCTGAAAAACAAGATTCAAGGTAAGTTTTGAATCCTTTCCAATCAACGTTTGTGAAAACTTAACATAGACTTCTTCAGGTTCATGCTGATAGCTTGTTTTATTCATAAAATTCACTTTGAAGAAGCTGTGTGCAAGTTGGTGATGTTTTGTTTTGGTCACGCAGTATAGCCAATTTTTCATGTAAATTTTTGGATCGTGCTAATTGCTTGCTATCTTTGTGCACTGTTTGGACGTCAAAAATCGATTTTCATTTTCATTATCTATTCTTTATACACGGTAACCCGGTCGGCAAAGGCCGCTTCTCAGGGGGCCGTGAAGAAAACTTAAAATCTAAAATCTAAAATTTACAAGTAAAATATATTAACAAACGAAACTAGATAAACGCTAGAGTATTGCAAGTTCTTGATCGACAATCATTTGTTTGCTGGATTGCCAGGTCAGCTAGGATAGGCGTCAGATAATTACTGAACTTGCTCCAAGTCTTGCTCGTGATCAGTAAACAAACGGGAGGGAAGAAGAAGGGGAAATGGGAAGCGAAAGGAAAGGGGAAGGAGAGCGAGACTTGAGAACTACGCATTCCAAAAACGAGACCCGTCAAGATCTTGACCAGCGGCTTTCTTTCATGTTAGCGGAAAAGCCAATCAAACTTGAGCAGGCGAATGCCAAGCCTCGTTTTCGGAACGCATAGTCCACAATTCTCGCTCTCCTTCCCCTTTCCGTCTACATAGTAGTGCACTCGCCAGGTGCAGGAGCTAACAGCTTTCTTTACAGAGATCTAGTCTTGCGTTTGTGGCTTTATTACAGTTAGTCCGATTTTACAGGCTATTTCCATACTCTATATCGCAAGGCGTAATTTAATGTGCAGTGATGACCTATTTGTGCAGTGATCAATCGAAACCGTGCTGTCGGGAAATTAGATATCGTGCAGTAATGAATCCTTTTCAAATAATAGTGTCAAATACTACTGTTTTGGATGTATTCAAAACAAGAATGAATCAGTAATTCCTTTCAATGCAAGTCATCTTGGCATCCCCATTTGACAGGAAGTCTTTGCCTCTCTTATTGAAATTAATTCACCTCTTGCTCGTTTCTCCAAACAGAAACTTGGAAAAATATACATTTCAGGTATCATTTTGGGGTCATTTTTTAGAACACTGAAAGTAGTGCCAAAACCAACGCACAGTGATCCAGAATGGCAAAATAATGTAATTAATGCAGAGAAATGAAAGTTCTCAGAATTAATCAAACCATAGCACATTTGAAAGAGCAATGATTGACAATCAACATAAAAGAAGAATTATCAAAAGCGGATCGGTGAGAGCCAAGAGGGATTTAGGGTTACCGGACGGATTTGGACCTACAGATTTGGAGGGATTTAAGATGCTAATTATATCTTCAACTTCTATTTGAGTAACTGGAGTAAGGAAGAGTGAATTAGAAATTCTTTTTGTGAGATAGTCAAGAGGAGATTTAGGAGTCAATGGAATTGTCTTAGTTATTTCATTAGCAATGTTAACATAAAAATCATTAAAAATATTTGACATCTGACTAGGGTCTGAGGTTACCCTACCATCTTTATCTTTTATCTTTTATCTACCATCTTTAATTAACAACGTTTGGCTTTTGCTTCTCAAAGGAAGCTTTCAAAACTGTAGCGACCATTTTGTGAAAATCAGATAGCCCAGTTTCAATCGCCGTTGTTTGTTGGAAGTTCCTTCCTTTATTCGTCAATATCAAATCAATGCACCTAGGGTTACCGGACTTAAAACACGTAGGTTCTTTTACCAAGTTCTTAAAAGTGAAAAGATCCATGAAGTCACCTATCTCCTGTTCCGTTTCCAGGGCATTAAAATCTCCGACAATAACGAAATTTTCATATTTATCACTAAAATGATCTATTGCTGTACTAAGTTGATCGAAAAAGTAAGACTGTGACTGTGTTGGTGGGCGGTATATGCTGAAAAAAGCCCACTTCTTTTTTCGCAAGTTAATTTCGAACCCAATACATTCTATATCATCCCCAAACTTGGAAGACTTCAGCTGTTTGGAAGGGATATCCTCCTTAACATAAACTAGCAGACCACCTCCATTGCTATCCCTATCTAATCGAAAAGGTTCCGAGTAGCCCTGGATGAAAAATTGCCCTTTGGGGAATGAGTTATCAATTTTAGTCTCTGCAACCATTAGAACATCAATGTGATCGCTAACAAAGTCTTTGAGTCCCTCAAACTTGTTTCTTACGGAGTTATATTATAATATTAATATTATATTAAGGTATCCAACTACCAGGCGCCCTACGTTTTTTAGCCTCAGATTTTTCAGTTCAGAACTTCGTTTCCCATTATCATTGTCTTCCAAGTTTGAGGAACGCCCTCGAATCCCACCATCAAAGGCATCATCAAAAGCATGATGGGGAACGTCTGACAAAATATAAGGGGAGGGTACAGTGGGCGACTCATTAATAGGGGAGGGCATGTTATCCGCAGCTATGTGAGCATCACGAATTTCACTACACACTGAGTCATAATTTAGTCAAAATCCAATACAGTTCAAAAAGTTATTCGCTAATATGCATGTACCCCCATAGTTTAAATGCAGGCCACTCCCGTTCAGATGACATCGCTCATCTATATTACTGTTATCTATGAATGGAATGTTTTCGATTCTACACGATGGCTCAGATGTGATTTTACCGTCTTGCCAAGTGGTTTTGGAAAATCTGTCCTGTTTCTGTCCACTTGCTGCCGGATATTCGAATCGAGTCGAAGTCTACAGTAACATCGAGCTATTCATGACAGAAATTCCGCAAGTTATTCTTGCATTTATTCTTACAAATTTTCCCTTCCAATTTTTAATGAATATTTTTTCATTCGCTTTGTCTCCGTTTCACTTCCAACATACACAAATTGTATTTTGGTAAGAATGACCTCTACTCACGAGCAATCTGAACGAAAACCAAGGAACTACCTATCTCAAACAGCCTCAAATTTGCGAGTAGAGAGAAATCTATCTGTTATTTCGATTGTTTGCCCATAAGATTGTTTCTGTTGCCATTCTAATCCAACTGGTTCTGCTTTTACCAAGGTAGCTTGTTATATCACAGGGATCCCACGAAGTTGTATAACCCCCCCCCCAATGATAAAGAGGCCTTCCTCTTTAGCCATAGCCTCCTTTGTGATTGCAAAACTATGATGTAATATTCTAAGAGAGAGATCGAGAGCGAGGCGCGCGAACAAATCAAAACGAGGCGAGAACGAATCCTCGCTTTCTCACTTTTCGTTCGCGCGCCTCGCTTCGGATCTCTTTTTTAAAGCATTACGCTATAGCTTTGCAATCACAAAAGAGGCTAAAGAGGAAGGCCTCTGTCATGGGGAGGGGTTATACAGCTTCCTGGGGCCCTTGTGGTTATTTCAAGTTGAGAAACCTGGCAACCTTATTGATTTTATTCAATTCCATGGAATTCTCCTTGTCAAAATAAACGGATGCAAGGATCATAACAACTATATCTTCACCAGTTGAGTTGAAATGAACTTAATTCATGCGAATAAGCAACAGCCAATCAGATCGCTTATGTTACCAGCCGGTCCTAGGGTCTCATTGCTCCGTCCCTATATGACAAAAGGCCCTGGGGACGAGGTTGACAACATCAACTGATCGTTTTTTGCAGCTCCTTTTCAAAGTCCTCAAGAGATGTCAGGAACGAAACTTTCTTTAGAGGGGAAGTACGTAGGGCTCTGTCACTAGCACAGTAAACCCCCTGTTGTGAACAATACGAACATAACAAATATAATGTTTTCACAATAGAGGATATTTTGATCGTTTGATAAGAATATATATTGCGCTAATACATTCATGTGAAAGTCGTAAAGGAAATGGGTCTTGATATTTGTATGGTGTTCAAGTTGTATATGTTTTGGGTTTTGATTAGTTTTATTATTAGACCTTGAGTCTTCGAGTTGTGTTCGCATGATGAGTTTGCGATTGAGTAAAATATAGTTATGTTTGAATTAAACCTGCCTGCATGAGGTAGACATACCTCTGTACACTCGAGGACTATATCTTCTAGTGCCCTCTTATTTGATACTCTTTTTGCAGCCTGTGCTGATGTCCTTCAAAATGTTCATCTTTTAAACAAGAGTCGCACATCGCTTCGATTTGCCACGTTCCTTCACTATTTTACGAATTGTCCGCCCTCATTCGATTGGCGGAAATAAAGCCCAAAATTGCGTCAAGTTTCGAGACGATCAGAATTTGGAATCATCATCGTCATCATCATCATCATCATCGTCATCGTCATCATCATCATCATCATCATCATCATCATCATCATCATCATCATCATCATCATCATCATCATCATCATCATCATCATCATCATCATCATCATCATCATCATCATCATCATCATCATCATCATCATCACCACTTTGGATTCTCGTAATCAGACAAAGAAATGACGAATATTTTCCCGCCAAACCTGTTTGATTTGAGGTCTCGGTTGAAGAAATCACCGTTTGTTTTGTTACGAGGCAATGGAGAATAGGGCACTTCGATGCCCCCTTATAGTTGTTGTTCGAGGCTTCTTTTTGAGTTCAAAAGGTTCCTGAAGGAAAGCAAAGCAGAATGTAATTGTAGTTTCATAGGCTACACCAAGTTGTTGAAGATACAATGCTTTCCTCTCCTCTGCCACATCTTTGCGATTATTTGGTCCGCCATTCCTCCATTACACCACATAAAATCAAACGATCAAGACGGGGCTCGCTCTGCAGCTTCATCAACAATAACCCAGGAAAGTAAACTTTCCTTCGAAAACCATGTTTCCAAACTGTGCCAGAAGGCTTGCAATAAACTTTACGCACTTGCTCGCATATCACCATACATGGATCAGAGAAAATTGAGAGCTCTCATGAGGGCATTTATTACCAGTCAATTTCAATACTGTCCTTTAATCTGGATGTTTCACAGCAGGCAGCTCAATAAGAAAATTAACAAAATACAGGAAAGGGCTTTGAGAATAATTTATAAGGATGCCGAATCTACTTATAGTGAACTATTAGAGAAGGACTGTGCTGTTACTATTCATACAAAGAACCTTCAATTACTTATGACTGAGATGTACAAAACCAGAAATGACCCGAATCCTTCTTTCATGCAGGAAATTTTCTGTGAAAATGAAAGTCATTACAATTTGCGAAACAATGTCGAATTTGTTCAACCAAGGGTGAGATCGGTGGGCAATGGCACAGAAAGCATCAGATTTAAAGGTCCACAACTATGGCAAATGCTACCGCAAACAATACGAAACTCGGGATCCCTTGCTCAGTTTAAAGCAAATATAAAAACTTGGAAGGGAGAAAATTGTCCATGCAGGCTGTGTCGCACTTTCATTCCGAACTTGGGCTTTTTATGATGTTTTGAAAGATTTGTTTTATTGTATACTTTGACGAATTGTAAATAGTTTTAACAACTCTGTATCTTTTATCCACACTTTGTAATATATATTTTTAGCGTTGGAATTAATTAGCTAAATATTTTAGCTATCAGTTATTTTGTTGCCAACGATAAAGAAATTGTTAATAAAAATAAATAAAATCAGCCAATCAAATTGTAGCATTGCTGTAATAATAGCAATAATTTTGCGAGTAAAGATTGTCGCAATTTTCGTCTCAATCAACAGTTAAATCGTAAGACTAGTCCAAAGGCACAATCGTTACAAGTACCCTTAAGGAAAACTAAAATACCTCGTGAGTCTCATACTACCTTAGAAAAATATTTCGCTGGATTTTTTGCCAACAACCATCCAAAAAATATCTTCAATCGCTTAGAGTTGGGTGGGGTCAGCGGGGTAAAACTTTCACGAGTATGTGATGCAAAAGATGAATCGGCCTAAGGCCGAAGGTACCGCTGAAGAAACTAAGCAGCAGCAGCTAATTTCTGATATCCAACGGCTGAACGAGTCTCACTGTGCAAGGATAAAACAGGTAAGAGTCAATGGAATGTCTAAAATAGCCTAAATTGCCTACTGCTGTTACTGAAATCCAATCCAAAAACGAGATGCATTTGTCCTTCCAAACATCAACATTCATCTTGTTTTCACTGCAAAGTGCGCGATGTACTGCGAAGGAGGCGCATACTACATCGCAGAATGCAACTCAGTGCAGCGATTCGTCTCCAGTGTGTTGCTCCCTTGTTCAAACTAGCCTAACGCTCGGGGAATCTTGTAGCACTCCGATCACAATTTTGACTTGTGGTTTACAAAAGCGCAACAGCTTCACCATTGAAAGGCAGCTCATGGATCGGTAGTCAATAGCCCAAGACAGCCAATGACAATGTCATATTTCATATTTCATATTTGAATCTTTTTAGGAGGGAAGCCCTTCGGCAGAAGCCGTTTTTCAAGGGGCCCTCCATTAAAAACTTACATACTATGAATAATTAAAATAAATCATAACTAAAATCAGAAACCATAGTCTAAAGGCCTATTTACAATTATACAATATATACAATAAACAAAGAAATTAACCCTTTACAGTTTTCTTAAAACCATTCAGGGAGGATGCTGTCTTTTACTCAGCAGGGAGGCTATTCCATATTTTAGCTCCTCGGTACGAAAAACATTTTTGCCCATTCGCTGACTTTTTCTTTGGCAACCTTAAATCAGTCTCGGTGTTCCGGAGGTTGTGGGAGGAGCAAGCTGAGTTTTTCATGAAGAGATTACACAGGTATTGTGGAGCCAAATCGTTGAGCGACTTGAAGATCATTATTTTAGACTCATTATCAATGAGTTCTTCAATGGTCTGCCAGCCCAACTCTGCAATAAGTGGTCTGCTTGGGGGTATCAAAGCTGCTATTTGTGATGATTCTAGCAGCACGATTTTGGAGCTTTTGCAGCTTGTTGGTGTCTGTAGATCCAGCACAACCCCAGACAGAACAACAGTATCGAAAGTGGGGCTCGACAATACCAGTGTAAAGAGTTTTTAAACTTGCCTGAGGGAGAAAGGATTTAGCAGGTCTTAAAAAGCCGATTGCCCTGGAGACCTTAGTAGAAATTGCCTTAATTTGTTCTTTCCAATTCAAACAGCAATCAATTTGAAGTCCAAGGTACTTTGTCCTTTGAACTACTTCGAGTTCATTGTCGCGTATCTTCAGATCCAAGGCTTCGTTACGACTTTTGAGAGATTTGTGTTTCTGCTTGGTGGATATGAGCATTGAATGAGTTTTTGCCACATTCAACGAAAGCTTATTGCCTTGAAGCCAGGTCTCCAATTTACTGAGATCACTTTTTTAGCCTCATTCAGCTGAGTCAAATCACGAGATTGATGACAAAGACTGGTATCATCAGCATACATAGTCACAGAGGAACCTTGGACAGCCTCAGGAAGATAATTGATGTAGATAAGGAAGAGAAGAGGGCCAAGGCATGAACCCTGTGGTACTCCCACTTCTATTTCCCTGACATCTGAATCAAAACCTTTAACCCTACAGAATTGTTTGCAGTTAGATAGGTAAGACCTAAACCAAGAAAGCTCTCTCTGCTGAACCCCATACAGTTCGAGCTTTTTACAGAGAATATCGTGGTCGACAGTATCAAATGCCCTTTTCAGGTCAATGAATACTATTCCAACGAGCTCACCGAGATCAAGCCCGTTGTACCAGTCGTCGCTCATTTTAAGCAAACAAGTTAGTGTGGAATGTAGGCGCAGAAAACCTGATTGATCCGATGTAAAAAGACCATTTTCTTTCATATACAGGTACAACTGGTTGAAAACAAGTTTTTCAAAGAGCTTTGAGATGACAGGCAAGATTGATATTGGGCGATAATTAGATTTTTCAATCTTCTCTCCATCTTTGAAAATCGGAGTAATTCCAGATACTTTCCATGAATCTGGGAACTGGCTAGTTTCAATGGATGTGTTAAACAAGAAAGCCAGGGAGTTTTCGATATATGGTAAAGCAAGCTTCATAAAGTAGCTAGAGATATTGTCAGTCCAAAAGCTCTTAGCCGTTTAAACCTTGGAAAATGCATCCCAGATATCTTTTAGCTCAATTGCCTTAAAATGGAACTTGGCCTTATCTTTGTTCACTTCATATTCACCTGATAGAAGGGGATTACTTGCAGGTTGTATTTTATCTGCTAGTTCCCTACCTATAATGCAAAAGAAATTGTTCATTGCATTAGAGACATCCTTTCTATTCCGAATGTCAGTACCAGATTCTTTAAGACAATCAATATTACTTAACTTTGATCTCTTGTTGAGAAGTTCAATAATTGTTTTCCAAGACTCTTTTAAATTTTCCTTTACAAGCAGCAATTCTATTGTTATAATGCTGCTTCTTCAATTGAACATTAAGGGCATTGACCTTATTACGGATCTGTCTATAAGAGTCCATAAGGATTGGAGATTTACCTTTGACTGCTGATTTTTTTAGTTTCTCTCTTGTACGCATCAAGTCCTTGAGATCTTTGTTGATCCATGGGCAGTACTTTTCAGAAACACGCATTTCAGTCAAAGGGGCATGTTTTTCTATGATCAAAGAAACATTTCAGACCAGTAGTTGAAAAGAAAGTTGATGTCATCAGTTTCAGTGAGCATTTGCTCCCATATCCCAGAAACATCAGCAAGGAATGCTTCCTCATTAAAATTTTTCATTTTGCTAGTCTTAATCCTTTTGTGACCTTTTTCTACTGCACCATTGAATTTCCGAATGCAGTAAACCATATAGTGATCACTCATGGAAACCTCGTGCACTCCTGATTTCATGATGTTTCTTGGACATGTTGTAGCTACATGATCAATGACTGTTGCTGTGTCAAGAGTGACTCTTGTTGGATCCTTGAAGCTGAAAAGCTCATACAAACTTGAAATATGTTTAGCATTGTTATCCAATGTCTTATGAATTGGCTTTTTGGCAAGATCACAATTTGTATCACCAAGGAGAATAATTTCTTTGCCCTCCTTGTCAAGGTAAGCTAGAGCTTTTTCCAGCTTATTAACGGAGTCAACAAGGGCACTTGGAGGTCTGTACCAAGCAACAATAAGAAAGGACTTGCTTTTAGGTGGGGAAATTTCAACGCAGATAATTTCTAGACCATCAGAGGGCACATCGTCCCTCAGTGTCAATGAGGGGGCACGTTCCCTCAGTAAATGTAAAATTCATAATAGTATAGGACAACTCGAAATAACTCTTCCATTCGCGTTGAATTTTATCTCAGCATAGAACGCGTAGCTAAACAGTGTACGTAGATCGATAGATAGCTAGTTCGAGGATAGGTTTTCGCTACAAAAAAAAATACAAATAAACACATAAGCTAGCGAAAACAACGAACAAAAACGAGAAAATACGAAGGAATAAGCGAATTAATTTACTCACAAATATTGTCCATTGATGTCCTATCGCCATTACAAATCCAAACCAACCCGAAGTAAACAACCTGTCCCGAAGACCCTCAGGGAGCGCCTCCACGCTCCGGTTCGAGCCAACAGTCACAAAAAAGGTCCTATTGTCTAAGCAACAAAAGGGTTCTTCGAACTGAAAACAATACCAATAACTGTTCTCTGTCCTACGCAACGTTATGAGGGGTGCAGTAAATTGCCCCTCTCTGGTCCAGTAAAAAATTATGCGGGGAGAGACCATAACATCTGGCTCCCCAAAAACATTACACAACGTTCAAATGTTTTTCTCACAGTCTTCGTGGCTCCTTCGATGGGGAATGAACCTCATGCTCTCATTATTCACAGCGTTCGTGCTCCTCTTCTCTGTAAAGTAGAACGATCTTGTTCACTGGTCTTTCAATGGGCTTTCGAGAGTCAAACTGCATACCAGTTGTCTTCATTTTTACGCTTCGAACGACGCCTTGGTCATCTTTTCGTACGTCAACGATTCGAGCTTTTGACCATTTGTTTCTCGGCAAATTATCTTCAGCGATCAGAACTATGTCATCCTTCTGGAAATTCTTCTGTGGAACATTCCATTTGGTCCTACGCTGTAAATTGATAAGGTATTCCTTCTGCCATCTCTGCCAGAATTCGTTGGCAAGATGCTGAACACGACGCCAGTATTTCCTTGAATACATGTCTGCTCTTTGAAAATTTCCAGGCGGAGGCAATATTACCTTGGTCTTCATTGTCAGCAAACTTGAGGGGGAAAGTGGCAGAGGGTCATCTGGCCGATCAAGATTATCTGTCGTCAAGGGTCTTGAATTGATAATTGCAGTAGTTTCCGCCAAAACTGTGCGGAAAGCCTCGTCGTTCAAGGAGCTGCCATGTGTCTTGAACATTGAAGAAAGGATTGATCGAACGGATCTGATCTGTCTTTCCCAAACTCCACCCATATGACTCGCCGCAGGTGGATTTCTCTTCCATCGAATGACAAGGTAGTCTGATCCTTCATGTAACAGGAAATCTCTGATCCTTTCATGATCCATCTCCTTAACTGCTTCTTTCAGCTCTCTCTCTGCGCCTACAAAATTTGTTCCCCAGTCGGATCTTAAGGATCTGATGTTTCCGCGAATACTGATAAACCGCCTCAAAGCCATGATAAACGAATCAGTTTCCAGAGAATTTGCTACTTCTATGTGTACTGCACGTGAATTCAGACAAGTGAAAAGAGCACCATATCGCTTGACTTCTTTCCTTTTCTCTTTGATCAGGCATGGGCCAAAATAATCGACACCGCAGTGAGTAAATGGGGGTGCTGGCAAAGTCCTGTCTGCAGGCAGATCTGCCATCTTCTGTTGGCCAAGTCTTCCTCTGAGAAAGCGACAAACTGTGCACTTTGAAGTTATTTGTCGAACAATCAAGCCACCTCTTACGATCCAGTATCCTGAACTTCGAATCTCATTCGACGTTATTCCTCTTCCTGCGTGATACACTGCATCATGACAATGTCTTGCAATCAAAATTGGGATCTTTCCACTATGTGGTATGATTACAGGATGCTTCAGATTATCAGCTAATTTCGCTCTTCGTAGACGTCCTCCAACTCTCAAGATGCCATTGGAATCAAGAAAAGGATCAAATTGAAGAAGGTTGCTTCTTTGGCGTAACAAAAGTTTCTTTTTCTTTTCCGATTCTCTGTCAATGCTTCCAGAATCTATGTCTTTGAGAATCTTTATTGTGCTTGCAAATTCTTTGTGTTGAATCCACTTGATAAGCTTATCTTCGGCTTTTTGTAAATCTTCAACTTTCGGTTCTTCTCTGATGAACTTCTTTCTCTGGATGATTCCAATGACTATTGCTAGTACTCTCTTCATACGATACCAGCTTGAGATATTCTTCTCCAATGAGGCTAGAACACGATTTTCTTCTTTTAAAGGCATAACTTCTGTTGTGAAGATCTTCTTTACCTCTTTATCATCCTCATCTATTTCAGTTGACACGTTTTCCGAGGGAAAATTTCTTTCTGAATCCCATAAAAATTTCGGTCCCTTTAGCCAGTCTTTGGCTTCAGTAAATTGCTTTCCTGTTGAACCGCGTGATGCATGATCAGCTGGATTGATTTCAGATGGCACATATCTCCATTGCTCCACATCGGTGTGATCACAGATCATCTTTACTCTGTTGGCTACGAATAATAATAATAATAATAATAATAATAATAATAAAAGCACTTATATTGCGCCATATATCCGCAGGGCTCATAGGCGCATTACAATTAAAAACACTAAGACTAATTAAAATATGATTAAAAATACAAAAGTTTACAACGTTTCATTAAAAATCCAAGTTAAACAATTCATTCATTAAAATACTGTTCAAATAAATGGGTCTTCAAACGAGATTTAAAAGTTTCAACTGTGTTACAAGCTCTAACCGAATAGGGGAGTCTGTTCCAAAGGAAAGGGGCAACATTTACAAAAGCACGATCACCAGCCGTTGCTAATCTGGTCTTCCCTACTTCTAGTAATAGTTCATCACATGCAGATCTAGTGCAACGAGAAGCCTTACGCAATTTTAATAATTCTTTAAGATATTTTGGTGCTAGATCTTTTAAACATTTAAAGGTTAACATTAGTATTTTGTATTGTATTCTACTTGTTACAGGCAACCAATGAAGTAGCTTCAACACCGGTGTTATGTGACTGCGTTTACGTTCGCCCGTTAACATTCTTGCAGCAGCATTCTGTATCTTCTGTAGCTTTTGTAATTCGCATGATGGTAATCCATATAACAAAGAATTGTTACAGTCAAGTCTTGACATGACAAAGGCGTGAATAGCTTTCTCCGCAGCCTCCTTGGTAAGGTATCTTCGAGCAAGGCTAATGTTGTGCAGCTGATATCTAGCTGATTTGCACAATGCGTTCACGTGTGATTTCAGTGTCAAATTCGTATCAAAAACAGCGCCAAGATTTCTCGCTTTTTCACTGGGTTCAATGACACTACCTCCAACATTAATGGATATGTTTGAGAGTTTCTTGCATTGTTTATGGGTGCCAACAATCAGCATTTCAGTTTTGTCACCATTAAGCTTAAGCCTGTTTATCAGCATCCACGCTTCAATATCTTTGATACACTCTTCGATTCTTGATATAGAGAAACTTATGCAGTCAATATTAGGTGTGAATGACATGTAAATTTGTGTATCATCAGCATAAATGTGAAACTGCAGTCCTTTTTTACGCATAATGTCTCCTAATGGCAATGTATAAACCAGAAACAACAATGGTCCCAATACTGAACCTTGAGGAACACCACAGGACAGAGTCATTTTCTTCGATGTTACATTTTTTACTTTAACAGTTTGAGAACGATCTGTTAGATAAGACTCAAACCATTTTAACGCATCTCCCACTACACCGCATCTTTCATTAAGTCGTTTCAGGAGCAAACGATGATTTACAGTATCAAAAGCAGCTGAAAGGTCGAGTAATACAAGAATGGAAACCCTTTGATTGTCCATAGCCACAAGTAAATCATTTTGGACTTTTAATAAAGCAGTCTCAGTACTATGACCTTCCTGGTATGCTGATTGCAAAGGTTCAAATAAGTCGTTCTGTTTCATGTGCTCAACCATTTGATTTGCAACTGCCCTTTCAATCATTTTAGAAGCATAAGGTAAATTGGAGACAGGTCGAAAATTAGGCTTTATGATTTCAAGTCCAATCTTCTTTAATAATGGAATTAGTAATGCCAATTTAAAATCTTCAGGCATAACTGCTGATAGCAGTGATTTGTTAATGATCTGAGTCATGACTTTTATAACAATTTCTTGGCAACGACCTAGAAGCCATGTTGGGACTGGATCTAAATCACAAAATGTTGCTGGTGACTTTATTATGAGATCATTAACATTTGCCTCAGAAAGCATACTGAAGGCTGACATAGAGTTCTTATATTTCAGTTCTTCCACATTGTTACAATCATGATCATTAGCAGCAATAGTTTGGTCGATGAAGTCCTGAATTTTCTCTATTTTTGCTGTAAAATATTCCATAAATTCATCAGCTAGCTGCAAGGCCGAGTCATGCTGTGGCAACTGGGACTCATGTTTCTTTTTTAGCATTTTGTTCAGAGTATTGAATAATCTTTTTGAATTGCCTGAATTTTCCAAGACCAAATTCGAGTAAAACTCCGTGTCTGAATCTTCCAACATTTGCTTCACCTTTTCCTTTTGCTTCACAAACTCCTCTCTGTCAATAGCAGACTTAGTTCTTCTCCAGCGTCTCTCAAGCTGTCTCCTTTTTTTCTTTTCATTTCTGATGTCAAGAGAAAAACCTTGATGCTTGTTACGCAAAGTGATAACTTTTGTTTGCTCAGGGGCATGTTTGTCAAGTACTTCACGCAAAGTGCTGTTGTATGAAGCAGTGAGGTCATTTATATCACATAGCTGGTCAAAACCTTTAAACTTTTCACAGAGCTCCAAATTAAACTTGTCAAAATCAATCTGATTCAGCTTTCTGAAAGTAACTTCCTTCTTTTCAATGCCAGGCTTCTTGAGGGCTAGTTGACAATTAATTGCAAAGTGATCAGAGATTTTCTGCTCCACTGTTACATTCCTCACAAAGTTTGACAAAGCCCTTGTAATGACTAGATCTAATGTGTAGCCACTCTCATGTGTGGGATTTTGAACAAGCTGTGTTAAATTATATGTAGACAGAATTTCATTGAATTGAGTTGCTTCAGCATTGTTGTCATCATTGACATGAAAGTTCAAGTCACCAGCAATCACTAAGTCGTATGTTGCAGTATCATCACTATCAAGAATTTCCATGAAATCCCCAAAAAAGGTAGAAATAGGAACAGCCTTTCCATCCGTTGGATTTGTTCCAGGACGATAAATAGCTATCAGCTCAAATGATCTATTCTCGCATGTCACATAGCAATCAATATATTCCAAAGATTTTGTAATTCCCTGTCTTTTCATTTTTACATCTATACCATTCCTATGAAGAACTGCCACACCCCCACCCTTTCTGTTTTCACGTGGTTGGTGTATAAATTTGTAGCCATCTGGATCAGTCTGTTTATCACAACGTTATCATTTGACGACAGCCAAGACTCTGTGATTACCAATACATCGACATGATTGTCAATTATATAATGTCGTAATTCTGCTACTTTATTCTTTACAGACCTTGCATTTATAGTGTGAAATGAAAAAGGAGGCATATTATAAGATCTATTAAATGTAAGTTTAGCCAGGTTTCTTTGGTTCCTCTGTTGAGTCATACATAACTTTGTTGCCCTCATATTATTCCTTGACGTCACTCTTACTGGGATAACATTCCCGACCCTATTTGGACTTTGACCTCTGGTGGACTTTGCCTCCGATAGAACTGCACTATCATGGCCTAGGCACCGTGAATTATCCGGGCCTGGGTTGCAATGAACATCACCACTGAGCATAATTCTCACCAAACAAGCGTCCTTAAGCAATTGAAATGTTATGCAGTTTTCACATCTACCATAACGACTAATCCTGCTTTTGAAATAGCTTTGCTTCCTTGACTTTCCACATCCAAGATGGCCGACGAGGCAAGTAAGATTGGATGCCACGGTTTCAGATTCAACAATATCACAGCCATTATACTTTAAAAACAAGTTCTCTCCTCGGGAAACATAGCTGCAGTTGATCTTGATCCTATCTAAGACTACAGGAAGCACAAGAACACCGAGTATCAAGTAAACTTTGTAGGAGCAGCAAACTGCATGACCTGCTCTCAACGCCATGGCAACGCTTACACATGGCAACGCTAACGCTTAACGAATGTATGAAATCGTTTTCTTTCGTTGTTCAAATAGCTTAACACGACTTGAGAGTCAGTCCAATAAAATTCTTCCACCTCATTGATCTGTAGCTCTTTGTAAAGTAGATATCCAACTTTTGTAGCCACTGTGGCAGCAGTTAACTCAAGTCTCGGTATAGATGGTGCATCTTTGGGAACAACTCTTGACTTTCCCATAACAAGGGCGCAATTGATTCTATTTTCAGTGTCCTGTAGACGAAGGTAGCTTGCAACTCCATAACCAATAGTGCTTGCATCAGAGAAATGATGTAGTTGTGCTGATTTTACCTCACCAAAAGATTGTGGTGTGAAGCTTCTGTCAATCTTTATATGATGTAAGACATCAAGATCTGCTCTCCATCTTTCCCATGCTACTCGTTGCTCTTGTGACAATGGTTCATCCCATCCTTGTTTGTCGGCTGATATCTGCTGTAAGATTTTTCTACCAGGTAGCAGGAGAGGTCCGACCAGTCCCAGCGGATCATAGATTGAGCTTATCGTTGCAAGTATGCCACGTCGTGTCAGTGGTCGATCTTTCAATGTAATGCGAAATTCCAGCTGGTCATTCTCTATGTTCCATAGCATTCCTAGCGCTCTTTCCATGGGCAAACGGTCATGGTTGAGATCCACATTCTTTATCTCTTTTGCTTGCTCCTCTCTTGGAATAGAGCCAATGACTTTACGATCATTTGAAATGAACTTGGTAAGTCTAAAACCACCAGCAGCACACATCTTTGTTACTTTGGGAATGAGCTCTAGGGCTGCCTCTGTTGTAGGAGTTGATTTGAGAAGGTCATCAACATAAAAATCATGCTTAACTACTTCAGCTGCTTCATTTCCATAGACTTTGGCGTTGTCTTCAGCTGTCTGTTTCAAGGCGAAATTTGCACATGAAGGTGAACTGACAGCTCCAAACAAGTGAACGCACATTTCATACTCAGTCAAATCATTCTCTATGTTTCCATCAGGCCACCATAAGAAACGAAGATAACTTCTCTGTGCCTTTGGAACTTGCACTTGATAGAACATTGACTCTATATCAGCAAGAAAAGCAACTTGATTGATGCGGAATCTCATCAAAACTGCAACCAAGAGATTAGTTAAATCTGGGCCTTGCAAAAGCTCTCTATTGAGAGACGTCCCTTCGGATCTTCTCAGGTTTTCTCGGATGATAAACCCCATGATGTGGCAAATACCATACTTTCCCTTCTTCTACATCCAATTGAGATTCTGGAACTTTTGCTGCGTATCCTTGCGTGATGATTTTATTCATGAAATCTACGTAGTCTTCATGATACTTTGAGTCCTTGAACTTATGTTTGATCCACATTGCTCGTTTTATCGCGTGTTGACGATTGTTTGGCATATTCACAGCTTCATTTCTGAAAGGGAGTGGCAACTGGTAATGGCCATTAACTGATTTAACCTCAGTTCTCATTTTCTCCAAAAATCTGTCATCTTCTTTTGAGTTGGCAGTCTCTTTAGGGAGTTGATTTCTTTCAGTACTTTGTGATATTTGCGCTTTCTTCATTTCCTTTGGGCTTTGCTCATTAAAATCGTGTTTGTACATTTCTACCAGCATTCGAGACAAATCGTTGTCTTTCACCGTTTCTTCAACTCCAAAGAAAAAAAAATGCTGTGCGATCTTATTTGACGGGCTATCCACAACTGCAATTCTATTGCACCGTAACGTTGACATTTGCTGTTCTGCATTGGTGAGGGGACCAACTATACACCATCCAAGAGCAGTTCTTTGAGCAAATGGTCCGTTGTTTTCTTCATTAATTACTTCCAATGGTCTAAGTGCCGTGCGACAGTTGACTCCAATAAGCAAAGCAACTGGAGCATCAGGATCAATACCAGGAATTTCTTTCATGACACTTACAAGGTGTGGCCAATGTTTCACGTTATCTACTGTAGGTATTTCATCTTTGTTGATAGGTAAACCTTTCCGGGTAAATAATCTTGGTAAACTTATCGTATTTGTGCCGTTAACATCAGAAACCATGAAGCCATCCACTATTTGTGAATCTTCTGACGTTGTGCCAGTCATGGTCTTTATACAAATTTTTGTATCAGTACCTTTGATGTCAAAGTTATCAAGCACATCTTGATTTATAAACGAACCTTGACTGCAATTGTCTAGCATGCCATAAACTTTTAATACTTTATCAGGAGTACTTTTGTGAAATAACAGCATTGGCAGCACACTCAGTGACATTATAGAACCATTTGTTCCCAAGGAAGAAGTTCCTGATTCGCTAGCCTTTGTACATCCATTACTAATTTCTGTACGATCGTTTGATTTTGCTTCTGAGGTGTGATTCTTGGCTTTTGGTTTAAACTTGTGAGTACCGTGCATTCCTAACGGATGAGATCCACCGCAACCTTCCTTGCTGCATACTCGTTTCTGTGGGCAGTCACCAACAGTGTGATCTGAGGAATAACATCCAAAGCAAAGCTTCTTTGAAATCACAAACATTTTTCGAGCATAAGATGACTTGGCAAGAAAATCTTTGCAGTCGTCCAAATCATGCTCTTTACTGCAATGAGGACAAAGATGATCTTTTACGGCTGTTTCAGCGCCGGCATCGTAATTTTCTGATCTAGTAACAAAGGAACCTACTCTTGTCTTGGAACTTCCTTTTAGTGCTTTGGACTGGTCAAGCTTTATAGGCTTTTTGTCGATCACTTTCGACAGAGCTTCTCGACTAAATGTCGGGTCGTTGGCGACTTCTGATTCTTTTCTAACAAACTCGACAAAGTCAACGAAAGTTGTTCTTCTTTGGGCTCTTGACAAAATCATGCACACATTCTCTGACCACTTTCTTTGCATTCGTTGGGGCAATTTAATGCATAGTGACTGTAGAAGAGAGCTGGTGTTTAGTTCATTAACGTAAACTTGATCCCACAGTGCACCTTGGCATTTGATTAAGAAAACATAGAATTCACGAATCCCTTTACCATCACCTTCAAAAATACGTGGCCATTGTCTCAGTTTCTCCATGTACATATTTGCAATCTTGATAGGTTTTCCGTAGTTTTCTTGTAGCAAACTTTTAGCTCTTTGATAAGCTGCAGATGCTTCCAGATACAAGCACGTCTCAATTACAGACTTTGCTTCCCCATATGTATGCTCAATCAGCAAAACTAATCGATCTTTGGGATCTTTAACTCTTGCCTCAACCACTTTTTC
Organism: Aurelia sp. 4 Dawson et al 2005; assembly: GCA_964019985.1. NCBI lineage: Eukaryota > Metazoa > Cnidaria > Scyphozoa > Semaeostomeae > Ulmaridae > Aurelia > Aurelia sp. 4 Dawson et al 2005. Next base: position 9,221,195 of record OZ026500.1, on the reverse strand, counting down.
AAACATGTTAATAAAATATTGATACTTCATTGGATTTCCACCAAACTTTTCAAGCTTGAGCTCTGGAGCTCCTTGTCGAAGCAAATACTCTCCTTGTTTGGCTATTAATTGATATAACATCTTAATTGCTTCAATATTCTCTTCGTTAGACACCCTGCTCCCTGTCTGAGCTGCATTTCGAGAAGTAGGTTGAACTGTCTGGGGATCAGCTGTAGTAGCTTTGATTCTTACGCCTCTGTTCGCGATTTTCCATCCAATATGCCAAGCCCTTTTCAGTCATTCTACACTCTCTTTGTGGCCTTGAGTCAAAATAAGTAAAACCAGCATGTTCTGGCAATGACCCAAAATTAGCAGGATCGTGGCGATTGTCTTTGTTGATATCCGTTGGCAATGACGGTGGTGGTGACAATATATTTTGCCCCTGATGGTCAACTTGTGATTTCTCGTCCTTTGAATGTTCCATAGCGCAGCAACATACGAAATTGTTCGAGAATGATAAAAGCAATATTCAGGCTATCATAAAGTGTTCTCGAAAAGTGGCAATTTTGCAGCTAACGCTTCAAAGGGGTCTATCACATAAATTAGGCCATAACAGTTTCCAAAGGGGTCTTGAAAATCAAGATAAATCCTCGCAAGCGATTCGTAAACACGGGTAAATCTTGGCAAATGTTCATCATCAAGTAAGGTGAAGGCGATAATATTTCGAAAACGATGAGGGGGCACGTTCCCTCAGTAAATGTAAATTCATAATAGTATAGGACAACTCGAAATAACTCTTCCATTCGCGTTGAATTTTATCTCAGCATAGAACGCGTAGCTAAACAGTGTACGTAGATCGATAGATAGCTAGTTCGAGGATAGGTTTTCGCTACAAAAAAAAAAATACAAATAAACACATAAGCTAGCGAAAACAACGAACAAAAACGAGAAAATACGAAGGAATAAGCGAATTAATTTACTCACAAATATTGTCCATTGATGTCCTATCGCCATTACAAATCCAAACCAACCCGAAGTAAACAACCTGTCGCGAAGACCCTCAGGGAGCGCCTCCACGCTCCGGTTCGAGCCAACAGTCACAAAAGGTCCTATTGTCTAAGCAACGAAAGGGTTCTTCGAACTGAAAACAATACCAATAACTGTTCTCTGTCCTACGCAACGTTATGAGGGGTGCAGTAAATTGCCCCTCTCTGGTCCAGTAAAAAATTATGCGGGGAGAGACCATAACAGTCAATTTAATGGAGTCTCTTACGTAGAGAGCAACTCCACCACCATTGCAGGTCCTGTCAAGGCGCTTTTGTTGAAAACCGGGAATTTGAGTAAGCTCTTTTGGAATGGAAGTCAACAGAGTCTCTTTGTTGATTGAATGAGCAAATTGCATTCTTCTTCTAAGTTGTCACAACTACCCCGTTCTCCCGCAGTGCAAGGTCCTGAATCGCTTTTAATCTTCTCTTGTAGTTTATTGCTTTGAATTGCGCTTCACATTGTGCTAGAGATGATTAGTGAATCAATTAGCTATTCCCCATCACTTCTTATTTTACTACTGTTCTTTTATTATTTATTGTTATTAATTCTTTCATTTAGGTTTGTGCTAAATACCATAGCCACAATAGCTAATTAAGGCCGACTATTTGTAAAATATACATATAACTTAAAAGTAAAGATATAATTTACAATGAAAAACCAAAGTTAGGATAAAATATTTGACATAATCTGCAGTTGCAGGCATTGCATTTATGAGCTTTGATAATCCTTTTGAAAACATGAAGCAATCCGAGTTTTCAGCTTTGGTTGCAGTGTCCCCCATACCTTTTCCCCATGAATATGACTGTATCGATTCCAAGGCAGGTCAATCAATCAATCAATCAATCAATCAATCAAAAGCTTTATTAATGTGTCTAAAATATTTAGCTTGCAAGCTAATTGGGGACAAAACGGAAAAGTTAATAAAGTTAAAGTACAGTTAGAATTGCTGAAAAACATTTAAAAACCAAAAAAAAGACTTACTGAAAATCTACATCAACATCTTATGTACATTTAAATTACAGTCTACGTTCCAAAAGAGTTTCTATGTCCATTCCTCTAATATTTCTTTTAAAATGGTTCATTGTTGGCGACTCCTTCATTTTTTTCTCTAGTCTACTCCACAAATATGGTCCAAAGTACCTTATTGAGTTTTTTTCCATATTTAATTGTAAAAAATTTCGGAATAATGAAATTTTTGCTTCTTAATTCGTAATGAGTTTCTTTTATTGTGAACATATCTTTTATAGGCTGCGGAGCAGAACCGTTTTTAACTTTGTATTTTAGTATGGCAATGTCCTGCAATCGTCTATTCTCGAGAGATGACAGATTCGTTTTGATTAGGAGTTGTGCAAATGGTGTGGATTTATCACAATAAGCAACTTTTACAGCTTTTACTTGGAGTCTCTCTATCTTTCTTTTGTCTGCTACTTTACAGAGTGAGAGAGAACTGCTGTTTTGTATATTGTTAGTTTTGCATTGGTGGGCATTATGTTACGGAATCTGGAAATTACTCCAATTCTCTGGCTAACTCTCTTGCACAAATTGCCGATGTGAATGCTAAATGTTAGCTCATCGTCAACTTCAACTCCAAGCAGCTTGAGACACCTTGTTTGCTCGGCTTCGTTACATTCGTCAGCCATAACTGCTCGGCTTCATTACATTCGTCAGTCATACATGAGCCGCTGAAGGTTATTTTCACCTTTGGCAGTTTTTGTTTATCAGAAAAAATTAGGTTGTAAGGCATTTCTTTTTTCTCAAAAATTTGCTTCATAAAGCTGGGATTTAGATTATATTTTGTTTTGTAGATTTCTACCATGAGCAACTGCAAGTTCCTCTGATGAACGGTTACCGAATTATCCAGTTCTAACAATTTTTCAAAAGTAGAAACATGTTCCTTGTTTGCGATTGTTAAGGCTCCTCTATGTATCCCATTTATCTTGTTAGTCACATTTCTATCGTGTAACATCGATATCAGCGAGCAATAGCTAAAATCAGCAGTTTAGTTTCTCGGGCTCCATGTACAGGGTGTCCCAGAAAATTTGTGCCCCATTTGCCTGAAGACCACGACAAAGCAGCAAAAGGTCGTCACCATACTTTGGCATGATGTTGCTCGCAAGATGTTAAATTAAAGTTTGCTTCCATCCCCGTAAAAATCCGTTAAGAAATGATGGAGCTATGACGTTAAGAAGACCAAATTTCTCTGATGACTGAAACCAGCGGTCGGCCATTTTGTATTACTATTTTGCAACGATAAACAGCTTCATGGATGAGCTGAAACAGTAGCCTCCAATCTCATAGCTCTCGCGAAAGTTTCAACAATCATTAGAGACTTCAGCTATTTCTTACCCTCGATCCTTTATTGAATGTCAAAACGAAGACGAGGATCCCATGATAAAATAAACAATTGAAAGGCAATGACAAAAATATAGTCACATTTTGTTTGCAGGTGTGGTGAGTGCAGCAATTATTTAGTTTATCTATCAGTTCAAAATGAGCCAATACAGCTCCAAAAATCTTTTGCCCTTCTCGTTTCTTTTAGTTCATTGTCTTCGGTAGTAAATCAACAATTGCTTGTAACAAATGAAGGGAGAACTCTGAGTAGGGATACGCTAGGGATGGCAACAAATTAGATGTGAAATACATTTTTGTCGAAGCTTTTGATTTTTTATTACTTTGGGACTTCTGATCTTCACTTTTGCATTCTATCAAAGATCGTGGGGTAAAAAAAAGTCTAACTCTCTGATGATTATTGGAAATTTGATGAGAGCTATGACATTAAAGGCTGCTATTTCAGTTCATCCATGAAGCTGTTTATCTTTGCAAAATAGTAAGATAAAATGGCCGACCACTGGTTTCAGTCAACAGGCAGATTTGGTCTTCTGAAAGTCATAGCTCCATCATTTTTCGACGGATTTTCACGGGAACGGTGGCAAACTTTAATTGAACATCGGAAGAGCAACGTCATGGAAAAGGTTAGTGATAATCTTTTGCTGTTTTCTCGCAATCTTCAGGCAAACGGGGCACAATTTTTCTGGGACACCCTGTAGATTGCAATGCACGCAAGAGCATTAAGCTTTTGACTAGCCTTTTTACATAGCGTTTGGACATGTTTTTAAAACTTAATTTCTTATCAAGAGTAATGCCCAGTAACGCCTCTTCATCACTTTCTGTGATCTAGGCTTCTCCAACGTGAATATAAACTTTTTCTTTGCTAGCCTTAAAAAGAATGAGGTGATCACAAGGTAATATCATCTGCATAGTAGCATATCTCGGTTCTGTTCATCAGAAGAGACATTTCGTTGATCTATACATCAAATAAAAGAGGTTCTATCACTGAACCTTATGGCACACCTAAGTTAGTTTCTTTCCAAGTGCTAAGGGAACCATTAACTTTGACCCTTTGTCTTCTGCTCGAAAGATAGCTGTGAATAAGCATGAGGGCACTTCTACAAAATCCATATGCATGCAATTTTTTCTAATAGTAGCTCGTGATTCAGACAGTCGAGGGCTTTCGATAGATCCGTTCATAGTGCCCCAGGTAGTTTCCGTTTTCCATGGTTATCTTACAAGTTTCAAGGAATTTTAAAGCGCATGTTGCGTATTATAGCGTTTCCGAAAACCACATAGTAGAGGAGACAAAAGAACTTGGCAAAATTCATTACTTGCTCATACATGAGCCGCTGAAAAATCTTAGAGAATGATGACAGAACAGTAATGGGCTTGAAATTTGTCTCGCTAAAGGCATCGTCTTTTTTCACAAGTGAGGAAATATCCCAAGCTTTCAGTTCGTTAGGAAAATAGCTTTCAGAAATACATAAGTTGTAAGTGCTAACCAAATGTGGCAATAGCAAATCAGAATTTTCCATCAGAACTTTAGCTGGAATGCTTTCAGTTGGAGATGCTTTTTTATTTTTCTAATCTTTCTATGTGCGTCATTATCTCCTTTGGCAAGCAAGGCTGAAATTCAAATGTTTCAGAAGGATGAAACCTCTCTGTTATTCTCTTAATACTTGGGTGTAAACTGTACTTGATAATAGCGAGCTCAACAGGATCGTCGATATTATTGGCTGATACCACGTTTCATCTTGTTTCCTCTATACCCAGTGATCTCGTGATATTAGCGAAATAATCGTTGAATATCACAGCAACCGTTTTGTCGTCGTAGACCATCTCGTCATTTGCAAGCAAAGTCACATTTGAAGTGTTTTAACTTTACCAGAAAAGAGAGGCTTCGCCGCGTTCCAGAATGTTCGATTGTGGCTAAGACTTGTAAGATCACATTTCTTAAACGATCAATATATTTAATCAAGTACTTTCATCTGAAGATCCGCAGTCTCTCAAAATGGTTTTAGACCCCTTTCAGAACTTGAGGTTTCTAAAGAATCCCTTCTCTCCCTATGCCAGTGTTGTGGCTTTTACGAACTGCTCTTTTGGTGATCTGCATCAAAGAACTCTGTTTGCGCTGCAATCATTGGAAGGGAGAGGATAGAGCAAAAAATTTGATTTTCAATGATTTTGTAAGAGATCGTAGATCTTTCATATCATATATGAAGATGTAGCTGTTGTTGGAAATACTAAACGAAACCAACTTTTAATCTGAATTCCACTCTTTCATTCTAAATTTCCCAGTAAATATGGATTGCAAGGTAATTTGTTTTAACTGCATGGTAGTTAAGTCATTTTCATCAGGCCTATAAGTGACTCACTGTCCTCATTCATGCAGATGATATTTCTTTAGGAATCAAGTATAATCATGGTCCCTGCGTGCTCATGACTGTCTATTATTTTGCAGAAATACACCAAATTGCAAGAATTTCGGATGAAGATGTTTGACATTTGGAACTGCTACCTCCCATTTATCAAGAATTATCGCCAGGACTTTTTAACTTTCATGAAAACTACACAGTACGTTGACAATGGAAAAGTGAGTTTTATAATCGCACCTTTTGTGTTGCCATTGTTGTGTATCGGTGTTCCCGTATTGAGGGGATGGAGCTCCTACTGCAATAATGAGGTGGAATTGTAAAAATATCAAACTTTACTTGGCGATAGACTTACATTCAATTTCAAAGTGTGAGATTCTCATGAACGAGTTGTCGGAAAATTTAGCTTCAATTAACTAGGATTTGGTGGTCAGTCAGATATCATCTGTGGGAAGAAAAATATTATCGGACCGTACTTATTTCTTTCTCGTGCTGCTTAACAAGCTTCCGTATGTCAAGCTTTGAAATTTTTTTCGGATTTCAATACTGCTTCGTGAGACTGGCATGTTTATTTCGACATCTGATACGATGCCAATGATTTGATGCATGGAATACAATTCAAGGAAAGGTCACTGAATGAACGCGTCAGTTTCTTGCGGGAAATTGTCGAAGCAAGGGTAAATACTACTTCACAGTTCATGTCACATCGTATTCTTCATTGCCTATGAAAAGTCAATGAATCCACTCACTCACTGTCTCATGAACTCACTCGTGAACTCACTCAGTTTCAATTCAGTTTCAGTTTCACATGATTTATCCATCCTAAATACAATCAAAACAATTCACCCCGGGCACGGCAGCACCCAACAATGGGGGGTGTTAGGAGGTGACACCAAACTTTATGCCCGAAAAAGGGGGTCAAAATTTATCCCGAAGAATGGGGAAGAACAGGAAAGTTGGCAAAAATTTGACCTCAAGACTGGGAAATGCTAACTCGGGCACAGACCACTTTAACCTTATCAATCCTCAGTGGGGGGGGGGGGACTGAATGAGCCCACTAGCGGTTTTTCCTCTGCAGATTTTTCCTATTTTTACCTTATGCACTTACACGCTGAAACGTTCTGACATTTAGTTTTTATCCTTATCACGATCTAAGATTCATTTTTGAAAAAATCAAGCTCATTCCAGGGGGTATATGCGATCAGTATTCGAGAGATGTATGTGCAATCTTTTGAATAATTCCTAATGAAAGCAAATTTGCAGCTAATGCGTTAAAATGATGAAAATGAGGGAATGCATAGTACTTTTGGTGTTTTATCCAACACATTTTAATTTGAACGTATGGTTTTGCGGATTTTGGCACTACACATGCGCAAATTCTCTGCATTCCTGTGTGATGACGTCATGACTTTTTACTGATTTTTCTTCACAGAGATAATGCTATTTAGACATAGAATACGATGAAATGGACTGATATACTTAATTCTTTTCGTTTTCTCTCAATGAACGATTGAAAATTTTTAGTACTGAACCCTATTGAATTTGAAAATTGAACAATGTGACGGTATGGAAAGGTCACGTGACATATCTAAAATTGATTTCATGTTTGGGTTCACCATATGATACACATCCAAAGTCTAACAGAAATAAGTTAGAGGGCTGATGCAGCCCCCACCCCGCGTAATCTTCTTAGGATCAAATACCCTTGGCCTGATAGGCCTGGATAACCAAACCTGGTTAACCAAACATCTAGCGAGTGGATATCTTCAAAAACTTTGGGAGATTTCCAGCAGTTTTCTGTCCTCGTTGCGTTTTATGAAGGCAGTTAAAATTTAGAAAAATCTTCACACTTTTCTTCTGTCTTCCTCGCTTATTCGCCATATGATTTGTCCATGAAATTGAGGCTTTGAAGGTTTCCAGTCATATGCCACGATCAAAATCGACCAAAACATTTGATTCTTATCTTGGCCGCATCGGCCCCCTAACTTTCCTAAAAAGTTGTCCAGACAGATTTCATTTGTTTCTCGCCTCGTGCGAAGCTGTACAATTAGCAAAAAGTTTACGTCTCACCCATACTCTTCCCTTTTTCGTTATTTTTCGCACAGTCTTTAGTTTCGCTGCGCATGAGAAGGATATCACATTTTTTTAATGAGACGACAAATGGCGGTCACAGCTGGGTCATTCCAAATAAGCACAACAGATGCATGTCAGGTGACGTTCTCTAAAGTCCTTCTAATTTTAACCACGGGCACCCATGTATCTGAGAACCTCTGAAAAAAACTTCAGCAAGATATCTCGTTTGGTTTAAGTTTTATGATCAATTGCATATTTAGCCAATTGATACGAAAATGAGTTTTTTTTCATGAGATGGCAAATTCAAGTTCAAATATATGAAAAACAAAATTTCCTATCCCACGTCAATCTGCATTTACTGATAGTACACCACGAATGATTGTAGAAATTTAAAGTTTTGCGTAATTGAAGTCCAATTTATCTACCGGGTGAGTCAGAAAAAACGTGGGGCGTTTGGCGGACCGTGACATAAAGTAAAGTAAAGTAAAGTTATTGCTTTTATATAGCGCCTTTACTGTAATTTGATATTCAAGGGCACTTTACAATTCCATTACCCCCTCAGCTTAGGCATTTTTTTCTCCCTTTGGGCGTATTTTACACAGCGTGCAGCCTTACAGTTGGCGCTTCTGATGTTTTTATTGCCTTCATCACCGAGGTACCAATTTTACACCTTGGTGCGGTGCTGTGCCTACGATACCGGGTGTTTCCAGGTGGTCACCCATCCTGGTAATAGCCTGGCCCAACCATGCTTAACTTCGGTGATCAAATGGAAACCGGTGTATCCATGGTGGCAAGTCGTAGGTCAATCATCGCACTTAGTCTCCCACTCGTCATGAACTAAGTTTTTCAGTGCAGCCAAGAGTTTATCTTAGATCATAAACCTTTCCCCATCGAAACCAGTCATTTGATGCATTTTTCAAAAAACATTTCTTCGTAAGACCTTGTACGGGAATCTTGCAAACTGATGAAATCTTTCGCTGAGCCCCTTCCGCATTTTATCTTGGCAAAAGTTCCAGGTACACGTGGTATTATCAGGGGAGAATGAAATGATAAGGAGGTAGTATTTTCTCCCTTGGGATGTCTTATCATAACTTGCCATGCTTGGAGAATGCGTTTGAAAGACATTGATAATGCGTACTTCTTTGTCTTGCGAAGAGGTTTCTTTCGCGCAGATAAACGCTCTGTCGCAATGGGACTTCATGCAAACGACAATGTTTCCTGAAGCCTGATTCACAGAGTCGTGCGGAAAGGCGAAAAGGCAAGGGATTGAAACTCTGGGTCCTTGTCTTTGGTTCTTTCTGCACGATCTTAGCGACTTAAGCGACTTAACTAGTGTGAACCAGACTCAGATTTTTCTGTTTCCCCTGACAATACACCATGTACCTGCAACTCTGGCAAGGCTAAACGGCGGAAGGGGCTTGGTCGAAGATTTCACAAGCTAGCAAGACACCCATACAGAGTCTTACGAAGAAACTCTTTTTTAACAAATGCATCAGATGACCGATTTCGATGGGAAATGGTTTATGATCTAAGTTAGACTCTTGGCTGCACGGAAAAAGTTATTTTACGATGATCAAATGGCTCATTGTGACGCCACAGTCCGTCAAACGCCCCACGTTTTTTCTGACTCACCCGGTATAGAATATTTTTTCAAAGTTTGAACCAAATTTGATTTTGGTCCCAAAATGTGTCTGGGGAAAGGATTTTGGTGTTGGCTTTCTGATCGATAAGTACCATGATGCTTTTACGTTTTATGGTATCTAATACTGATCTACCGTAGATGCTATATTTTTAACAACCGAGCACTTTTCACAAATTTCCTTGGTCAAGGGGGGTTGCAAAGTCTCTCAATTTTTGCTTAAAAGTCAACTTTTCCGTACTTTCATTTTGATCAATCTAAAATTTAAAATAAAACAACAATTTAGTACAATTACTATGACATTTGTAGCGAGGAAAATCACAAGGTCACCGGGTCCTCACTACAAATGCCACTTACAATTTTCTACAAAATATCAACGGTAAGTTAAGGTGGATGAAGGAAAAGATTTTCAGAATTTTTACAAAGTTATCAAAAAATTTAGAGCTTTCTCCTCCAAATACCTCAATGGTAATAGAAAAAGACAAAACGAAAGCAAAACTAAGTCGAAACTGAAGTGCCCCTGTTTGCTATTCAACACCCTTCCAGACTCCGTTTCACTTTCATATTTGCAAGTAAACAAGTTTTAAGGTGATGGAATCATGCAAGAAATTGCAGAAATGTACCTCCTTGGGACACAAGATTTCTAGCCCGTTGAAGTTGGCCAAATTTGACCGTTTTGAGCTTGCATCCATTTTGACAGAGCTATTATTCTCATATCAGAAAAAATTTCCTTACTTTTGACACTTTGTCAGATTTTCTGCATATGGATGATATAAATAGCTATCTTAGGTGTTGCAGGATTTTTGCAAGATACCGTCTGACAGTTCCGAAAAAGTTTACTTTTAGGCAAAAGTTGAGAGACTTTGCAACCCCCCTTGACCAAAGAATTTTGTGAAAAGTATTTGGTTGTTTAAAATACAGCATATAGGATAGATCAGTATTCTATCCCATAAACTGAAAAGCATCATGGCATTTATCGATCAGAAAAGCCAACACCAAAATCCTTTCCCCCGACACATTTTGGGGCAAAAATCAAATTTGGTTCAAACTTTGAGGCAATATTCTACAAATATGTTGGTCTTCAATTACGCAAAACTTTAAATTTCTACAATCATTCATAGTATACTATCAGTAAATGCAGATTGAGCTGGGATAGGAAATTTTGTGTTTTATGTATTTGAATTTGAATTTACCATTTATGTAAAGTACATTTTTGATTTGTTTTGTTTTGAATAATTTTTCGCCTCAATTGGCGAAATATTCAATTGATCATAAAACCTGAACCAAATGAAATATCTTGCTGAAATTTTTTTCAGAGGTTCTCAGATACATGGGTGACCGAGGTTAAAATTAAAATGATTTTTGGGAACGCCACCTGACATGCATTTGTTGTGCTTATTTGGAATGACCCTGCTTCTCTAGCAATGGTTTGTAAACTGCTTTGCGTCGAGGAGAACAGAGAAGAAGCGGAGAAAAGACCATGATTTGCCTCAATTAATCAAGAGACTCAACACTTTAGCCATCTTGTTCGTTGTGATGCCCGAATTAACGAAGTTTAAGGCGACCAAATGCTTAGGCCACTTGCATATCTTCAGAATGCCCTTGGTGAAAATAAGATCTATACATGTTGGCATGTGAGATTCGTAGCACGTTAACTCCTTGAAAAGATTTTTGAGACTGTATACTTTCAGAAAATTTTTTAGCTTTTCCCACTTTCACTCATATTGAAATCCCTTATGAACATAGAATTCTCATAGTTTTCACTGTATTGATCGAGTGGATGACCAAGATTTTCAAATACAGTAAGGCCCCGCATTTAAGAAACCACCTAAAAGAAACTTTTAGGCTACTAAAAAAGGATCAGCCCCCTGCCTATAAGAAACTCTTGAGGCTCGCACCCAAAATAAAGTTTCTTGTATTTTGAGTAACATTAATTGCTGGTCTGATAGAGTGAGAGCATTACACTTTATACATGATTCATTAAGAAATTACTGGCGAGATATTTTGGATTTAACAGATTTGTGCCTAAATTTTAATTCATGTCCTTGACAATCATTGTTGACATGAATGATGAATATGAATGATATACCCATAGACGGTCCAATTTTGGTTTAACTTATTTGCCTTGGACTTCAAAGACATTGAATTAGAAACTTAAGAAACTGGAGCCTAAAACATGAGAAGTATCAGAGATATAAGAAACATTTTAGGCTACGGTGTGAAAAAGTAGTTTCTTAAATGCGGGGCCTAACTGTAGATTACCCTGATATTGAGTTATTGGTCGATAGACACTAATAAATGCCGGTTTCTTTTCCCTCAAATTTATTGCGAAACCAATGCATCGATAGCATCAGAAAATTTCAAAGAATATAATTTATGCGAAGGTATATCACTCCGGACATAGACTATTGTTTCGGTACAATTCCAGAAATAATTACCTCCTTTGCTTTTTGTATTCATTGAGTTTTCTAAATCAACTATCTCCTCTGCGATATCTTTTGGAGTGCCTTCGAGCGAAGATTGTTGGTTCAACAATGAAGAATAATTTCCCTGGGTCCCGTTTAATAGCTGGACAAACGTGGCTATTCATGCAGTCGACAGTTGCACCAGAGAATGACTCGACCAGATTTTCTCATCCGTATTTCCAGCAGCTTCGTTCATCTTGTATGACTTGTACGATATCCTTCACCAGCAAATCTCCGACAATTTCTACTGTTTTTCTTTGTCTTCTTACCATTTTTGAAGAATGAAAATATTATGGAAGGGCTTTCTCTCCCACCCGAAGGAATAGACCTATGTATCTATATAGATATATACCTAGAGAGGGAGGAATAAGGATTGTTGTAACAATAGGCGGTATCTATCCACATAATCCAAACAATCAATGAAGCATTTGTATTTATAGATATTATAAATGTTATAGATATCGGTGCACGGATATGAAAAGGGTGTAATTCCTTTGCGCTGATAGACCGTGGAATAGATTTGGAAAGCGTCTAGTCTGACAGCTTCTTTCTCATTGCCAATACTGGACCCTTGCCTAGAAGGCAAACCTCAGCTTGGTGGGGCAGGCCTTATTATTTCACAGTTTCTACAGCAGCTCAACTTTAGCTGCAAAAATTATGATTGAAGGGACATACACGAGAATGCCCACTTTGCGAATTTAATTTTGGAAGGCAGATTGTGCAGCTGGCCTACTACAAACACCAGTGGTTTTCGAGCCCAACCTACAGTCCTCGCCAAAACCCTTGTCACAAAACGGGCAAAAGCAGATCTGAAATGTCATGAAAAAAGGCACGGGTAACACTTATTTTGCATAAACAATATTACATACTATATTTTTTGTAAAAACAAGTGTGACCTGTGTGACCTGTGGTTTTCTTTGGCAAAAAGTGCATTAGATTACCTAAAAAGGCTGTGACTCGTGCTGTCACCCGTGTTATAAGTCGTAGTGGAACTAGTCTGCTATCCATAAGGTTTTGTCTCATTCGAACTTGAAGACTAAACAAACTGCATTTGTTTCACGGAAACATTCAAAACTTTGACAAAGTGAGAGTAGAAAGTTCCACAGCCACATACAATCATCCTTGCATCAACATTCTTATATATTTATACATTTATGATTCAATCATGAGATTTGGTACAAGTATACAATTTGATACGCTGAATACGATGGAAAGTGGACCCAACTCAGAAAAATAGCTTTTGGCAATTGGTTGCAAGCTGCTGTAGCCCGTTCTCAAGTCAAAAGAGCTTTTTTGATCAAACTGGAGCAGTAAAACTTGGTTCGCATCAGGTATTACTTTGATTGGTTCACTCTACATAATTAGGTATGGCAAATCGCAGGGAGTCTGGAACCGGAGATGTTACCCATCATTTTTGTGATCATGCAAAAATTCTACAAAATGTACAAAAATATCTTTTGATTGAAAATCGTTTTTGCAAAAATGCTTAAGCATGTATAAAATCTCAAAGTTACAAAAAGATGTCTAAACTCAACTTCAAAACGGACGACGTACGAACCCGATGTTTGTCAAACTAATTCACGTCAGAGTTCTTCCATTGACAAGGAAGACGGCATTTCTGTTGGAGTATTGGAGCAGAAACTAAACACAATTTAGCTCATCTTGTTTAACGTCACACGATCCTTGTTCTCAGGGCAGGTCGTTACAGTTGCTGTGGTCATTGCCAAACAGCCCAACATATATAATGACTAACAATATGAATGGCAAAACCATAGTCGCTTGGGTGATCAGGGTAATGGAGGGGTTTAGGTTATTTTTGCCCGTCCAACTGATTCTTTTCAGTATTAAGTTGTTTTTAGCCGAAACAAATGACCTCCACTACCTGATAAGAACTAGGCTTTAACACGAGTTACAGCATCCATGAATTTCTGCAATAGATGACAGATGGACACTGAAACCAACAGGCGCATTTTAAATGTATCTTTTATGAGAATTTTAGCGCAGTCCATCGATAGTAATAGATCCATTCAGAATAATTCAGAATCTTTAGTGAATTTTTAGAAATTGGTCTATAATCATCGGGGGGGGGGGTATGTATCATAAAGAGTTTTCTACTTTTATATGAGGAGACCCCGGTTTAAGATCAATCCCACATTTTCTGAGTGGGTTCTGCTTTTCGTCGTATTCAATATGACAAAATGTGTAGTAAGAACACCGAGTTTCAAGTACACAACAATTTTAGTTTTCTAGTTTGAAGAAACAGCTTTCAATGGGCTGGGGCAAAGTTCTCCATTCTAAAAATAGCTTTTGAGGGCATTTTTTGAGTGGAATCTGTTTTTAATCGTATTCAGCATGTCAAAATGTTTAAGAAGAGCGAGTTTTAGATAGATAACACAGGTAGTTTTCTATTTGTAAAGGGAAACCGTTTAGAGGACTGGGGCAGAATACCCTATTCTAAAAATAGCTTTTGGGGGCATTTTCTGAGTGGGGTCCACTTTCCATCGTATTCAGCGTATCAAATTATGTACTTGTACCAAATTTCATGCTTGCATCATAAAATGCACATTGCAACTGCTAAGCGAGTGCACTAAACAAGCGACAACGAAAGAACCGGATAAAGGGATTAACTTTGTCATTTGATTTTTCATATTTCTATGCTGCCATTAAAGTACCCCTCCCCTCCAGGGGAAAAGAGGGATTATAGACAGAGTTAGCGCAGACTATGCAGAACGATAGAGAAGCGTCGCCCTAAATGGTCGGGTTGCGAGATAAAATTTATTTAAAAAGAAGGAGATGCACTAGGACACAGCAAATAACGATAAAAATGTTCACATACTCTTTCTCAAAGCAGACTTTGAATGCAACGACCGTCCTCTTCTTCGTCTTAGGAAATTTTTCGTCTCAAACACAAGTCGGTCTGACCGGCCTAATCTTCGGCATGGCGTCTAATTTGGACGTACCCTAAACTCATAACACCGCCTTCGCAGTTTCCTTGTCGAACTTGTCGCATCGCAAGGAATCCTGAGTGAGAGTTTTGATCTGTGAGCACCGGGGGAGCAATAAGAAGGTCTTAAGAGATGTTTTGAAATACTTCAAGTTGGTGAGGATTTTTGCAGTGATTACAAAACAATTTTCAGTTAAATATTCACAAATATTGATATATGAAATGATGAAATAGGATACCCTATATATTCATATATATTTCATATTTCATTTGTTTAGGGAGGGTTGCCCTTCAACCGAAGTTGTTTTTCAAGGGGCCCTCCAATTAAAAACTAATTACAATATACAATTAGAATGCCAAAAAATAAGAACCCATAATATTAAAAACCTATTTACAACTATATGATATTTACAATAAAAAAGGAAATAATCAACCCTGTATTGATTTTTTGAAACTACCCAAGGAGGATGCCGTCTTAGACTCAGCGGGAAGGCTATTCCATAGTTTAGCTCCCCGGAAAGAAAAGCTTTTTTGTCCATTTGCTGATCTTTTCTTTGGACACCTCAAATCAGTCTCAGTGTTCCGGAGGATGCGGGAGGAGCATGCTGAGTTTTTGGTAAAGAGATTACACAAGTATTGAGGAGCCAAATCATTGAGCGACTTGAAGACCATTGTTTTGGACTCATTTCCAATGAGTTCTTCAACGGTCTTCCAGCCCAACTCTGTAATAAGTGGTCTGCTTGGGGTATCAAAGCTGCTGTTTGTTATGATCCTAGCAGCACGATTTTGATGTTTTTGCAACTGGTTGATGTCTGTAGACCCAGCACAACCCCAGACAGAACAACAATAACGAAAGTGGGGCTCGACAATACCTGTGTAAAGAGTTTTCAAACTTGCCATAGGTAAAAAGGATTTAGCATGTTTTAAAAAGCCGATCGCCCGGGAGACCTTGGTAGAAACAGCCTTGATTTGCTCTTTCCAATCTAAGTAGCAGTTGATCTGCACTCCAAGGTACTTTGTCTTTTGAACTACCTCGAGCTCATTTTCGCGTATCTTCAGTTCCAAAGCTTCATCTCGACTTCTAAGAGAGCTGCCTTTCTGCTTGGTGGATATGAGCATTGAATGAGTTTTTGCCACATTCAATGAAAGCTTCACAAATGGTATCAACAACACGAGTGTAATTCTACATTCCAAGCATCATGAAATCCTTGAGAATCTAAGAAACTCATCAGAAACTTTTTTGGTGGCAAAATTTTCCTATGATCTAAGAAACTTGCTACCAGCCCGATACTTAAGTTTTCTCTAAAAGCTTTGCTCACAATCATTTAGGAAATTGTTTCAAAGATCCATGTATCTCACTTAAAATAGAAACAGTCACTTTGTTTGTACGCTTCTTTATTGAACCCCCTAGCTCGTCAAACTGTGCTTTGACCTCGTGACTTCTGACAAGTCTGGTTGACAGTGCAGCCAATAAGAGAGTTCAGGATCCCAAGGCTGACCAATAGGGGCGAAGGTAGGCCAGTCAGACTACTACTGAAACAAAAACCCCCGGCTCCTTTACCAGTTGCAAATTTTTTTTATTTTTCTTTGAAAGTTACATTTTGAGGGCTGGAGTTTCCCATAAATAAACCGTAGTTGTGCTTTACTTCAAATCCCGAAGCAACACGAAGAGAATAAATCTGGAGCTTGGAAAACAGAAAGGAAACAAAATACACTCACCTGCATCCATTTCAGGTATGTATTTTCAAAAAATTCTTCGCAGCGAAGTTATGCAGTTTAAAATCAAACAAACAAGAGAGAATTTCTTAGATGGCGTCAGCAAATAGTTTTCGCGCTCTTTCGAAAAAAGCTAGACCCAAACTCCTTCTGACACGAAGTTTTGCAGCGCGGTCAAAACATGATGAAAACGTAAGGTGACCATTTAGGGCGACGCCTCTCTACCTGTTCCAGTTTTTTATGACTTCCTCCCATTTACTTGATTTAGTTGTGTTCTACATACCTAAACATGCATTCTTCCACTCACTCAACCTCAGGCAATCCTCGCCAAAACCCTTGTCACTTACCTAAGGCAAACAAAGTATCCTGAGGCAATTAAACAGCATTGACTTAGGGGGAAGGGGCTTTACAGAATTTTTAAGCTGAAGAAGTAAGCACTGTGGTTTTTGTCGACAAAATACTGAAAGCTTAGTTCTTAATAAGAGGTTTTGGCGAGGATTGTGGTTCCAAGCCTAGCTTTATTGGCGTAGGGTACACGCCACATCAGCAGTAGTAGTTAGCTTGAAGTAAAATTAGCATATGAAAGAAAGGTATGCAAGAAATTGTTTAAGATGAGATTCTCGAAATTTAGAGTTTTAAAAACATTTTTGCTTTTGATCCGCACAAATGGTACCTAAATCGTGTGTACTTGTTCGTTTGTAAACAAATGTTGTACGTTTCTTGTTTCAGGCTGGTTCTTTTCTTTACTTAAAAGCATTGCAAATCCTTGAATCATGCCAAAGGCGGCCTGATGCTATATGTGGATGCATTTTCTCACAGGGCAGGTAAGTCGATCCATTTTGGTAACTCTTGAAAATGCACCGGTTTCAAATTGAATAATTGGTACCCAAGGCTGCTTTCAAAATTGTTACAGTAAGTTGATGTCAGTATCTAAGATTATAGTCATCAATGTTGTCAAATTTTCAGTCTCTTACTTCTCGCGCCACAAGGGATTTTCCTTAACATTTTAGCCTGGTAACAGCTTTGAAGGATCACCTACTTTGATCACACTGTAACAATGAGAATCCCTTGGAATCAAATCGGGAAGTAAGAAGTGAATTAAAGTCTTCTTGAAAAGTCCATCCACTTGTGAATTTAAACTATCTATGGTCAGGTATGAGTCGAAAGATGTTGAAGTGCGACTTTGATTTTAGAATGATGTTCATGTTTGAGCTAAGTTCAAATTTTGATTTTCCAGTATCTGAAAAACTGTTGTTTCATCCAATGAAAACCTGCTTGAAACAACTGTGGTTTTCTGTAACAGGCTGAAGTAGCTTCGATAATTCTATATACTGGTGCTTTGCTTTTAAACTTCAGCCAGTTAAAAATAGGAGACAAATTAAGAAATTCTTGGTACTAAAGTAGTAACATTTTCATGTTGAATGAAGATGCGTTCAGTACAATGTCCTGGATCCAAATTTCATATTATGAAACAGGTCGTCTTCGACAGCTTGTTGTGCAAACGCATGGTGGGAGCAAGCCAGTACTGCTTTAGGATTAGCAAGCCAACAAAGAAGTCGGTCCCTGTACCTTACGTTATATATTTGCGCCACTGATCCGAATTTTCTCCCAGTATTCTATAATTCTATGCAGACTAAAATTCTTTCTGAATAAATGAAGTCCTTCTGAAATAAGATGTTACCTGAGATTTTAAAGGGTCTGAGATTTTAAAGCATTCCTTGCACTTGTCGTAAAAATGGCGACAGCAAAGGCAAACCAAGATACGACACGTGTATGGCCTGCAGGATGAAACGGACCCTTTAATATTTAATCCACATGAAAATTTCAAAATTTTTTACTACACCAGGAAGGACTCGAACTCGGTTCAACGCCGCACTTGTCAACGATCATCCCACTACACTACTGAGAGCGTACTGAAATGATTGAAAGACCATTAGTCAACGGATACCAGAGCGATTCGACTGCTTGATCTAGGGGACCCAGGCCATTTTGTGTATCACCTGAGATTGTGATAACGCAAACCCCTTTACGAAACACTTTTGTTGTTTTATTTGCTGCCATTTGCATGTGACATCTAAGATTAGACAGATAATAGTAAACTAATTTTTACATCTTTGGATCATGTTTATTATTGTTATTAATGGTCTTTGTCTTTCTTGTCAATCAGAGTTGTGGTGTCACAAATACACCCAGAACTACTGCGTTTTCTGTCTTTCCTCAAGCCAGGCCAGACTCACGTGAGTTCTTTTCTTATTCAATTTACTTGATAAAGACACTTTCATAATTCATTTGTGCCGCGATTGCTTTTCGTTTTTTTCTCTTTTGCATTTGCTTTGCAGAAAGGGTGTTTTTGAATAGGAAGCCTATATTCGTTGTCTTCCATATTTTGATTTTAATGTATTCAACTAAATAAGCCACAGAAGACCTACACTATTACTGATTACGCTACGTTGCCTTTTGAATTGGACCAAGATTTTCTGCTCATTTTATGTCATCTGGCAAACGATTCCGAATCTGTGGTCCCAGAAACCTGAGACCATTTGAGCCGAACGTTGTTAGGTTGGGCCATTGGTGTTGGACGACGTGAAAGAAAATTGGAAGTTCTTTTTTCGAAATTGTTTTGCATGACTTCAAGATTCAGATGGTTTGTTTTGAGCACCTCAGTACAGAGGTATCTTAACCATTTTATTTCCACTTTGCATTTTTCTGATTTTTTATTTCATGCACAGTACAAGCTAAAGCGAAAAACTTTCCTAAATGGCAGTAGTTAAAGTTAGAATAGGCAAAGTTTGGAAGACCTTTCCGCAAAACAAAGAACAATTTTAGTCCTTTCAGCACAGCTAGCTGGGTTCCTTCTTTTTACAAAGACCAGATATGTGGAAGTCAAAGTTCAGTTGATGGTAAGATTTGCACCAAACAATTTCACTGAAGCTTCAGATTTGATAGTTTAACCTTGAATGGGAATATTATGCACTGTGGTGTCCGTTTGATCTTTTTTTACGAGAAGTGCTTGAAATTTTTCTGGATCAGCAGTGAACATTTCATTTCGATCGAGCCATGTGAGGACAATGCATGCCGCCCTTTCTAGCACGTCAGTCGGTTGTGGGAGACTATTGGACAAATATTTAAGAGTAGAGTACCATCGCCCTTAAGCGCCCATCCAACGCAATATTCAACTTCTAGGCCTGTTTTTAAACTTGAAAAAAAAACTAAAGTCTTGAACTAATAAGTGGAAATAAGTGCCAAAATGGATTTCTGACTAAAGTACGACCAAAAATATGTATACTTAAAACGTTTTTCGATGCCATTTCCGTTCTATTTGCTTAATAGTAAAAGTAAGGTCTCTTTCGAAAGAGGAAGAGAAGCGTAATATCCTTAAGCAGCATTTTCGAAATTTAAACTTACAGAAGGGGGTTGAAATCAAGCTTCAAAAAAGGCAAATCTTGGCCCACGCAGCCATTCAAGTTGAAAAAATATATGGCTGAAAGCTCTATTTTAGCTTTATACAAACCTTTGCTCCGCTTATTTGTTAACGCAATAGGTTTTTGTCTATATACGAAGAAATGGATTGGGTTTGCAGATTTTGGAAAATCTTGTTTTCTCAATAACGGGGGAAGCACTAAGTCGCTACAACAACAAGTAACAGGAACTTTACCACAAAAGACTGTATCGAGCATGAAAGATTGTCTCAAGAGAGTTTAGTCGAAATTCACTTTTTCTTCCTAAATGTTGTTGATTCCTTTCAAAGAATGTTTTGTTTAGGTTCTAAACAATTAAATTTGGTACGCTTACAGTTTTGGAAAGAACCTTTGCCGTAGCGCAATGTTTCTAGTTTGTGAATCTAGCCGCTTGAGAGTTTAAAATCGATACATTTCATGTGCCTTTTCAAGAACTAATTGTTATCTAAGATGAATATTTTTTCAAAGAAAGCATCAATGATCATGAGAAAGTGACTTTCGGTTAAATTCCCTCAAGATAACCTTCCATGTTCGATACAGTTTTGCTGTGATAAAGTCCGTGTTGTTCGTTGCAGTAGCGACTTGTTGCTTTCCCCGATTTTGGGGAAACCAACTTTTCCAAAATCTCCTAACCCTTGGCCATTTCTTCGCATATGGACAAAAATCTAATTAGTTAACAAATAAACGGAGCACAGATTTGGATACAGCTAAGATAGAGCTTTTCAGCAATATATTTTTCAACCTCGACGGCTGCGTGGGCCGAGGGTTGCCTTTTTTGGGAACTGATTTCAACCCCCTTCTGTAAGTTTAAATTTCGAAAATGCTGCTTAAGGATATTACGCTTCTCTTGCTCTTTCGAAAGAGATCTTAACTTTTACTATTAAGCAAATAGAGCGGAAATCGCATCGAAAAACGTTTCAACTATACATAGTTTTTGGTTGTACTTTAATCTTCCATGCCTTAAATTCGCATTAGCTTGTTTTCCGTAATTTCTTCTTTTGCCGAGAAGAGCTTTTCTAGCTGACATGAAATGTTAGGTCAAGTGTCCGTTCTTTTCCCCATTCATTTTATTCAGCAGTGCCCTTTTTGATTCATTTACATTCTAAAGTGCTGGTGAAATGTCAAATAACATGTCTCCAGCGTTCCTTCAGCCTCGTTGAATCAAATATTCGAAAAGAATTGTTCGAGCCGTCGATCTCCATTTTTGTTCAAGGGGTTTCAATTCCAAAGCGAAGTGATTGGCTAAAAATCGTTCTGAACCGCCATAGTGTGTGATACGGTCCCGCTCTTTGAAAAACGGCCTCCCCTTTATTCAAATGTGAATAAGAACAAAGGGAAATAACATTTTCATTCCAGAAGAACGTTTCGACATCAGTAACCTTTCGTGGAGTTGGGAGAGGAGCATGTTTAGAATACTGCCATGCTGGTATTATATATAAGAGATGAAAACGCGAGAGAAACAAAAGCTATATTTTCAATCCCATCGAAATGCATTGAACGTTGATTACATACGGAGAGTGATCCTAGCACATTAATTTCCAACGGTTGTGTACGATTTTCTTTTGGGATTGTGGAGGGCGATGTGATTTATTTAGGCCAATTTTACCGGCGTTCCTTTGAGTTGTTGACATACTTCAAAAAGTTGGAAGATAAGTTGACAAAGTGACTAAGTAAACATTATGAACTGAAAAAAATTTTCTTTTGGCAAGTAACATCTACATCTACATCGATACTGAGCAGGACCGAGTATCGGTATAATGCTCAGAGTGCAAGAAATAATAAATTAATTAACAAAAAGTGCTGGAAGATGCCACTGATCAATGATCACTCATCAGACCAAATCAAAAAGGGACTGGAAATTTAAGGGAACAAGGGGGCATTGTGGTAATGGATTGGTCAGTAGCATCTATGTTTAATGCAGGTGCAAATTAATGATAAAAGTTACTTGTTAACTGAAGTGAAAAAAAAAGAAATCTAAAATACAGTTAAAGGCAATCCCTTGACCTGTCTGTGATCAATGTGCGTCTTTGGATTTACAACGTTTATGTTCTTTAATTCAATTTCTTTCTGAAGCTTTCTCTTAAATGCCTCTTCTTTAAGTTGCCTGTATTCAATTGGTAATATGTTCCAACATCTGATAGTTCTTGGGAAAAATGAATACAAATATGTGTTGGTATTTGCGCCAATATTGATAAACTGCCGCTGACTTCTTCCTTGAAGCTGCATTGGTGTCATTATGTAGGATGGAATGTTTACCGCAATATTACCATTTACTGCCTTATGGAAGAGGTATGACCTTGCAATATACCGCCTTTCTTGAAGGGTTGGCCAGTTAAGATATTGTAGCATATCAGAGACACTAGATTGTCGATCATAATCTCTCTTTACAAATCTAGCTGCTCTCCTTTGTATTGCCTCAAGTTTCTTTATATGATTTGCTTGATGAGGATCCCATACTGTAGATGCATACTCTAAAATTGGTCTTACTATTGTAGTGTATGTAACATTTCTATGTAACATGTAACATTTCCAGGTCCCTTTAATCCTTTTCACACCACACATAATGGATACTTATCTTAAATGTGGCGGTTCAGGGCGATGGCACTCTATTAGCATTTGCATGATTGACAGTAGATGCGTCTTTGGTGAAATAAAGCTAGTCATTGATAAAGACGTTGGACAGAATAGGGTTTAAGACTTTGAGGAACCCCTTATAACACGGATTGATAGTTGCTGTGGACACCGTTTATTCGAACTTACTGTTTGTCCCGTTTTAATATGAAGATCAGTTCATCTTTCTCCTACAGTCAGCATTCAGGAAACTACCGGGTGAGTCAGAAAAAACGTGGGGTGTTTGGCGAACTGTGACATCGAATTTAGCCATCCGATGGCCGTGAATAAAATCTTTCCATAAAGCCAAAGGTTTAACTTAGATCTTAAACCTTTTCCCATCGAAATCGGTCATTTGATGCATTTGTTAAAAAGATTTTCTATCGTAAGACTTTGTATTGAAGTCTTGCAAAATGGTGAAATATTTTGCCAATCCCCTTCCGCATTTCATCTTGGCAAGGTTTACAGATACACGTGGTATTATCAGGGGAAAATGAAATAGCCATGAGATACTATTTTCTCCCCTGGTATGTCTCATCATAACTTACTCTTAGTGAAGAATGTATTTGAAAGACATTATTAATGCACACTTCTTTGTTTTGCGAAGAGGTTTGTTCAAGCAGATCAACGCTCTGTAAATCGCAATGGGACTGCTTGCAGACAAAACTTTTCCTTAAAGCCTGGTGCACACTAGGTCTTTGAGTCCTTGGAGTAGTGCATCAAACTTCGAGTCTTTGTCTTTTGGGTCCCTCTGCACGACTGCAATGACCCAAACAACCTAGTAATGTGAACCAGGTCTAACTATTTCAGTATCCCCCGATAATACCACATATACCTGCTACTCTGACAAGGCTAAAATGCTGAAGGGGCTTGGCTAAAGATTTCATCAGTTTGCAAGACTCCAATACAAGGTCTTACAAAGAAAATCCTTTTTAACAAATGCATCAAATGACCGATTTCAATGAGAAAAGGTTTATGATCTAAGTTAGGCTCTTGGCTGCACGGAAAAATTTCGTTCACGTCAATCGGATGGCTAAGTGAGGCGTCACAGTCCGCCAAACGCCCCACGTTCTTTCTGACTCACCCGGTACATTCAGTCCAAACTTGTCTACTTAAAAGCACTAATGACTGGTATTTAAACATTGACAAGGGGAGGTATACTGCAGCAGTCTTTATCGATCTTATAAAAGCTTTCGATACTATGGATCATGAAATCCTTTTGAACAAACTGAACTACTATGGCGTCAGGAGTAAAGAACTGAGCTGGTTTCGGTCGTATCTTTTCAATGGGAAGCGGTTTTGTAGACTGAATTGTCACTCATCTGTAACTGAAGTGGTTGATTGTGGAGTTCCCCAGGGCTCCTGCCTAGGACCCATACTCTTTCTAGTTTACGTAAATGACCTCCCCTACTGCTTAAAGACTTCTGATGTGGCAATGTAGGCTGACGACACCACTATCTATTACTCCTCCTTCTATGAGCGATATCAATACTGCAATAAATGCTGACCTTGAAACCCTTCGAGGTTGGCTTCAGGGCAACAAGCTATCGCTTAATGTCGTATAGACCCCAGGGATGATAACAGGTAGCAGGTGCAAGCTTCTTAGTATAGACTTGCCTAGTTCTTCCAAACCTGACCTTAACATCGGTAGCGAGGAGATCACCATGGTTAACAACAACGAATATTTAGGTTTGAAGGTTGACGATCAACTGAAATGGTCTACCCACTTGTCGTCAACAATCAAGAAAGTCTCTAGAGGTATCGGCATGTTGAAGTATTCAAAAAGATAACTACCAAAGGAAAGCCTCATTATGCTATATAGAAGTCTCGTTGAGCCCTATTTTAGGTACTGCTGCCCTGTTTGGAGATCTTGCGGTGCATCAGACCTCGATAAGTAGCAAAAACTGCAAAATCGAGCTTCTAGGATTGTCACAAACAACCCCATGACGCTTCAGCTTTGCCTTTGATCGGGAGTCTCGGCTGGCTGACAATAAGAGAATTGATCGACTTTGAGCCAAGCAAGATGGTCTATTAATCTCTGAATGCCCTCGCCCCAGATTACTTGCGAAACTTATTTCAAAAGTTATCTATAGCTACAAACCGTCAGCTGAGGAACTCTAAACTGACCTTAGATTACCACTATTGAGAACATCAACTGGTCAGAAATTATTTGCTTACAGAGGAGCTAAGGTCTGGAGTGACCTAGATAGTGTTGTCAAGGCGTCCTCATCATTCTGCTCCTTTGGAAGAAATTATAAAGCCAAACTGTGATTCTTCTCGTTTTCCTTTTTTTGTCTTAGATTATTGTAAATAGGGTTTTATATTTTAGTTATTATCAGGTTTTGTTTTGCATGGCTCCCTGTAAAACAGTGTAACTGAGTGAATTACCATGGATAAAAAAGTTGAAATAAAAATGAACATGAAATGAAAATGAGATACGAGAATTTTACATCGAAGCCATATGCTTGGGGTTTTGCCATTGTTTTTTTCTTCCGTCCTTTCTCTATGTGTTAAGACGAATCAAATGCAACCGTAACTATTCAGTTATGCCTTCTTTACCCTTTGTATTTAAAGCAGCAGGAAAGTCAGATTCTCAGTTTTGTATTTATGCTTGCCAAGGTGGAGCGTCTTACATGTTTGTCTTTTCTTTGCAGCTGCCTGTCGACGAAGTTAAAACAGGTAAGGAAACCTAACATAATACAGCTATTAACTCGTGTGTCAACAACAAGTAACAATAAAGTAAATAGTAAATTATGATAATTTGTTTGTTGTTACACAATTTCGCTTGTCTATTTCATCGTTCATTTTTCTGATTTCCAACTTCTGTGTTGAAATCAGCATTGTTATTTCTCTTGGCTTAGTGTATTTTAGGGTGAATTCAATGTTATCGTAAAATGCTTCCACTTCATCATCATTGTTGTCTGTGTGAACATAGACTTTCGTGAAGTCAATGTCAATTGCTTGTATTTGAACCATTGTAATGTCCTATACCATGTTGATGTTTCACTTCGATAGTATACTATGATGTTATCAATGTAATGAGGACTAAGTTACTAATAAGTTTCCTGCTGTGTAGATTTTGCTACTGTATTCCAGTTTGAGGGTCTCGCTTTCATATCAGAGATCTTACCTTCGGTTAAAGCTGTTTTCATTAACGTTTCGATTTAAAAATCTAAGTTGGTCTCTTAGATTTTTGCGTTATGTTAGTGATACTTACTATCATAAGTTTCTTTTCAGATTCCGTTCTTCCTCATGGGGTGCGAATATTTCCGGTTTACTTGAAGAAGAAAACTCTTATGAAACTCTCTGGCATAACCAATCGTTCTCCATATGCATTTATGAAAAACAACGACATTAAAGAACTTAATTTCAAAATGCGGTATGAAACTGGATTAGACAACGCGGGAAAAAACCAGGACCTGTTGATAAATTGTGGCAGTGCTTTGGCTGATCGTACAATCGTAGAAGAAACGTGTCATGATAGTCGTTTTCTTGATAGCAAGTTTTTAAAAAGTAGAAAAATGTCGGATTCTTCTTCCGCATGCCATGATACTGACAATGAAGTTGCTGCACAGGATTCTGAAAATAAAATGCATAGTCTTAGACCTGCTACCAAAAATGATGCACTTCCATTTGGCACTTCAAGTTCTTGTCAAATTAACGAATTTCAAGACACAATGCGTACAAAAAGACGTCAAAGTGATTCGTCAGAGCTGTCAAGCATTAAAGATAACTCTCGCGAGTCTGATATAGATGCAGTATGGGAAGTTGAATTTGGAGGACAGCTGAAAGATTTGAGAGAAAGTGTTGAGAGGTTCAATAAATTTTATGAAATACCAGAAAAGCTCGGAGACTCAGCCAGCAATAAGACTACTCTTTTTCGTCTTCCCGATAAATCAAAGCAACCCAAAGACTTGAGCTGTGGCACTTTCATCACAGTTAATGATTCAGATGACATTGCAGTTACTGCATATAGAAGGACTTGTGAATACATTTATTCTTGTAGTGAAAATGCCCTTATAGATGAGACGGATGAAAAGGCTGCGCCGCCATCAGAGATATCGATTGATGCATGTGATTCTCCATTACGCAGTAGTATATTGATTGCAGGCGCAAATTCTTCACCTAAACAAGGTATAAACCTTTCCATCAACTCAGATGAACACAAAAAAGATGAAAGCGAACCTTCACATGCAAACAGTTTCAATTCGCAAAATAGCTGTCTTAAATGTCATCATTATGAAAGTAAATGTAAAGAACGTTCTTCCAGCATACACTCCCATTTACGAAAGACCTCGCATATTTTCAATAATATCTCCAAGTTTGAAGGTGATCTAACAGCTATAGAGTCTGAAATAAGTGATCATAACTTTGACCAGTCAGAAGTATCTCATTTATCTTCAGATTTTGATCTTATCAGCCTCACTAATGAAGAACAGCAAAGTAATCAAAATACCATAAAGGACAGCCATTCATGTGGGCCTAACGAAAGTAATAACGTTGATGACGAATTGGTCAGAGATACTTTGATGTCTGTTGGCAATGCGCTGAAATTAGGAACTGACACATTTCTAAATCCACATCACGGTTCGGCTGATTTCCGTAGCCAGGACACTGACAGCTTTGATGCATGTTTGAAACATTCTGACGAAGTTAGTGATAATCCTTACGTAACTGACGAAGAATCTACCAAAAGGTTGATTGATGTAAATGCATGCAGGCAAAGTAAATTTTCAAATGGGTCGTTGTCGGAAAAAATAGCAAAAGCCTTGAGCGGAGAGGATGATGCTGAAAGACAGGAAGATGCTGGTTATTACAGCATGGATAAAGATCTTGATGGACAGCGTGGCAGTGCGCGGAATGATGGCACCTTTGCGAGGGTAGATGAAGATGAACAACTGGAACGTAAATCAAGTGACGAGGTAAGGATGTGATAGATGCACTTATTTGATGTCGCTCTACAAACTGTATCAGTCAAACAAAACACCTGTATTATTGGATTTCTTTTTTTTTTATTCCAGAACTGAAGTTAGTTAACGAAGCTAAATAGAGATAAGCTATGAATAGATCACAGGAAACGCGTATGCATCCTATCGTTCCTCCAGCTAAAGATATTAAAGCCGTTTCGAACCATCGATTGCGATGAGCTATTGTTATACATACATATGCCGATCTTGATTTAGCACTTTATCTCCATCAACTTGCTTTAATCTTCAGTTGTAGAAAACCAAAATGTCGGCTATGTATTTGAAAACAGGAAGGTAGATAACTGCTCTTTAAGGCTTTTCTTCTGACAATCTTTCAGATTTGCTCGACAATTGTAATTCATTACAATACCCGTGCTCTCCTTCGCACTTGCTCGCATTTGACACTGGTTAAAATTTGTTTGAAATATCTGGTATTATGTGTAGCTTTGAGACAGCTTAGGCTTTTTGAACCAATGATTACAAAGGTTATTCAGAGTTCAGTTGCTGAAAACATATTCAGAATTGAAGCAGTCAATGAAACTCCAAAGAAACCTGCCCAGCCGACAGTGATGATTAGCCGGTGATCTATTAAAAATTTGCTCAGTTTGTAGGGCTAATGTGAACAAATGTTTCCAACGTTGTGGCACCAATAACACTAATAGGGCCTAATCGTCGGCGGTAGCCTTTTAAAAATCAAAATTTTATTTCCAAGTAAGTAATGAAAGGCAGGTTTGGTAGCAAACTAATAATTGTTTATGCTGACATATCAATAGCTACAAAGCAAAGCTGCTACGGTTCCAAATTGTTTACACTAGTCTTGAGTAAGATTTTCTTTGGAGAGGAGGCCCAAAAATGTTACTTATTATCAAAAACAGTGTAAGCGAGAGGCTTCTCCAATTCACTTTTGTTACGGATCCAAAAGTTGCACCGGTGCAGTGTTAACCGGGCCCGGGGGTAACTTAACTTGTCAATGGTACGGGGCTGTGCCATTTTTAGGGTACCTTGCTCATGATAGAGTCCGGATTTACGAGTATGGTTTTCAACAATTTTTGGCATTTGTAGGATTGATAGGTATAGTTTTTTTGTAAAAACTCATTTAATGGTGAGTTGTTTTGGCATTTCCGGATTTATGGGTATGATTATCGGAAAATTGTCCGGATTTATGGGTTTATGGGTATACTTTTGAGAAATTTCTCAGGATTTATGGTTAGGCTTTTGAGAAATTTCTCCGGACTTGGTACTTTTATGGGTGGTACTTTTACGATTTGAATGGCAACAACCCGTATCTAGGAAAGTCAAGCGACCCCCCCCCCCTCTGGTTAACGGGGTCGATATGGAAAACAGGGTTTGCTGGAATTCCGTTTCTAAACACAACTCTCCTTTTAAGGATGACGGTGAAGATCTGAAGATGATGCACTTGTACGTTCAAGCACATTCAAATACCATTCTTGCTGTTCTCTTTGAACCCCAACCAACTTACGATCAGAAATCGTTGAAATTAATCGTGAGTATCGGTTTGAAATTTTCAATCAGTGTAGCAATCTACAGGCAAGGAGTCAAATTTTGATCTGAGAGCAGTGGAAATCTGAATTTCGTTTTGTATGTTTAATAACCGAAGCGTCATTTTTGACTCAAAGGGTTACAAGTATGCTGTGGAGTCCATAGTTCAGGCATATCCTTCTCGGTTCTGATGTTTGCTGGTCATTTTCCATTGTTTTGCATTGCCATAACGGCAGGTTTGATGGGTCATACCGTTATGATTGTTTTGAGAAGAGCTAAAGTCGATAGTCTATATGTTAGGCAATATTGGGAAACGGCAGCTGTTAAAAGAAGCCGTACGACGGAAGTATGGCGAGCTGACCCCGCCACAATTAGCCTTCCCGGTCTGATGGAGCTTTCACTGACTTTAGTATAGAGGATAGCCATGAACACTTCAGAAGAAAGTTCTTGACCCTGTCTAGTGTTTAGACTTTGGTCAAGTACCTTCCAAGTGAAATGATGCTGGAAACATTTGAAAAGAAAGAAAAATTTGCTTAGGATTTATTTGAGGGTCTACTGGGGTAAGGTGGGTAGGCTGGGGGAAAATGGGTAGTGTTGAGTGCCGAAAAACAGTATACCCACCCAGCGACGACTTATGGAAGCATCTCAAACGTGGGGGGCACGACACTTTTATCGCACTTTTTACCTTAAGCAAAAGGATGCATTTTCAACAAATAAAAGGGCACTTAATTGTTCATTGCAAACTTAATTGTTCATTTCATTGCATCAAAATTTTGGGGGAACACGTGCCCCCAATGCCCCCAGTACCTACGTCTTTGTACCCACCATTGAGAAATCAGCATCCACTAGTTTCATTGGTTCTATCTACTTCAAAAAGAGATTGTGTCAAAACTTCACCCTACCCATGGTACCCCCAAGCATTGCCATTTTACGCAGTAGGCACAATCAGATGTACAATTTCCTAAGTTATATTATCCCATTGTTGGAGCTTCTTGATTTGTTGACGATCTGAGAATCGAGGTTCTTACGAGCAGTTTCTTGTGAAGAACTATGGTATATATTTTCACGATTTTGATCTCGGTTTTCTTTTTATACATTGTTGTAAAGAACAAGTAAATTGACCATTTTCGGAAAATTTGTACAACATGACATTTTCGAAAAATTAGTAATGGTTCGGTCGGGTATGAAGTTTTAAACAAATGATTTATAACACGAATTTTTAAATAACCTTGAATAGTGGACTCCTCATAATAGACCCATGGACATACAATAAACTTGTAACCTATAGGGAAACACTGTTAACTGCTGTAAAAGAACGATAATAAAAATACAGTCGTGGCCAAAAGTATAAGACCTCATTTTTGTCAACAACGTTACTTGGCGTAACGAAGTAGAATCTAGCGCTCTGCCTATTTTCCTCTCGTAGAGTTCGTTTAGGTCAACTTTCCATGTAGATTTCGAATTTCAATGCTGTTTTTTATTTTCTGCGCCGTTTTGCTATGACGTCACAATGGAATTTATAGAAATTCTCGGAAATTGTAATGGTTCTGCTGACAAGGGATGTGGCCTGAAAACAGTGTTACTAAGCTGGATTTTGCATCAATCTATGCACAATGCATTTCTATGATTTGTTTGTAAAATATCGAAACCTTACGAAAAATATTGCTACAGGGAAAATGGTAGTGGAGAGCCTTGAGTCCAAAGCTTTGGCCAAAATTTTAGGATCATCCTTGGAAAAGCTTGAAAAATACTCTGTGACGATGATGTAAGAGCCCTTGATATTCGATAATTCGAATAATAATAGAATTATTGAAAATTTATGCGAATAACTATGCAATAGACCATTTCGACAATTAAAGTCGGAGACTGAGGAGAGCTGTTTGTTCTGGTAAATGGCGGGTACAGTTCTGGTAAATGGCTGCTATTGAGTGAGTCCGTTGAAGTGAATAATGTAAATATGGCAATCGCTACTGCGTAAAAATGCAGCAATAGAGCTGTCTTAGGATTTAGTCAAATAGCTGTCCATGCAAATACAGTCAAACGTGTAATTTACCTCTATTCGCAACTGATTTCCTTTTCAGCATTTATTTCAGTGCTGCAAACAGCAATGCTTGCTTTCGGTTTAGGCCCTTTCCGCATAACTTGACGAAATACCTGATGCATGTGAAGTATTTAGAATAAGACAGCTTACTCTGACTTCGGTTTTCAAGAGAATCGAATTCAACTGAAGTTTTTAACTTCGAATATCCTTGTTGAATTCGATTAAAATTGACGCAAGGAAAAGCTCGAACATAATTCGAATTTTTTTAATCTGACGGTTGAACATACGCCAATGCTGATATTTCAAAAGTGAAATTCTGAAACAACGCCGATGTTGTAGCGATCCTCGCCTCAGCTTGCAAAACTGAATGTTTACATTATATTCAATTCAACGACCTAACTACGCGGCAGCCATTTACAAGAACTGCATCCGCCATTTACCAGAAAAAACCGCTCTCCCCAGTCTCCGATTTCAATTGTCGAAATGGTCTATTTGTTGCTTGAAACCAAAAATAAGGTGCTGGTCTTAAACTTATGGTCAAAGCTGTGAACTGAAGGCCATTCACTGCGATTTTCCTTGAAGCGATATTTTTTGCGCAGTTTCGATATTTTCCAAACAAATCATAGAAGCGCATTGTGCATAGACTGATGTGGTTGATTGATCCAGCTTAGTAACACAATTTTCGGGTCACACTCCTTGTCGGCAGAACCACTAAAATCTCCAAGAATTTCTATAGATTTATTTGCGACGTCATAGCAAAATGGCACAGAAATTCATAAAACGACATCGAAATTCAAAATCTACAAGGAAAGTTGACCGAAACGAACCCTAAGAGAGTAAAATAGGCAGAGCACTAGGGTTCAGTTTCGTTAAGCCCAGAAACGTTGTTGACGAAAATGTGGTCTTAAACTTTTGGCCACGACTTTACAAGATAAACCTGTAACTAGAAAGAAAACTGTTAAAACTGCCAGAAAATCAAGTAATCACTTACCAACAATGTTATCACACGAAATTATCACACTGTTTCTCGTTCGCCTGGTATAAATTTTCGAAAATTGGTATAGAGAGCGAGCATGTTTCTGAAGCTTGGTTGCCACGCCACGCCCCAAGCCAGAATCTGGTTAAATGCCGCATACCCTCCTCCTGGTGCGCGGGGTAGCTACAACATCGAGCAAAATCTATTCGAAATGTAGCATTGTCATTGAGTACTTCTGCTGCTTTCTGCAATCTTTCTGTTCGCACGGTGGAGAAAATTCACGCAAAGGATCATGGGCATACTATTATCTGAAAACTTTCCACCAATCGAAAGACCCACCAGTCGATCAATCTCCGTCAGTTGTCAATAGCTCCTCCAGTCGGCGAAACCATTGTTGTTATTTTTCACTAGCTCCTCCAGTCGACGAAGCCACGTTTGTTAGTTGTCAATAGCTCCTCCAGTTGATGAAACTCCGTCACTTGTCAATAGTTTCTCCATTCAACGAGACCTCCATTTGTTGTCCATAGCTCCTTCACCAGTCGAGCGGTATTATCAGGGAAATCTGAGGGAGAAATGCAGCTATTATTAGTTCCCTCAGATGACTGCCGAAGGACTATCAAAAGCTATCGTGTCAATTCGTCAAAAGCTCTAATCAGCCGGAGAAGACCATTTTGGCGAGTTCGGCTCGCTAATAATCAGCTTTTGAGCTCTCAGACTTTCTTACGAGTTTCTTAAAGGTTCCATAATAATCTTCATTTTCTCTACCTGCACCCTTGTGAACATTTCAAAAAAATGTTTTGAAGCCGTTCCAATGTTTAGGCAAGCATGCAGATCAAATCCTTACTGGTTGCTGAAGCACGCGGAAATCATTCAATTTCACGGTAGTCAGCCAATCAAATAGCCCCTTTCCAACCACGTGATACCAAATTGGCCGTTCGAAGTCAATTCTTGAATACCCCCACGAAAGTTCAAATGGCTACTAAGTGAAAATAATTACATGGAATTTTCTTTGATAAATCAGTAGAAGGGATGCCCCTCTACATTTTGTAGCGTGCTTGGAAAAATATCTCATTTGGAGCCGAAGTTACAGTCATTTTCCGGTCGAAGAATATTGACATTCGTTCAAATATCGATAAAAGTCGCTGCAAATGAGATATAAGGATAAAAATCTCAGCGATTATGGATATTGCCCTAAGCAATAATCCCAGCACTGTCCCTTCAATTACGTCTCAAAATCGCATGTGATTTTCAGCAGTTTCTACCAGAAATGTGATCTGGGCCTAAACTTCCTTACCGATTAAAACTCATTCGTTGACCCCAAAAGGGCTTAGTTTGTATCCTTGAGCTAAATAATTCACTTACCAAGGACTCAATGATCTATTTGACTTCATTTTCCATTTAAATGTCTCTAAATTTCGTTTAAAACATCCAGTCTTTAGCAAATTCTTGCAAATTTGTCGCGTTCCATATTTCTCTGCAAGCGCCAGTAGTCTTCTCAAAAACGTCGCATCGATAGGCTTTGTGCTATAGATAATGCAATTCGATACAGCTCATACACTCGTAAATAGATATGGCATGCCTGAGTTTGCTCAATTCATTCAAATGGAAACAAAAATGATAAAACATTTCTTGGCTGTTTGGTTCACCAAAGAATAGATCTTACACAAAACAAAACTAGATGTTTTGTGGCGTGTGTTGAAAGTTTACCGCTGTTTTCTTTTTGTTTAATAGTATTTCATTTCATTTTCATTTTAACTTATTTATCCACGGTTACCCCGTCAATCGAAGATTGCTTTTCAGGGGGCCGTGCTTAAAATCTAAAAAAAAATTTATCGTTTAAAAACCCTATCCTAATTACAATAATACATAAAATAAATAAGTAAATAAATGAATAATAAAGAGAAACAGCAAAATAAATCATCTTTTTACAACGTCTTTAAATGCTTTGAAAGAGGATGCTTGCTTGACTTCCAAATCCAAGTGGTTCCAGACTCTAGCACCACGATATGAGAAAGCTCGTTGACCATTGCACATTTTCATTAGAGGGACTTGGAGATCAGTTGCCGTGTTTCTCAAATTTTTCCTACTGCATGCCGAGTTTTTGGTAAAAATTTCTTACAGATAGTCTGGAGCAAGATCATTTATTGATTTGTAAACCATGCAAGCTGTCTCGACTTTTATCATATCCGCTACCGTAGGCCAATTTAGAGTTTTTATCAAGGCACTAGCAGAAGAATCATAACTACTGTTGGTCACAATTCTAGCGGCACGGTTTTGAAGTTTTTGCAGCACCTGCAACCTAGTCCCCCCACATGCCCCCCAGACTGAACAGCAGTAGCGGAGGTGCGGTTCAACGATACCACGATACATTTTACAGAGAGTGTCCTGTGGCAGTAACTTCTTGGCATATTTAAGGAATCCAATTGCACGAGAGACCTTAGATCGTACAAACTGGATATGTTCATCCCAAGCCAGATGTCTATCAATCTGCACCCCTAAATATTTGACGTTACCTACCATTTCGACATCGGAGCCCCCAATAGTAAAAGAGGGAGGTTCCACTAGCTTTTTTCGAAATCTTCTTAAGGTTGGGGCGAGAATAGTATTGACTCATGAATAGATTTGACATATTTCTTGCGCAAACTTTTTGTTGCTTTTGTTGTTTTGTGTATGATCTATTCTTTGGTGAACCAAACAGCCAAGAAATGTTTTATCATATTTGTTTCTATTTGAATGAATTGAGCAAAATCAGGCATGCCATTTCTATTTACGAGTGTATGAACTGTATCGAATCGCATTATCTGTAGCACAAAGCCTATCGATGCGACGTTTTTGAGAAGACTACTGGCGCTTGCAGAGAAATATGGAACGTGACAAATTTGCAAGAATTTGCTAAAGACTGGATGTTTTAAACGAAATTTAGAGACATTTAAATGGAAAATGAAGTCAAATAGATCATTGAGTCCTTGGTAAGTGAATTATTTAGCTCAAGGATACAAACTAAGCCCT